>CM076571.1:257638992-258075934 GCA_034641835.2 Pinus albicaulis
CGACTGGAACCAGCTTAGATCCATCTAACTTCGGATCTATCATGCGCCGAGAGGGATCAAATCTCTTGAGGTGCAAACCTTTCCTCAAGTTTTGCACTCAAAAAATAGGTTTGCACCTCGAGAGGTTTGATCCCTCTCAGCGCATGATAGATCCGGAGTTAGATGGATCTAGGCTGGTAATTTACCTTTTCAACCCAATCATAAATATACTACAGAAGAAAAACACAGACCAATAATTCCAGATAACCTGAAATATTGGCAGATTTTTTCAGAAGACCAACAAATTTACCATTTTATGAATAATGAAGGTGAATTTCAGAACTATAAAATAGACACTGATTGTACCATAGATCAATATTTAGATAGTGAAATTGATTTAAATAATATAGATGTAAATAAAGTAAAGTTTGCTAAATCAACTAAGTTTAGTCAATAAGATATAGATAAATTAGAGAGTAGAAATTGATGAGATAATTGATGATGAATCTGAAATATTAAATCTCAAAGATAATTTCTTACCAAAAGGTTTAAATCATTTAGAATATTTATTTGACTCAAATGATGTTGCTGGAGAACCCAAAATGAAGCCACTTAGATCTAACATTGAGGAATACAACATAGGCACAGAGTTAAAACCCAAGATGATCAAACTTTCCAAAGCCTTACCTCAACATGAAAAATAAAAATATATTGCTCTTTTTAAGGAATTCCAAGATGTTTTTTCTTGGTGTTATGAGGAACTAAAATCCTATGACACCAACATAATTCAACATAAAATACCTATAAAAGAAGATCAAAAGCCTTTTAAACAAAAGTTAAGAAGGATCAACCCTGTGTTGATGCCTTTGATTGAAAAAGAGGTAAAAAGAATGTACGATGCATAGATAATTGCACCAATCACATGTTCTGATTGGGTTTCTAACCTAGTTCCAACCAGAAAAAAGACAAGAGAGATTAGATTATGTGTTGATTTTAGGAATCTAAACAAAGTATCCTTAAAAGATAATTATCCTTTACCAAATATGGATCACATTTTACAAAGGGTAGTTGGTTCTTCTAGGATTTTTCTTTTAGATGGATTTTCAGGATACAACCAAATTTTAGTCCAACCAGAGGATCAAGCCAAAACAATTTTTACTACTCCTTGGGGCACTTTTATGTATGTAAAAATGTTTTTTGGTTTAATGAATGCAGGGGCTACATTTCAAAGAGCTATGGATATAGCCTTTTCAAAGGAAATTCATAAATTCTTAGTGATTTAATTAGATGACATAACTATATTTTCTAATATTGATTATGAACACTTGGATCATCTTAGACAAGTCTTTCTTAAATGTAGAAAGTTTGGCATCTCATTAAACCCTAAGAAAACCTTGTTTGGACTAGAAGAAGGAAAGTTACTAAGACACATAATATCTAAGGAAGGAATTAGAATATACGCTGCTAGAATAGAAGCAATTCTTAACATTAGCCCTCCACGAAACATAAAAGAGTTACAAGCAATTCTAGAAAAAATTAACTTTTTAAGAAGATTCATTTCTAATTTAACTGAGATTATTAGATAATTAAACAACATGCTTAAAAAAGATTCAGTTCTTAAATGGATTATTGAGGCCAAACAATCATTTGAATCCATCAAACAGGCCTTAACCAAAACTCGAGTCCTTATAAGTCCTGATTTTAAAAAGGATTTTATCATTTTATCATTTGCTTCAAAACACACCATTGCTGCAGTTTTATTGCATCAAAATGACCAGGGTTATGAACAACCCATAGCTTTCTTTAGCAGAACACTTAGAGATTCTACTTTGAAATACAATATCGTGGAAAAATAGGCCCTAGCTTTGGTAAAGGCCATTAAAGATTTCAGAGTGTACATTCTCTATTCTCACATCATTGCCTATGTCCCAAATGCAGTAGTAAAATACATTCTAACTCAGGATGGTCCTAATGGTAGAAGAGGTAAGTGGATTTCCACAATTTTAGAATATGATATAGAGATAAAACCCACTAAATTGATAGAAGGTCAAGGTTTAGCCAAACTTATGGCTGAATCAAAATGTCATGCTTTAGACATAAATTTTATTGCCCAAGTATATGATCAGGAAGAGATGGCGACTCCAGAGATCAATGAATCCTTTTCAGAATCACCATGGTATGCAGATATCATATTTTTATTACAAAACTTATAAGCTCCTCCTGGATTATCAAGAACAAAAACTAGATTCTTAAAGCTTAAAGAAATAAGATTTTGTATATTAGACAATGTACTTTTTTGGAAGGATCATAGTGGGATTTTGTTAAATTGTTATTTAAAAGAAGAAGCTAACAAAGTATTACAAGAATTTCATGCAAGTGACTGTGGAGGAAATATCTACTAGAAAACTACTGCAGATAAAATTTTGAGACCTGGTTTTTACTGGCCTACCTTGTTTGGAGATGTTAAAAGGTATGTGACCTCCTGTCACAAGTGTCAAATATTTGAGGGTAAGAAAAAGCTGTTACCCCTACCCTTAAAGCCCATTTCAATTGAAATTCCATTTCAACAATGGGATCTTGATTTCATTGGAGAAATTCGTCCCCCATCATCAGCCCAACACAAGTGGATTCTGACAGCCACTGACTATTTTACCAAGTGGATTGAAGCCATACCCTCTAGGCAAGCCACATATGTTGTAATTATCTCCTTTTTAGAAAGCAACATACTTTCAAGGTTTGGATGTCCTCAAAATATTATTACTGAAAATTAAGCTACATTCAAATCTAAAAAGATGATTGAATTTTTCCATAAATATCACATTACCCTAGGCCATTTTATTGCATATTATCCCCAAGGTAATCGTCTAGATGAATATTCAAATAAGAGCCTTGTAAACATCATCAAAAAGTTACTTGAAGGTAACAAAAAGATTTGGAACAAGAAGTTAGTCAATGCCTTATGGGCAGATAGAATTACAACCAAAAAATCTGTTGGTACATCCCCTTACCAGCTTGTATATGGAATGCATGTTGTTTTTCCATCCTCCTTAGGAGTGCAAGTAATGAAAATTATCCAAGAATTACAAGTTGAACAAAATGATATAAAAAGAAGAATAAATCAAACCATTCACTTGTAGCAAACAAGAGAAGAGGTTTACATTAAGTCACAAGTTATCCAGGACAAAATAAAGAAATTTTTTGACAAAAAGAGTAAAGAAGATGATTTATACATTAGAGACAAAGTGTTAAAGTGGGATTCAAGAAGCGAAGACAAGGGTAAAAATGGAAAATTTGATTTTCTATGGAAATGACCTTATCTTATTTATGGTTACAGTGGTAACAATTCTTTCCATCTTGTTAGCCATCAGTAATAATTTTGTCATAGCAAATGATGGCTAAAACAGATCTGGAGCCTTCAAGAGATTATTTTCATAGAAAATTACTCATTCTTGAAGTCTGTTGTTCCCTAACAGTGTTGTTCCTTAAGTGTTGTTCCCTAAAAATGCAGTTCCTTAAGTGTTGTTCCCTAATGCTGTTCCCTTCAAAAATTCCACCAAGAAAACCTGTTGTTCCCAAAGAAAACTATTTTCTAAAAAGCCTCATTTTATCTTCATAAAATGCCTATTTCACTTATTTTTCCATTTTATTATCCTTCATTTTCCTCTACTAAAATTCCTTTTTTTCCCCTTTAAATTATCCTTTATTTCATAAAAAATTCCTTTTAAACTCATAAAAATTATGTTTTACGGTTTAAATTGTCCTATTTTTGCCTATCGGAACCTAAAAAAACCCCTGAAAAACCTTCTTTTTGCCTAAAAAGCATCTTTTTTTATAAACAGGCTTTAGCCCCTTTCGGCTTAGCCCCCATCACTTTCTCTATCATATGATCGAGCCCTGTGACCTAATGTTAACGCTTATCACAAATTCTTATCACATCGCAACATGTTACAACGCATCGGACCTTGCTGCTTTTTATCTCCCATTTCTTTTGTTTCCCCCTGATGCGATAAGCACCTTTCCTCCACCCCTGGTCACCTTTCCCCTCCACGTGACCATACCCCAGCACCTATGCTAAGCCCCCATCACATCAGCGTTTTCATTTAAAACCTGCCTTTTCTTTATATTTTACCTGCTCTGATAAACGATACCCCGATAAGCTCTAAGCCATAGATCTATATGATCTGACGGTGGTTATTAGCCCCTGCCCCTTACCTTTGGGTTTATCCATCTATCCTATGATCAAATCTCCGTCGTCGATATATATAATCCAACGGCTCTTGGTTAAACCTGACACCCAACCCCTCCGGGCCTACCATCCACTACATAAACCGCTCCCCCAATCCTACGCTGACACCTGGCCTCCACTTAACCAATCCACCGAGCACTTCTCTCCATCGCGCTCCCCCGTAGCTGTTGGATATTCCCCCCAGATCCAATGGTCTACGATCAATATCGCGTGATTTTTGCGTCCGAGATTTAACGTTTCAAAATTACACGAAATAGGCAGTATTGCAAAGGCCACGCGGCACATCTCAATTGGATCGCGTTCGTTTTATTGAAAACCACTTACTACCCAATGGCCATGCGAAAACTATTCGCGGTTTTCACGAAACTGCCAAGCTACCTTTTTGCGCCAAAGTCATTTTAAAGTCGGGTTTTCACGGATTTTCTTCACAGAGCCTTCTCCACCCACATTTCATCTCCTCTGCATATGCTCCTCCGCCTCCACTAGCCTCCTAAGCAGTTTCATCCACATATTGCAGGTTTTTGTAACATATTGTGTTGTTTTTTGCAGGTTTTGTAATGGTCCTTGAAGTGGAAACCCTTCCCACAGTTCATAAGGGACAGGGCCAAAGATGAGGACCCTCGTGGTCCAGATACAGGCTGAAAGCACATAACCAATGGTCTAAATCAGTTTAAATGAGGCAAAGGATAGTTTAAATAAAAAGGGCAAAGCGGTTAAAGACTAAAACAGTGGATCAAAGGGAAAAGCCCATCAAATAGTCAAAGTTAAAGGATTAATGCATGAGGTTGAAGATTAAAAACATAATCTTACAGTTTAAAGGCAAGGAACGTAGATAAAGAGATCAAAAGAAAATATGGGAGATTAAAGGGTTTAATCCCGACTATCAAGGATAAAGCAATATTAAAGGTTAAATACAGTGGATAAAGGACAAAAAGCCCAAAAGCAATTAAATGAAAGAATTTAGTCTGAAAACATAAAGGAAGAAGATGATTAATGGTGAATACCATCAACAAAAGGATGATTGAATACTGAAGAAGAAAAGAAGGCCTTAAAGAAAGAATTAGGGCCTAATCAGTGTTTAAAGCCACTAAGTCAGACAAATCGACAAAGGAGCCTCCAAATGCCACATCATTGAGGCAATTACTCCTCAAAATGCCACCTACCAGCTGATTTCACCTAAAAGAGTGCATATTAATTACACAGTAGAGATATTTCTAAAGACAACTCAGAATTAATTACCAGCCTACCAAAAGCCCCCAAAGTCAACAAAAGTGACTGAAGTTGATGAAATTTAATGTAATAATCAATTAGTAGAGTTAAAACATTGGAAAAATTCTCCATTTGGCCCTTCAAAGGTCGAGAAGCACTTACTTTGCATTAACTGAATAGATAAACCATTCTTTCACTCCACCTCCTCATTTCTTCTATAAATACAACTTTAGAAGATAGTATAGAGGTTGGTCTTTGAATACTCATCGATTGTAAATAGCTATTGAGGCTGCTGAAGCTCTGTTTGTAATAGAAGAAAGATAGGTTGACATGAGAAGTCTGAAGCTGTAAAGACCCACTGGACTTGAAGACTGTAATTGGTTTGAACATCAAATACTAGTTGATTTATGGGATCCTTGTCTATGTCAATGGTGATGTTTTTCTTATTGTAAATTGTTATTTTTCTTACGTTTTCCATACTGTCCATTTTCTCTAATAAAAAACAACAAATGTAGATTAGGATTTACTGTCAAGTACCGTAAATCTCACTGATAAATCTTTATCTTTATGTTTTCTGCTAAATTATGTATTTGAGGATAATTCAATAGAATATAACTAGTGAAGTGTTGGTAAGACCATGTTTCCTGAGTACAACTTGAGATATTGTCTTTGAATGTTCTTGAAAATTCTTCTTAGTAAAGTTGAACTAGGGAAGTCTATGGTTAGACTTGTGCTCTAGTTTCTTCTCCAACAGTTGCTTTGAAAATTTCCCTCGAAATTATGTCAAAAGCAGGCTAGGTTAAAAGTAATTACTTGATCTTAGACTACTTTTATGTTAATATTTAATGTTTTCCTTTGAATATGCTGAAATCTGGCTACGTTAAAAGTCCTTACTTGATCTTAAGCTATTCTTTGTTTTATCTTAAATGTTTCTTTTGAGAATATGCTGAAAGTAAACTAGGTTAAAAGTCCTTATTTGATCTTAATCTATTCTTTGTTTTCCTTTGAGTATGCTGAAAGCAAACTAGTTTAAAATTCCTTACTTGATCTTAAGCTACCCTCTGTTTTCTTATATGTTTGCTTCTTTCACCACTTCTTAATGTTTCATTCCATAAATCAACTTAAAGAGATCTATTGACATAGATGACTTGCCCCATAGACCACTCTTAAAACTTGCTGTCCAATTAAATCCTTTATGACTCCATAGCCCAATGGATTGATGTTTTTTCTTACTTATCCTATCAATTGAACCATTTTCAACCTACTCACAAACTTCACCCTTCAAAAGACTTCCTTCATTTTAATGATATTTATCCCAAACAAACAAACAAAACCTTGTGCTTTATAACTAGCCTAATATCATATCATAAGCCTTAAATATCATATCTTTGAAAACACACATATAGAGAGATCCCTCTCTGAATCTAGGATAGCTAGATCCTTTTATTCCAAAGTGGTTTTGATGTACGCTCTGCAGCGTTTGTTCTTGCCAATCTTGCAAACTATGGAGGCCTAACAGAGTGGTGACCATACTGGGGAATTTCTGAGTAAATTACATCTTATACATCATTAAGACCTCAGAATACCCAAAACATTTCATATTGGTATTTAAATCAATCAATGGTGGTGGACCATAAAACATTTTACCTTCAAAAGAGCTAAAAATTTCCACCTGGTGACTCCACTGGCCTCCAATAGGCCTATTACTCCTCTAGTCTTTGTAGACTCCTTTGGGAATGCATTGAGAAAATCCAGTCATACTATTGGTGGACAACAAGATTCAAATCTTCCACCTAGCAACTCCACAACTCCCAAAAGAGCAAATGACTCCACTGGTAGAAGACTCTGAATTGGTTGACCAGATACAGTGACCTCTTTGTACAAACATGGATCCAAGTATAGACCCGAAAGCAAAACTACTGGTCATGATGGAAAAAATGATGTACATTCTTGGAAAGATAATGGATAAGTATGAGGCTAATTTAAATATTGGTGATCCAGAGAAACCTATGCCTTTCCTTGAGCAAACACAAGCTCAACCACTACAAGACCTAGATGATGAGCAAGACATGTGTGATGAGCAAGATTATAGAGAAAACAATGAAGAAAGTTGTCAAGAAAGTCCTAACAGCATGCCTCTATCTTGTATAGCAGTGTTAAGGGAACTTCATGACCAAAATGTAAATACAAATAGTGAGCAGTGCTTTGAGGAAATAAGTAGCCATTTAGAAAACACAGAACCTGAAATAGAGGAAAAACCAACACATATGGGGACTCTCCCTCTAAGTTATAACTCATTTCATATTTTAAGAGGAGAGTGGCATCCTGATAATGTAGAAGAAACAACTCATGAAACTTGTATTCAAATTGAGCATCATAACAATCATGAGGAGTTGTTTAAAACAGAAGTAGATCAGGAAATAGTAGAAAATCCTCGAGGTTTCCCTTCAAGCACAAGTCTTGATTCACTAGAAGAGGCTCAAGAAGACATCCAACCTTAAAACTAGTTAACACAAGAGAAGGAAGTTTTTTGTACTTTTGTCTATGCGGAAAGGGAAATCTCTCCTTTTATAGAAGAAGAAATTGATCAAATACTAAACAAGCAGCCACCCTCCAAATCTTCATTTTAACAAGACAATCATCAACATAGTGCCTATTCCATAGAACAACCCAATGACACTCAAGACAAAGAGGATAGTAAGGAAATTAATGATAAATCTGGAACTAGTCCTCTTTGGAGTATGAGCTTTGATGGGTCATGCATTAAAACTAGTGCAGGTGCAGGAATATGGCTTTACAATACATAAAACAATTATTCTAAAGGCCATTCATATAAATTGAATTTTCAATGCACAGGTAACATAGTAGGGATTGAGGCACTTCTTTTAGGGCTGCACTTATTGAAGAAATTAGGAGCCCAGAGAATAATAGTTCATGGGAATGTAGAATTGGTAATTGGGCAAGGGAATGAGGGATACATGGTTAAACATCCCACACTTAGAGCCTATAGGGATGATGCCATGGACTTGTTAAAATCATTTGAAGAATTCCAACTTACCCTTGTTCCTAAAGACCAAAATATTTTTTGCAATGGATTAGCCCTTGTTGCTAGTACATGTCTGAGACCTTGTGAAAGCAAACAATACACAATTCAAGAAAAATTCAGACCAGCTGCCCCAAACAATGAAAAGTATTGGAAAGTCTTTGGGGAAGAAAAACAAATAGAAGACTGTCCTACTGAGGACATATCATATTTTCAATAGAAACCTTCTCCCATTACTGATATCAATCTGTCATCCAAAGAACCTGAATTTACATCAGAAGCAAGCATAGATTTAGAGAAAGAAGAAATTTCACTGTTTGTTGATTTTTAGGTGAAGGATGCTGATGCTTCCAAGGAACATACTAAAGATTTTTTCCCCAAAGTTGATGTCTCAGAGGCATGTAATCTATCAATCATAGAAGGCAAAAAATAAGAGAGTTCTCATATTTTCTTTGTTGATCCTATGGAAGAGTGTGTGGAGGTCCCAACTGGCTCAAATTCTCAAGCATGGATCCTTCGTAAGAGCCAAAGACATAAAACATTGTCACCTCCTGTGATAGCCTTGATTTTAAATATCAATATTCAATATGTACTATGGTTACTCCTAACGATCAGCCAGATTTCCTATTCTTTTTTGTCACTGCTCAACTGGCTACATTGGCACTATTGTACCATATAAAACAACAGATATTTCCAAGTTAGATTAGGGTAGATAGGAAAGCAATAAAGCTCAGCCTGTGAGCATTTAGTTTGTTTACTACTTTTGAATTCTAAAAAAGAAAAAATACAAAAACAATAGAAAAGAGAAAAGAGGGCAGACATAAAAGAAGAAACGTACAGCCCCATACCAAAAAGAAAGGAAAAATCTAAAAGTGTGCAAGCTTAAATGCCACTACCAAAAACAACACTACTATTTTAGTCATATAGCCTAATCATGACTAAGATAGATTTCAATTTTCTGTTGATAGGTTAGTGAAGAAGATTTTCCAAACTGTTTAATCTTGGCTTATTAGTAGAATAGATTAGGATAGAAAAATAGTGGTTCAAACAAGCTTAAATCCTGAACTTGTAAGTTTGATGAAAAATTGGTTCTAATATGATCAAAATCTGAACCAAGAGAAAATAAAAACAACTCTAAAAGGATTAAAATCAGAGCTGAAGAAAGAATGAAGCATGTCTTTTATTTTTCAGATCTTAAGCCTTCACATTTTTGTTTTTAATTTTCTGCAAATAAAGTCTATGTGCAGCTTGTGCATACAACCATAGACACCATGGAAAATCAGACAGTATAATCCTGATTTTACTGTGTTTCAATTTCTGTTTTAGAAAATAGAGAATAAAAACTACCAAATAATCTAATCCTGGCAGATAGAATCTTAGGTAGAGAATTTAAGAGTTCAATAGTCTAATCTAAACTCATGGAAGAAATAAGGGTAGATTTAGATTAGTTTTTCCCTGTTTTCAAAAGAATAAAATGTTGATGACAAAGGTTTGCGAGTCCAATGCACCTTATGAAGAAAAAATGTTAGGAAATGTAGGCTGTGTAGGTAGAAATATTGGGAGGAATTTGTTTGCTGATATGAAATACTGATCATCTTTCCTAAGCAACAAGACCACAGAAGAAGCAGGTTGTCAGTGGATTAAGGCATAGGTGTGCATCCCAAAGATAAATTTCTAAAGTTCTTGACACCTCCAAGGAGCTACCATCCCCAAGTGGAGCCACTATTAGCATCAGTAATAATTTTGTCATAGAAAATGATGGCTAAAACAGGTTTGGAGCCTTCAAGAGATTATTTTCATGGAAAATTACTCATTCTTGAAGTTTGTTGTTCCCTAACAGTGTTGTTCCTTAAGTGTTGTTCCCTAACAGTGCTGTTCCTTAAGTGCTCTTCCCTAATGTTGTTCCCTTCAAAAAATCCACCAAGAAAACCTGTTGTTCCCAAAGAAAACTGTTTCCTAAAAAGCCTTGTTTTATCTTCATAAAATGCCTATTTCACTTATTTTTCCATTTTATTATCCTTCATTTTCCTCTGCTAAAATTCATTTTTTTCCCCTTTAAATTATCCTTTATTTCATAAAAAATTCCTTTTAAACTCATAAAAATTCTGTTTTATGGTTTAAATTGTCCTATTTTTGCTTATCGAAACCTCAAAAAACCCCTAAAAAACCTTCTTTTTGCCTAAAAAGCACCCTTTTTTATAAACAGGCTTTAGCCCCTTTCGGCTTAGCCCCCAGCTCTTTCTCCATCATATGATCGAGCCACGTGACCTAACGCTAACGCTCATCGCAAATTCTTATCACATCGCAACATGTTACATCGCATCGGCCCTTGATGCTTTTTATCTCCCATTTCTTTTTTTTCCCCTTGATGCGATATTTCGACGCGATAAGCACCTCTCCTCCACCTCTGGTCACCTTTCCCCTCCACGTGACCATACCCCAACACCTATGCTAAGCCCCTATCGCATCAACATTTTCATTTAAAACCTACCTTTTCTTTATATTTTACCCACTCCGATAAATGATACCCCAATAAGATCTAAGCCGTAGATCTATATGATCTAATGGTGGTTATTAGCCCCCACCCCTTACCTTTGGGTTTATCCATCCATCCTATGATCAAATCTCTGCCGTCGATATATATAATCCAACGGCTCTCGGTTAAACCTAACACCCAACCCCTCCGGGCCTACCATCCACTCCATAAACTGCTTCCCCAATCCTATGATGACACCTGGCCTCCACTTAACCAATCCACCGAGTACTTCTCTCCATCACGCTCCCCCGTAGCCATTGGATCTTCCCCCCAGATCCAATGGTCTACAATCAATATTGCGTGATTTTTGCGTCCAAGATTTAACGTTCCAAAATTGTGCAAAATAGGCAGCATTGCAATGGCCACATGGCACATCTCAATTAGATCGCATTCGTTTTATTGAAAACCACTTACTGCCTAAGGGCCACGCGAAAACCATTCGCGGTTTTCGTGAAATCGCCAAGCTACTTTTTCGCGCCAAAGTCATTTTAAAGCCGAGTTTTCATGGATTTTCTTCACAGAGTCTTCTCCACTCGGATTTTATCTCCTCTGCATATGATCCTCCACCTCCACCAGCCTCCTAAGCAGTTTCATCCACACATCGCAGTTTTTTTGTAACATATTCTGTTGTTTTTTGCAGGTTTTATAATGGTCCTTGAAGCGGACACCCTCCCCACAGTTCATAAGGGACAGGGCCAAAGATGAGGACCCTCAAGGTGTAGATACAGGCCGAAAGTGCATAACCAATGGTCTAAATCAATTTAAATGAAGAAAAGGACAAATTAAATAAAAAGGACAAAGCGGTTAAAGACTAAAACAGTGGATCAAAGGGAAAATCCCATCGAATAGTCAAAGTTAAGGGATTAATGCATAAGGTTGAAGATTAAAAACATAATCTTACAATTTAAAGGCAAGGAACATAGATAAAGAGATCAAAAGAAAATATGGGAGATTAAAGGGTTTAATCCCGAATGTCAAGGATAAAGCAAGATTAAAGGTTAAATACAATGGATAAAGGACAGAAAGCCCAAAAGCAATTAAAGGAAAGAATTTAGGCTAAAAACATAAAGGAAAAAGATGATTGAAGACTGAAGAAGAAAAGAAGGCCTTAAAGAAAGAATTAGGGCCTAATCAGTGTTTAAAGCCACTAAGGCAGAAAAATCTACAAAGGAGCCTCCAAATGCCACATCATTGAGGAAATTACTCCTCAAAATGCCACCTACCAGCCGATTTCACCTAAAAGAGTGCATATTAATTACACAGTTAGAGATATTTCTAAAGACAGCTCAGAATTAATTACCGGCCTACCAAAAGCCCCCAAAGTCAACAAAAGTGACTGAAGTTGATGAAATTTAATGTAATAATCAATTAGCAGAGTTAAAACATTGGAAAAATTCTCCATTTGGTCCTTCAAAGGCCGAGAAGCACTTAGTCTGCATTAATTGAATAGATAAACCATTCTTTCACTCCACCTCCTCATTTCTTCTATAAATAAAACATTAGAAGACAGTATAGAGGTTGGTCTTTGAATACTCATTGATTGTAAATAGCTATTGAGGCTGCTGAAGCTCTGTTTGTAATAGAAGAAAGATAGGCTGACATGAGAAGTCTAAAGTTGTAAAGACCCACTGGACTTGAAGATTGTAATTGGTTTGAACATCAAATACAAGTTGATTTATGGGATCCTGGTCTATGTCAATGGTGATGTTTTTATTATTGTAAATTGTTATTTTTCTTACGTTTTCCATACTTTACATTTTCTCTGACAAAGAACAGCAAATATAGACTAGGATTTACTGTCAAGTACCCTAAATCTCACTGATAAATCTTTATCTTTATGTTGTCTGCTAAATTGTGTATTTGAGGATAATTCAATAGAGTATCACCAGTGAAGTGTTGGTAAGTCCATGTTTCCTGAGTACAACTTGAGATATTGTCTTTGAATGTTCTTGAAAAGTATTCTTAGTAAAGTTGAACTAGGGAAGTCTATGATTAGCCTTGTCCTCTAGTTTCTTCTCCAACAGTTGCTTTGAAAAGTTCCCTTGAAAGTATGTCAAAAGCAGGCTAGGTTAAAAGTCCTTACTTGATCTTAGACTACTTTTATGTTAATCTTGAATTTTTTCCTTTGAATATGCTGAAAGGAGGCTAGGTTAAAAGTCTTTACTTGATCTTAACCTATTCTTTGTTTTATCTTAAATGTTTCTTTTGAAAATATGCTAAAAGAAGACTAGGTTAAAAGTCCTTATTTGATCTTAAGCTATTCTTTGTTTTCCTTTGAGTATGTTGAAAGCAGGCTAGGTTAAAAGTCCTTACTTGATCTTAAGCTGCCCTATTTTTTCTTATATGTTTGCTTCTTTCACCACTTCTTAATTTTTCATTCCATAAATCAACTTAAAGAGATCTATTGACATATATGACTTGCCCCATAGACCACTCTTGAAACTTTCTGTCCAATTAAATCCTTTATGACTCCATAGCCCAATGGATTGATGTTTTTTCTTACTTATCCTATCAGTTGAACCATTTTCAACCTACTCACAAACTTCACCCTTCAAAATACTTCCTTCATTTTAATGATATTCATCCCAACCAAACAAACAAAACCTTGTGCTTTATAACTAGCCTAATTTTATATCATAAGCCTTAAAGATCATATCTTTGAAAACACACATATAGAGAGATCCCTATATGAATCTAGGATGGCTAGATCCTTTGATTCCAAAGTGGTTTTGATGTAGGCTCTACAACGTTTGTTCTTGCCAATCTTGCAAACTACGGAGGCCTAACATATCTAAAACATGTTGGGTATGTGTTATATTCTTTCCACGACTAAGCACGCGCGGGGGGGTAAGAGGGGGGGCGATAACCCCCCATTTGCACTGGGTGCAAGGGATCCGAGGCAGCGCCCGGCGAAAATATTTTGGTCCTTAATTTTCGGTGGGTAGTCTGCACCCATGGTTTTGTGCATGAGTTTTCACATGGTTTTGGGGTACGATGGTTTTTAGCCCCTGGTATTTTGTAGATCTATTCAAGGGAACTACGGTTATGTTCTAATATAGGGTTAATGGATTGGGGATTATGTATGCTTTGGCATGTATATATATGTGTTGTAACACTAAAAGGAATATAATGAAAAATCAAGCTAGTCGTCCCGATTTGGAATCCAGGGGAAAATCTCTGTGTTTATCTATTTTATGTTTTATGCTCTCGCTATTGTTTATTTTTTGTTATAATATTCGTGTGTAGATAATTTATGTTCAGGTTTAAAACCTACAATTGGTATCAGAGTTCTTTCGGCTTCAAGGGGACGCCTTTGCTACTGAGGGTTTTTTGCTCGGGCCTGAGGTAGACCCTGTTCAGTGGGAGATCTGCGGGATCGATTCTTGCTGTGAAAGAAGATGGTGAGCGGCGGAAAGATAGAGATTGAGAAATTTAATGGTCAGAGTTTTGAGTTATGGAAGCTAAAGATGGAGGATATGTTGGTGGATAAAGATCAGTGGCTCGCGGTACATCCGGGTACTAAACCAACGTCAATGTTAGATGAAGAATGGAAGAAGCTCGATCAGAAGGCAAAGAGCACAATACAATTGTGTGTCTCAGATTCAGTATTGTTGAATGTATCTGGGGAAGCTACGAAAAAGACCTTGTGGGACAAGCTAGGGACTTTGTACCAATCGAAGTCTCTGGTGAATAAATTGTTCCTGAGGAAAAAGTTGTATAACCTGAGGATGAAGGATGGAGACTCGGTGATAGAGCATCTAAACGCCTTCAATATTGTGGTAAGTCAGTTGTCATTTGTTGATATTAAAATCTCAGATGACGATAAGTACATCAGTTTGTTGTGTTCTCTACCAGACTCATGGGACAGTCTGGTTATTGCAATAGGTAGAAATACAACTACCTTGAATTTTGATGACATTGTCTTAGCCTTGCTGTCGGAGGAAATGAGATGGAGAAATATAGAGGGTCAAAATGGAGATGCCTTATATGTACGAGGAAGGTCCCAGAACAGAAACAAGAATAAGGTTTCGAGTGGGAGATCTAAATCTAGAGGGAGATCTAAATCTCCTAGAAAATTTATTAAAGTTAAATGTTTGGAAATACATGGAAAAGGAGGGAAGCATAAAGGGTATGGATCTCTAAACTCACGAGAAAGGAAAGGGATGCATTGATGTATTATGGAAAACACCTCAATGAGATGAAGGTAGGGATGTGTATTTGGCTTCTTCTTCAAATACACATGTAGATCATGAGTCATGGTTGATTGACTCAGGTGCATCCTTTCACTTCACTCCCCATAGGGAGTGGTTCTGCGAGTATGAGAAATATGATGGTGGTGATGTCTTCCTAAGGGATGATAGGAAGGCCAGAATCGTCGGACGTGGAAAAGTCAAGCTGAAGCTGCAAGGTGGAAGGATTAGAACACTTCCTGGTGTTCTGCATATTCCTGCATTGGCCAGAAATCTGATTTCTGTAAGCAAGATGGATGATGCAGGTGTAAAAACAGTGTTTGAGAAAGATGCTTGCAAGATGGTTCGGGGAGCACTGGTATTAATGCGGGGAGTTCGGACTGGAACTCTATACAAGCTACAAGGTAGCACTGTTATTGATGGGTGTAACAGTTCTATGGTTCCTAAAAGTGGAGCAGAAAGCCTAGCTGTCTCTGGAGAAAAGACCATGCTATGGCATCAAAGGCTTGGACATATTGGAGAGAAGGGCCTTCAGATACTGCACAAAAATGGTATGGTAGAAGGTATGTCTAATTGTTCTCTGGATTTCGATTTCTATGAACATTGTGTATATGGGAAGCAGAATCGGGTGAGTTTTCCTTCTGGTGCTAAGAGGGCAAACAAGATATTAGAACTTGTGCACAGTGATGTGTTTGGGCCTGTGTCAGTTCAATCACTGGGAAAGTCTGTGTACTATGTTTCATTCATAGATGACTTCTCAAGGAATACATGGATATATTTCTTGAGGAAGAAATCTGAAGTCTTTGACAAATTTAAAGAATTTAAGGCTCTGGTGGAAAACCAGACAGAGAAGAAGATAAAGACGTTGAGGACAGATAATGGTGGGGAGTTCTGCAAGAAGGAATTTGAAGAGTTCTGTAAGAAGTGTGGTATAGCACGGCAGAAGACTACTCCATACACACCTCAGCAAAACGCAGTTGCAGAAAGAATGAACAGAACACTGATGGAAAAGGCAAGAAGCATGTTCAATGGTACCGGGTTAGGACAAGAATTCTGGGCAGAGGCAGTGAGACTACATGCTATTTGGTTGAGAACACCTTCATTAATGTTGGATAAGACTCCACATGAGGTATGGACTGGTAAGAAACCCTCTCTTTCACATTTGAGGGTATTTGGATGTGATGCATATGTACATGTTCCAAAGGAGAAAAGGAGAAAGTTGGATAATAAATCTAAAAGGTGCATCTTTATTAGGTATAAGGATGGTTTAAAGGATTACAAGCTTTGGAACCCGGAAACAAGGAAGGTTGTGTACAGCCGAGATGTGGTGTTTAGAGAGGTGAAAGATATTTTTAAACATGAATTCATACCAAAGGAACCTGAGAAGATAGAGTTTGAGGTAGAGGAGGATGAATAGGACTCTACAATAGAAGAAGACTCAGAAGAGGAAGAGCCACAAACTTGAGCTGTGAGAAGATCAATTCGGGAAAGAAGACAACCAGAAAGGTATAGTCCATCTGCTTTCTGTTCAAATTTTTCTTTAACTATAGCTGATGATGATCCCAAAACCATTAGGGAGGTAGTAGATTCAGAGGATGGAAAACTCTGGAAGGAGGCCATGGTTGATGAAATAACATCCTTGCATAAAAATGATGCATGGGATCTGGTGGAGTTTTTGGCTAGAACGAAGCCCATAGGGAGCAAATGGGTGTTTAAGAAGAAGATGAATGTATAAGGCAAGGTGGAGAAATACAACTCTAGTTTTGTAGCAAAAGGTTATTCCCAGGTGCCAGGAATTGATTTTGGTGATATTTTTTCTCCTGTTGCCAAAGTTACTTCTATTAGATTACTTTTATCTGTTGCTGCTACATTTGATTTTGAGGTAGAACAGATGGATGTGAAGATAAAATTTCTTCATGGGTATATGGAAGAGGAGATCTACATGAAACAACCTGAAGGCTTTATGGTGAAGGGGAAGAAAGAGCTGGTATGCAGGTTAAAGAAGTCTCTGTATGGGTTAAAACGGTCACGAAGGATGTGGTATCGAAATTTGATACCTATATATGGGGACATGGCTTCACCGAAGCAAGGAGGATCAACGTGTTTTATTTTAAATTAATTGGTGACCGTATTATTTTATTTGGTCTTGTATGTGGATGATATGTTGTTGATTGGAAATGACAAAGAAATTATCCAAGATTTTAAGACCCAGTTGTTCTCCAAATTCGACATGAAGGATCTTGGTGTTGCAAACTATATTTTGGGCATGGAAATTAAGAGAGATCAGGCAAAGAGGAAGCTCTGTTTAAACCAGAGGAAGTATGTCAAGACTATATTGTAGAGGTTCAATATGCAGGATAGTAAACCGGTGAATGTTTCGATTCCTGTAGGTACAAATTTGTCTGTTAAACAGTGTCCCAAGACAAAAGAAGAAGAGGAGGATATGTCTCGTGTTCCATATGCAAGTGCAGTGGGTAGCCTGATGTATGCAATGGTCTATACTAGACCAGACATTGCACATGAAGTGGGAGTATTGAGAAGGTTTATGTCAAACCCAGGGAAGGAGCATTGGACAACAACGAAGCAGGTTTTCAAATATTTGTGTGGCACTAGTGATTATGGCTTGTGCTACCAGGGAAGAGAAGGATTGGAAACAGTGTTGTACATTCGTGGTTTTGTTGATGCAAACTGGGTTGGAGATCTAGACCAAAGAATATCTACAAGTGGGTATGTGTTTATCCTATTTGGAGGTGCAGTCAGTTGGATGAGTAAAAGATAGTCTGTAGTGGCTCTTTCAACTATAGAGGCAGAATACATGGCAGCCACTCATGCAAGAAAAGAAGCAGTTTGGTTGCAGAGATTATGTTCAAGTATGGGGTTGGTGCAGCAAGCTATAAGGATATATTGTGATAGGCAAAGTGCAATTTTCTTGGCT
Source organism: Pinus albicaulis (assembly GCA_034641835.2). NCBI lineage: Eukaryota > Viridiplantae > Streptophyta > Pinopsida > Pinales > Pinaceae > Pinus > Pinus albicaulis. The sequence goes on from CM076571.1 coordinate 257,657,131, forward strand.
AAGAACCCTGCTTATCATTCAAAGAAAAAGCACATTGATGTTCAATATCACTTTGTTAGTGATATGGTTGGTAAAAGGGTGTTCTTTGGTAAGTGGACACTTTGAAGAATGTTGCATATGCATTGACGAAGTCTGTGAGCACTCAAAAGATCTCTTGGTGTAGAGAGACATTGGATGTTGAAGAATTGGGCCAATGACTAAGCTCTCATGTGGCCCCTTGTGGAAAGAAAACAACAAGTGGGAGAATGTTGGGTATGTGTTATATTCTTTCCATGACTAAGCATGCGCGGGGGGGGGGGGGGTAAGAGGGGGTGATAGCCCCCGCGGTTGGGGGCAAGGGGGTCCGGGGCAGCGCCCTGGTGAAAATTTTTGGTCCTTAATTTTCGGTGGGTAGTCCGCGTCCATGGTTTTGTGCATGGTTTTTCACATGGTATTGGGGCACGATGGTTTTCGGCCCCTGGTATTTTTGTAGATCTGGTCAAGGGAACTACGGTTATGTTCTAATCCAGGGTTTATGGATTGGGGTTTATGTATGCTTCGGCATGTATATATATGTTTTGTAACACTAAAAGGAATATAATGAAAAATCAAGCTGGTCGTCCCGATTTGGGATCCAGGGGAAAATCTCTGTGTTTATCTGTTTTATGTTTTATGCTCTTGCTATTGTTTATTTTCTGTTATAAGATTCATGTGTAGATAATTTCTGTTCAGGGTTAAAACCTACAAAACAAATGGATGGATCAAATATGTTATATGGACCAGTAAATGGCATAATACTGAGCAGATAATTAGTTTCATTTACTTTGATCATTGTACATATACATTGAAGATTTTAGATTGGATTGGATGTTTTATTAACAAATGTGAAGCCTGGAGAGAAGGCCCTAAGCTTTGAGAGGTAAAATATCATAAAGTATGAATAATTCCATAGATTAGAAGACACTTAAATGGTCATCACAGTGAAAATTCAAAGGATACTAGTCATAAAATTCTTGACATTTCACCAGGAAATGCCATCCCCATGTGGAGCCATTGTTAGAGTCTTATAATAATAGGGTTCATAATTTTTTAATTGAATTTGATAAGTCTTGTAAATATGTACATACCTTGCCTTTTGCAAGTTGTTTTCCCATATTTGAAAAAATAATAAAAAAATGATGATAAAAAGAGGGTAAAAAGTCCTAAAAGAAATATCAAAGGACTTAGAAAAAATAGACCCCTCCAAAAAAAAAGAGATAAAATAAGACCTGAAAGTGAGCAGGTCAAATTTCCACTACTATTTACTTTTACTGCAAGAATAATGATTATGTGTAGATTGTCAATAAATTCCATAATCCATGATCAGTTAAACAGTTTAATCTTAACTTTCATGCTTTGAATTTCATGTTTTAGATAGAGAATAAACATATTTCAAACATTTTAAACTTGACAAATCAGTAGATAGTTAGAGAATAAATGAGGAGCTCAACAGTTTAATCTGAGCCCTCAGATGAAATAAGGTTAGACTTATATAGTTTTTATGCTTTGAAAGAAAAATGGATTTAGGGTTGCAAGCTTAAATGTACCCATGAAAATGAAGTAAAAAATGTTAGAAATAATGATGGGTAGGTATAAAGCAGTTGTGCAAGACATCGAATAGAGCATCATCGGGAAAAATTTACTAATTTTCCCTCCCCACAATGATCCAGTATTCTAAACCTTCAGTTAAGAGGGTTAGAGCATTTCTCTGACTTCTGTTGGGACCAAAACCAAGGCTTAATAACTGATTGGTTAAAAATATTGGATTCCCTACATAAAACCCATCTCATCAGCATATTCACCCTTTTCCAAGATTATGATCCCTTTTCCCAAGTAAAAACACCTTTTTTGCTTAGTGAAAAGTAAAACCCCCCTTGATTAATTTCATTTTCATTCAAAAACACTCAAAAAACTTATAAAATACATTTTATTCTAAGTTCATGTGTAAAGAATCAATATGAGAAAAACTATGCTTTGTTGCCTATTTTTACACTTTACTTAGTTTTAAACTATGTATTTTAATTCATTTCATACATTACACCTTCATTTCATATTAACTAATAAACTAAAGTATTAAATCCCTATATCATATTCCTCCCGTATATATTATTAAATCCTTTATATTTAAATAACGCCCAAAACCCATTTATTTAAATTTTAAACCTATGTTAAATTATCCCATGTGACGAAAATAAACCCACCCTTTTTCCCATAAGGTTTAAACATATCAATATAATAATATCCCGCCCCTATGGTCTTTAAACACATGTTAAAATGTTTATTTACCATATAATATCATACCCACACCATTGGTTGAAACATTCGGTTAATTTTTTAATTTAAACCATATACTTTTACACCCTCCGCCAATCATGTAATATAAAGTTTTAACGTTATAAATACATATTTATAAGGTTTAAAACCTATTCCTCTACATGGACAAACCTTGGACCCCACTCTGAATGCCGAGCAGCTCTACATCAAATCACAGTTGTTCGCACTCATGTTCCTAAATCCGACGATTCAAAGACCATATCGCAAATAAAGTTGCACGTTGATAAGTTTTTCCTTTCCATGAAAAATGGGTCGTTTCACCCTTTCCTCTCTCCTCCACGTGGCCCAATTCTATTGTATCGCATCCAATCCAACTAAAACTTCTTACCACTTTAATCCAACACGATATCCACTTACTATTTTTCGCCTTTGAAGCCTGAAAACCACCCATCGCCCGATGTGATTGACATTAATTGCAGGCCAGTTTAAACCTAAAATGCCAAATAAATTCTGAAAAGCACCATTGATTCATTTTTCTTCATTTTTTGACTGTATTAGTCCTCCTGAGTTAGAAAATAGAGCCTGTGCTTTTTTTTAAACCTAGAACCTGAAAAAAGCCTGAATTTGTTGTTGAAGATTGCTGGAAGACTCAAATTTCTTCTAGAGACAATACCAAGGACCCGTCAAACAACTCAGAACCTGTTTCCAAAGAACCATACCTGCACAAACATGTATTTTCCGAGAAAATCGAGCCTTTGTCATTCTGAAAAGAAATTATTAAAGAAATTGAAACCAGTACAAGGCTAATTTCTCCAAGAAAGCCTTTAGATTGCCCAAAAATAGCCTAAACCCTGTTAAAATTTTCAATAAAACCCTTTTTTATACTGCGTTTAATTTTAAAGGAAAACTTGAGTTTATCCTAGTTTTTGCAGACTGTATAAAACTCCAATCAAAGCCCAAAAATCCTTTGTAGGTAACCAGATCCTCTGCACCCAATTTCAAACAATTTTTAGCCCAATATCCATTGAAATTAGCCTAAGAAACCCCTATTTCTTATTTCATAACCAGTGAGAGTTTGAAATACATTTGGAACCCAAAATTGAAGGTTGAAACTCAACAAAGAGCCAAGTTGTATCCATTTTTATCCAAGAAAAAAAAGAATACTTCTATAAACCATTTAATCTTACAGAAGAATCCAGAAAGCCCTAAAAATAGAGTTTTAGTAATCCTGAAAGCCTAAAAATGTCAAAATCCACTCTAGATACGCCCTCCAAGACTGCTATCATTGTGAATCCTCTACAACCTCCTGTTGTAGAGATTGAGCAGATCCCTTTAGCAGATATAAACTACAAAATAGCAGATCTAGTCGTTGAATTTAATTTATTAGACATCCATTGCTGGAGCTATGAAAAGTCCTTAGATCAGGTTGAAGAAGTCCAAATTTTGGAATCAAAATTTCCCAAATATGTTGTTCCAGTCACTTATCCATGCCCAGAGGTTATTAAGTTGTGTCAGAGTTATTATTCACCTGAAAATAGAGCAATGATGAATACAAACAAAGAGGTACTATTTACAATTACTGCTGAGTCCATAAACTAGATGTTACAACTCAAACATGATCCTAAAGCAGTGCCTTTGTCAATAGAGGCACTTAGAAAATTGTACATTGGTCTTTATTTTCCCAAAAGATTTCATATTTTCCAAGTCTTTATGCCTTTACATGTGGAAATTACTCAAATCAATCCCCCATATTCTACTTCAAAATTTCCAAAATGTTCAAGACATGTCATTTCCATGTTTTCATTCATCTTAGGATACTTTACAAATGAGCATACATATGAATCAATCCTAGGTTTCCTTTCTAATTTTACACCAGGACAACCTCCTTCTGTCATCTTCAATTATGTTGAGTACATTGGTAACAATATCCGTGATCAGCTGGTTAAATTGCCAACTGAAGGAGTGTTTAGATACACATCTTTTCTTTTCCATATGTTTTTATATTTTCAAGGAGACAAGTTTCTAGTAACCCCCCAGAAGCTTGATATAGAAGAAAAATCCACTTTGAGTCATCTTTTGGACTTCATTGATCATAAAAGAGTCCTCAGAATTTACTTATACAGATTTTTCAGACTTCTTTATCCATCCATTGATCAATATGTTGACCAACACAGAACAACCAAGGATCAGTGATGAAATGAAGAAAATTATGCAGCTATCTGAATGGACTAGAACTGGAGATTGGTATTTGTATGAAAAACACATAGAAATCAGAGTTTTTGGGTCTAATCTATTGCCCTACAAACTACCTAAACATGTACCAATGAGAATCGCTGCCTTGGAGTATATCAGGAAAATATTAAATTATGATTCTATTAACTTCTTAGCAGCTAAGAAGAAGACCCAGTTTACGTTAAAGAATCAGGTGGGGCCATTCATTTGTAATCACGGAGATGTAGAGACAAAAGAAGCCAAACAGTTACTAGAGTCAATATTTGAAGGGAGTTTCTCTTGGAACTATGATCCACAACGAATACTGAGCAAAATGAGGGTTAAGTGAAAACTAACACCTTACATTCATGAGAAAAAACCAGAGATTAAACAACATGTCAATCAAAATGAGTGGCTAGAAAACACTTTGGTAGATGCAGTTACGTAGGGTGATACTAGTCACACCTTACAAACTGCAAATCAAGGAGAAAAAACCACCAAAAGAGTTAGAGAAGAAGGAACATACATTGCTGAAACCACAACTGAAACTAGGTTCAAATTAAGATACAATAAAAATCCTAAGATAAATTCAGTTGATAAAGGAAAAGTTACTATTGAATTTGAAGACACAGATGTCCCAGTAACAAATACATATGTGCTACAGTCATCACAAATGAGCCAACTACAAAGAATTTGAATGAAGGAAATCCTGAAAATTAAAATACATAGATGATAGAGAAACAACAGAATATAGAAGCTTCCTCCTCACAGACAACAGAGGAAAAGGATCTTGATATAAGAGAAAAATACAAGAAAATCAAGGCGAAGAATGAAGAGATCAAAAATGAGATTTACTCTCAAATTTTGAAACAAACACCAAGTGTTCAAAACATAATTTTCTCAGCCTTTGATTACTCAAATAAAATGTTAATCATGTCAGTGTTACAACCTACAGTGAAGACTCCTAAGACAGTTGCATACTACAAGAAAATTGATCTAGAAGTGCCAACAGAAAGCATTCATGCACTAGATAAGATTAAGTTTCATAGGCAGAGTTCAGAGATGTTTTATTCTACTATAACCACCAAGGCTATGAGTATCAACAAGCTTCAGAATACAATCATAAACATGAGGGATCAAATGAAGGTTGACAAAGCCTCATCATATGCCAAAGATCTTAGAATTAAGTCTCTAGAAGAGATGGTTCTCCAAATAGGATATGATCCTACAAATGTTAAAGTATCAAAACAGTTAGTAAAGAAGAAGAATGAGGACATTGCAACATTAAGGAAACAAATCAAGCTTCCATCAACTGAACATCCTCAAGCCAAAGAAATTTTACAAGAACAGACTGAGAAAGATGATATGCTGAATTTAATTTTTCAATTAATAGGATAGATAAAAGAGATGGAGACTTAAATGGACAATATTTTCCATGAAAGGGAAATAAAAAAAGCTCAGGAAACTCCTACAGTAATTCCCATGTTTACTACAGTTGTGCCTTCAACTCTGGCAAAAGAGTTGGCACCAAAAGAACCACTGGTTACTGCAGTGCCAGTGACATCATCTACAACTTCAGCCACATAATCTTCTACATCAACAGTGTAGCCCACAGACGAGGCTAGTAAATTAGTAAAATCCATGGAATAAATGTCACTTCAAACAAGTGAGATTAATAGATTGAAAAAATTGATAGACAACCTTGAGGATATAAAGAAGTTAGTGCAAATAAATGCCAAAACTCATGAGCAAAGGGCTAATAGGTTAAATGAATAACTAAAGAAACTATAAAAGGTTTTAACCTTAAAAAAGCCAATATCATATATGACAAACCAGTTATGGAACAAAATCATTGAAGCCATCAATGATGTGTGGCTCTCAATATAGGTAATATATGAACAGAGGGATCTACTGAAGGCAGCACAGGAAGAAATTCAGAAAAAAAAAGATGAGCTAGATGACAAACCTAAGCAAGCCTTATAATTGATAAATTTTCTCAACAGTAAAACCAAGCAAAGGTTGGAAGAAATAGAGATCAGTGATAGGATAGAGGAAATCCTTGAAATAAGGAAAGTCCTTTCAAATAATAATCTAATGAAACAACTTGAAGAGAAATGTGAAAATATGAACATAGCCATAACCAAGTTCACGGTTAAATTTGAAAACTTGAGACAAAGAAGTTTGCCTAAAATTTTGGTCATTAATGACAAACTTATGCCACAGGAAGATTATAATAAGAAAATCAGAGAGTATGCAAAAGAGGAAGTTGAAAAAACAAGTGGACAAGGCATTCCAATAGGGAAGGTCTTACTCAGAATTTTTGAAGACTTATTTTATCTGTAGCATGAGATAAGACATTTATTTGTTGTAAAACCAACATTTGCTAGATATACTGAGGCAGATGAAAATTTCAGGAGGCTAAAAAATATACAAATTCCTAATGATGAAGCTTGTCATTCACTCACTGACTTACTGTAAAATTCAAAGAGCAGAGAGAAAGACAAAAAATAGTTGGCTGATTTTTCAGTCAAAATAGAATTTATTACAACAGTAAGGTAGTTTTTACAGAGGGTAAATAGAATCAGAGTGAAAGAGTATAATATAAAGAGATAATATTTCAAAACATATTTGAAATATCTATGCCAGAAAAGAGAACACCAAGGCAGCCAGCTACACCTAATCCACAAACGGTTTTCTATTATATTTGGATAAATAGGACAACTTACTGATTTGTTAAGCAACTATCTCTATTTTGTTATATAGATATTTTATTTTCCCTTAGATAATTCCTAGAAGCATTCTAGGATATTTTGTAAAAAAATTTGTATAAATACTTCACACTTTGAAGTAATATTGTGGACTAAATTGTTGAAGATTTCTATAGTCATTTTTGTTGGACTTGGAAGCTTTTTATTGCAAATTTCGAGTAGCAGATTGGATTAGATCAAACTAGCATCATATTTCAAGATTCATGTGATGAGCCATTGAAGTGAAGTACTCTCTACTTGTCATTTTTTATCTTCTCATGTTTTCATGCATCCATTATGTATTCTAAATCTGAATGAATAAACAGAAGTATTATTTCAGGATTTGTTAAAAGCATCATATCTTTACTGTTTATCATTTCTATGTTTTCTGCTGATTTCCAAAGTAGGGAACCCTTAATTTCTCCCTCTTTCGTTTGACCTCTATCTACTCCTTCCTTTTTCTGGATCAAAGAACCCTTCATTGCTCTTTATCCTTATCAAACCACTTCACCAAAACATGATTCCAAGATCTTCAAAGACTTATCTATATTTCCCTGAAAACATTTGACTTTTTGACCTTGATACTAGTTCTGTCTGCTTGAATTTTGACTCCTTAGCCCATTGGACAAACAAATTTCCCACTATCCATCTTATTATATGATTTTTCCCACCAAACCAAACCAAATCAAAACCAAATTGCACAATCATAACTAGCCTAATATCTTATAATCAAAACAATGTTTAATCTTATAGAGAGAGCCCTCTTTGAACCCTAGGAAGACTAGATACCAGAGTTTAAAAGTATGTTTGTGGTTACCTCTAGTGTTCTTAAAACTTTAAACAAAAATCTCACAACTTGGGAATTACTAGAGTGATAACACTATGTGCATGCGACCAAGAAACAGAAACCCTCGATGTGTGCGAGCTTTAGACCTGTAGTTGCGAACCCATGTGAAAACTCCCTCTGTTAGACTTGTGTGAATGAAGAAAAATAAAAGAGGGGAATAGATTGTGTGATGATTGTGTCTAAATGAGCTTGAGGTCTCTTATATATATAGGCTTCCATGAGGGTCCACTTAGTGTCTAGGCCGACCTATCCATTGGTACATGTGTGTAGGGCCAACCTAGTCCAATATACATGAATGGGTACATAAATGAACCTTTATAGTCGATATTTGCACAAAAATAATAACAAGAAACCAAATAACCACTAGTGCAAGCAAGAGCAAGCACAAAAATTGAATAAAGGCTCAACAAGGAGCAACCAGATCAAACAAAAGGAAAGAAACCAAAATTATATCTAGAACTAGATATGTATTGTAAACAGAGGAACAAAACTGATCTGAAAAATAAGATCCAGGTCTTGAGGACAAAATCCCCAAAACCAAGCACAAAACTACTTCAAGGAAACCCTAAAGCTGGCCAATAAATATATCAAACCCAAAATGAGGATACACTATCAGATCTTAAAGAAATCTAAGATGCAGATGAAAAAACCAAGCACAAAATTGCTTCAAGTAAACCCTAAAGGTAGGCAATAAATAGATCAAACCCAAAATGAGAATATAATATCAAATCTTAAATAAATCTAAGATGTAGATGAAAATAACTCACATATCCAAAAATCTAAAAGAAAATAAAAAAGATCAGACTTCAAAAATGGATAAATTAGGCTTAACAAGAAACACTACGAATAAAGAGGAGAAAAATCCAACAAAAAAGTTTAAAACTGAATCAAATTTACATCATATCTGGATTGAGACAAGTATCCCAATAACATATCTGACAAATAAAATAAATTTCCAAAGGATAAGCCCTCAAAAAGCCAAATTTTAATTAACCTCGTAGGGACAAGGTGTACAACAAAGGGATGATCCTCCTAGGGAACAAAACTAGCATGTTGTGATGATAGCTATCCCCCCTATATAAGCAGTTACAAGCCCATTATGATGGCTAAAAATGCATTAAAAAGTGATATCCAAGCAAGATGAAGCAGGATCTAAGGTTAATTAGGGAAATAATAAGCCGAGACAAGTCACATTCACTTAGAGAACAAGATAGAAGGAACATAAAGCCAAATAAACCATGAGAAAATGATATCCAATAAATTCATGGCGTGATTCCAAGAATCTCGCTTCTATTCAAATATCTTGTTCCCAAATATCATGTTCGATAGGCCTATACATGTATAACAACAAACAAATATCACAAGCCTTATGCAAAGGTCTAATTAGCATAAAAAAAAAATTATAAATGAAAATAATAGACACCTAAAATATATGGGAAGGAACCATTAGCTTCTATTAATCATATGAAATATGCACAAAGAAATTATACCCAAGAAATGGAATCCTTCTCTCCAACTTGCAGCATGGCCTCCTTCTCCCAATGCAACAAAGCTCCTGCACTATAATATGTATACTATATCTCGTTGCTTTCCTCATGATAAGGCGATATTATATAGGCTCATTCTATCCTTTGAGAGAATTTTTATGGATGCCTAGGGGCTTGATAAGTTAGGAAACTTATACAATAATGGACCCTTAGCCAACTCATACACAAGTGGGTCAATTTGATCTCCTTAGGAATGAAAAACTCTAGAAACTTTATTCTCAATGATGATTTTTTTCTCAATTTTATCAATCATTAAATTGTTATTATATGAAAAAATACTTAAGATAAATTACTCAATTATGCAATTCCACCCTTTTAAAATGAAATAAACCCACATAGGTAAAATCAAAGGTAAAACTAAACATGGTCGCCAAACATACACTTTGGATTCATGACATGAAATGCAAAGACATGGCCATCAAAAATACACAGGGGATCCATGTGACACATTAGAAAGATCATAGCCACCAACGAATACAGTGTGGATCTCTCATAGTATACATTAGTAGGACTAAGGACACATAAAAGAGGAGGTGCCACAACGTAGTCCTCAAAGTACATGAATGTTACATAATTATAACACAACCTGGGAAGGGTGACATATAAGAGAAAGATGTACCTAACCCAGGGTATTCTACATAACCTCGATGGTACGAATCTACATCATGCGAATAAAGCTAATGCCAAGCATGGTAGAAACTACTTGATTACTAGTCAATCAGGTGTATCGTTAACAAACATGAAGGATTCCCTAAAGATATCACTAAAAGTGGATTTTCCCTACCTACCACAATATGCTACTCTTATTCCTATTGTTTCTAATAAATTGATATTTTTAGAATTCCCTACTGCAAGATGCTATTCCATTTCCTATTCTATGAAACATTTGTAGAATTTATAAGATTTTTTTTAAAATAAGAAATAATTTATTGTTGGAAGTTTCGATGGAATTTGTATCACATGGCTCAAAATAATTTTTGTTTATTCAAATAATAACAGTGAATCTGGAAACTTTCCTTCCACAAAAAGCTTTTATTTTTTCAAAATATAAATCTCATGTATTTCATTACAATGACAATCTGCATAAGAAATTACAACATTTTGAATATATTTTTTGGTAGAGCACATTTATCAGTTTGAATTTGATCATCATCATGATGCAAGGTGAATTAAAAGTAATTGTAGGTTGCTTTAAGGGGTAGAATTATTAATATTTTTTTTATCTGTTGAACGAATCATGTAAAGGTATTGAGAAGAAGAAAGAGGAGGGTGCAAAAAGAAAGAAAGATCCAACACCCACCTCCTCCTTCCCTTTCAAATCCAACCTCTTCCGCTTATAGTGAATGCCATATTAATACTTTTACAAGTTTTTCCCATATATTTGGAGATTGTATCATTTACCTGTGGATAATGGAATGAATCACAACAACACTACAATTCTAGCCATTCTTCCTTCTTTCAAACTCTAGCATCCTAGCGAGAGTATTCACTCACAACTTGAAAAAAGTATAGGATCCAATTTGGGATCGAATCACTCATGTCTGGGGATAGCAAAATTTGATGCTTGATAATTGAGTACAAATTATCCACTTGAATTTTCTTGTCTACGGTTCATGATTTTTTCCCAGGAATCACTTCAAGGGGTGTATTTCTTTTTAAAAAATAGTTTTACAAAAAACATGAAGTTTATATGTATTTAAGAAAATATTTTTATTTTAATTTACAATTAGCATATTCATCCAATTATGATTGTTTGAAGTTGTTCTTTTATTACACTCTATATATTAACCTCGGTAGGTTTTTCACTTTCACATCTAAAGAGAGCCACAAATATCAATTTATATGAAAATTTTTTGGCCTTGGAGCAGTGAACCTCACCTCTTATTCCAAGATCCTATCCTGGACTGATGTTGGTGTGCTACTAGTGAAAATAAAGGACGAGTGATCGAATAAATTTTATTATAACGTTAATTTTAAAGGGATTATTTTTACACAATAGGTTAATGACATGAAACTTATATGGTCTGAATAGAATCGCTTAAGAAAAACTCTAGTGCAATTATATGACAATGCAAAAAAATTCTTTTCAATTCAATGAAAACTAGATACAAGAGGGAAGACAGTCTTTTTCTTTTTAAAGTGAAAGTTAAAACTTCATGCACTCTCAATAAACAATCACATCAAATTCTCTAAACTTATAGCAAATCATACTCAAGAAAATAACCCAAACAAATCACTCAAAAAAGAGAGCAAAAAATACTGCCAAGAAAACACAAGACACTAAAAAGCTTTAGACTTGGATTTGCAAACTTGATCACTCATAAGAAATAAAAATAAATATTATAGAGAAAAAATAGACAACACATATCAAGTAAGGGGTGTAGATAAATTTATAGGAGAGATAATGGTATACACATGTAAAAAAAAAACCTTAATTCAAGGAGAAACTAGAAAGGAGTGGTAACACATAATGAATTTTGAATCTGATACAAAGAACAGATCAAAGTCACCCAAATCAACCTTCCTAGTCAATATTTGCACAAAAAAAAATAATGGAAAACCAAAGCACCAAAAAAATGTGTTAATTTTTCATATTGTTCTATGTTGTTTAAATTACTTCAGCCCAATTCAAGTCTTCATTAAGGAGTGCATCCAATTATTAACAATATTTCCAAACATAAGTAGTAACTGAAGATAAAAACAATATAATAAAATACAAAGAGACAATAGAACAACCATAAGAGACACCAGATTGGTCAAAGACTCAGGAAAACCCTTCAAAATATTCTTCTTATTAGATTGTGTTAAACACCATGTTAAGCACACACATGGTGTATGAGAAGGATGAGTACACACACACAAGAGACTCAACACAATGAAGGATAAGCGTGAGGCTTTTCTTATTTTCCATTATACAAAGATGTACATTTATAGTACAATGGTGTGACTCTTGGTTTCATATTCCAAGGTCATTTGGACTCCATTGTGACTTTTCGCATTCCACACCTACCCATGAGGATTAGGTGTTCCAACATCCCCCCTTAATCCGAAGGGGTATGTGTGAGTCCAAGAAGAGATTTGTAATACAAATCTGCAAAGTATGCATGGCAGCACTTGGGCTGAATCAACTCTCTGAAATGTTGGAAAAAAGAGGTGGTTTTAGGATGACCACAAACACTGGAACGCAAAACTTGTTGCAGTTCCCGGAACTCTTCCAAAACTGGCAAGAAGCTGAAGGCTTCTGCTAGAGGAATTGTCCCTCATAAAAAGGGAGACCTTCAACCTAAAAGAAGGGAGGTCTACTACCTGTGATGGTTTTAGGATTACCAACAACTCTGGAATGCTTGAAGCATTTCCTGGAACTCAACCAATGTTGGCAAGAAGCTGAAGGCTTCTGCTAGAGGAAGTGTTCCTCATATATGAAAGGGAGACCTTCGACCTAAAAGAAGGGAGGTCTACTACCTGTGATGGTTTTAGGTTATCCACCAACCAAAGATGATGGTTTAAGGTTATCCACCAACCGAAGGCATGCTCATGGGCATCCATGTCTCTGGCTACATCTCTGAATCCGGAATGACGAATTGTGGCTCAGGCTCGCTTGAACTGCTGGCTACAACTCTGAACATGGAATGAGAGATTGTGGCTTAGGCTCGCTTGATCTGTCGTCGAAGCTTGTACATGACCACCATTTTCCCCCCTGTCAGGGACAAGGTGAGATGATGGCGAAAACTCAACTGCAAGTTTTCTCAATATCCGTGAACAAGTTCTAACATGTGTCGTAAACATCTTCTTGGCTGTTGATGCCCATTTCCAAGAAGCGATCCATCCAAGATGAATCTTGGTTCTTGCAGGAGGTTTGTGTCTGAAGCATCTGTCTGAAGAATGAGTGTGCTGACCATAGTGCTTGCATGGATGAAGATCAAAACAGTGATCTTTCATATGGCCAACTCGATCATAGTGTTGGCATTTTTCAATCGGTTTTTGTTGTTGTGGAGCAGGATCTGGAACAGCTGCAGGTGAACTATCATATAGGAATCCAGCACTCTAAAATTTGATGGGCTTCGTGTAGTCTGGAATATGAAAGGACACATCCTTGTCATATCCAAGACTAGTTCTGTTCTTGTTGTGGGCAAGCTCTTCCCAAGGTCTGATGATGGGCTTAGGAAGTGCAGGCTGAGGTGCTGCATCTGCATGTACATCTGCTCTAGTACAAGGAACTGAATGTGGATCAGCTGCAACTTTATCTTCTTTCTTCTGATGAGAGTCCTTCTCAATCTGGTGACTCTTTTGCTGAAGTTCGTCTTGTTGAAGCTGAGATTCCAACTGCAAAAACTCAATCTTTTCTTGTGTATCTTGCAAACAACTTTGAATTCTACAAAGAGCATTCTTGCTCATTTTTATCATGTCATCAACATTGGAATGAATGAGGTTATTCAACAACTCTAATGCCTCATTGATTTTAGCCATTTCAACAACTTAGGCTCAAAAATGAAGGGTGTCGGCTTCAACCGAAAATGCACCCATTTACAATGTGATTCAACAACAAATACAAATGACTCCAAAGAATTTCCAACTATGGAAATCTCAAAGTACAAAATGTGCTCCTCAAATGATGGAGGGCAAACAACAATCCAACAACTCAAGTACTGATTGCAACTATGAAGAAGCAATGTCTGCTCACAATACAATACAATATTTCTGCAAATGAGTGTGCAGCAAAACACTTGTGCAAGAGGCCTTTAAGGAAGCTGAATTTTCCTTCAAAGAGCTGTTTAAAAACTGATGGCAAACTTGTCTTCAAATGTCAATTCTTCAAAAAATCACCTTTCAAATTAATGCCACAAATCACAATGTAAATATGCAATTTTCTCTATGTATTTAGTCCATTTACTGATATGTCATTTTCTCCTTTTCTGCTGTTCATATCCTCTTTCCTTCCTCTCTCTCTCTGTTGTTTTTTTTTTTAATTAAAAATTAATTAAAAAAATGGGAACAATGAAAAATGAGGGGAATGGGATTAATTAAAAAGAAGGGAATTTAAAATGGGAGAGGGAAATTTAATGGTGGAGAGATATTATATGGAAGGGGTTTATTAAAAGGGAAAGGGAATTAATAAGTAAAATTGGAGTAATTAAAAAATGGGTAGGGAAATTTTAATGGGGGAGGAGGGGATATTAATTAAAAATGAGAGAATTTAAAAAGGGATTATTAAAAAATGGAAGGGGGGGGGGGGGGTGATTTAATTTAAATGGGGATTATTAAATTAAATGGGAAGGTTATTATTAAAATGGGAGGATTATTAAAATTAAAAATTAAAAACAAATTTAAAAATGGGAGGAGAGGAATCGTATGGGGCGTTAGGAAGTGTTGCAGAGTTGGAGTGGGGCGGATAGCACCGTGAGGGCCGAAGGGCCAGTGAGAATGTGCAGAATGCCCGAAGGTATGCGGGGTGTAGCTCGAGGGCGAGCAGTTAAGGTAGAGGTGTGAGGTTGTAGTGAGAAGGCCGTGAGGGGAGAATAGGTTACAGGTTGGAGATGTGCGTAGAGTGAAGGGGGAGCCGTGCAGAACTGGAGTGGTGGGGCGTGAGGGAGTTATAAGGGTAGGAGCGTAGGACAGGGAGTGGATAGAGATAGGGCGAGGGCTCGAGCGTGGGAGCGTTGAGTGTAAGACTGGTGTATGGGAAGTTCGTTTGATGGAGTGAGCGTATGCAGAGTGTAGGGGGTAATATGTGTATAGAGGTGGCCGAGAGTAGTGTGTTATTGCAGCTTGGGAGTTAAGTTGGTAGGTCGAGTTGCCGTAAGGCAGCAGGGTAGGGGTGAGCAGTGGATAGGGAATGTAGGTTGAGGGTAGAGCGCTGGAAGGAGGGTGCAGTTGATAAGGGAGCAGGGTTGAGTTGGAGAGTGGTGAGGTATGAGCATTTGAGAGGGCGGATTGTGAGTTGAAATGAGCGCTGTGGAGTATGAGAGGTAGCGTTGGGTAGTGGAATAGAGTTGCAGAAATTTTTTTTTTTAAATTTTTTTTAAATTTTTTTTTTTTAATACAACAGAGAGCAGAGAGGAAAGTAGGAGAAATGCATTCTCAGAGACAGCAGAATTTTAAGCACAACAGATTCCAGAAATTGTCAATAAGACCCAGAAATTTTCTAGTAGCCCAGCAGCAAAGTATTGGAAAAAATGCAGAGATTTTTCTCAGGAAATGTGGCAGAATTTTGCCAGTAAAAACTCAGAAATTTTCTTTTCAGAAACCCACTTTGAAACACTATTTTCCAGCAACTCTTCAATGCAGAATTTAAAGGACAGAAATTGTAGAGAAAAATTAGAATGAAAACCTTCAGATGGGCAGTGCTGCTTTTCTTCAAAACCAATGCCGGAATGCTGCCAATTTCTGAATGCTGCTCCTTCTCCAAGATAAAATTTTTGAATGCTGCAAAATCACTAAATGTTGCTCTTCTCAAAAACCAGTGCTGCTCTTCTTCAAAACAAATCTGAATGGCAGCAAAAACACTGCTACAAAAACTCTGAATGCTGCAAAAATGTCAATATTTTTTTGCAGATATCCACAAGCCATAAACACAAATGGCTCACTCAAATTGGAGCAGGGCCAGCAATCACCCGCTCTGATACCATTTTAAACACCATGTTAAGCACACACATGGTGTATGAGAAGGATGAGTACACACACACAAGAGACTCAACACAATGAAGGATAAGCATGAGGCTTTTCTTATTTTCCATTATACAAAGATGTACATTTATAGTACAATGGTGTGACTCTTGGTTTCATATTCCAAGGTCACTTGGACTCCATTGTGACTTTTCGCATTCCACACCTACCCATGAGGATTAGGTGTTCCAACAGATCGTCATCAAAAGTTTCAACAGAGAGTACAATGAGCCCAATACATAAACTTCCAGCAGCATATATTTACCCAATACAAACATAAGTAGTATTTCAAAAATAATGTCTAGAAAAGAGAAGCCATCCAACCATGAGCTAACTGAATTCAATTGTAGTTAAATATCAAACCATAGCTTGGAACCCTGGTCACACTCATCAATATATAATGCGAGTTACTGTAACTTCCCAGTCTCTCCCTTGGACACTGTATGCAGGCAATTGGTCACTTCCAAGAGTACTATAAATGTGTGAATGAGGATAAAATTACCCATATCTTCTTCAAACCCCTAGTCGCATTGATTAAGGCTTGTGTGTACAACTTTACCTTCCTAGTTTCACTTAGGAAGGCTATAAGCATGCGACTAGGGATAAAATCTTCCGGATCTACCCCAAATAATTGGTTGCTTCCTTAGGATGATATGACTATAAATTTAGCCTCCCAGATGCACTAAGGGACACTCTGTGCGTGTCAACGGGGAAAACACCATCTAGATCTACCTCAAACCCTTGGTCGCTCCCTTCAGGATTTTGTGCATGCAACTTTGACCTCCCAGTCACACTGAGGAATGATATGTGTGTGCGACTCAGGACCAAAATACTTACTGATGTGCATGCGACCAAGAAAAATAAACCCTGGATGTGTGCATGCTTTAGACATGTAGTTGCGAACCCGTGTGAAAACTCCCTCCATCAGACCTATGTGAACGAAGAAAAATAGAAGAGGGGAATAGATTGTGTGATGATTGATGCTAAATGAGCTTGAGGTCTCTTATATTTATAGGCTTCCATGAGGGTCCACTTGGTTTTGAGGCTGACCTTTCCATTGGTACATGTGCGTAGGGCCGACCTAGTCCACTATACATGAATGGGTACATAAATTTAAAATCAAACTTCTACTTGTCCAAATGAGGTGATATTTAGGTTGATTTTGGTCCTCTTGAAAAGAGGAATTCAATGCAATCATAATATCTCTCATCCAATCTATCCAAGGTGGAATTTGACCCTAGTTGTAAAAATTAACACTCTCTCTCAACTAGGAATTATTCCACTTGATAATATATGTTTATAGATCATTATATCATCATGTCATGTTATCGCCATGCCTCGACCATCTCTACTGAACTCTATCTGCTAAAAAATTCTTGAATAGAAATGAAGAAGAATAGGGGAGAATTAGCTTCCACCCATACGAGCAATAGGATATCAAATCATACAAGGGAGCATACCTCAACCATGGTATCACATCAGGGAGCTCATTCTCAACCAGGAACCATAAAGGGGAGAAAATCTCAACCCAATCCTATTGCCTACTGAACTTCCCATCAATGAACCTAAAGATTCATGAGGTAGAACACTTGTATCATAATACGGCTTGGATGAGATACCCAACTTACCAAGAGGTAAGGATCACACGCCTCCAAACCTCCTCAACCAGTTGGAAAAACATGGAGGGAAAATCCCAACAAGCCCTTCTTATGGCTATGATGTGAACTGGGATATACTCTGCAATGACCAAAAGTGGGGGAGATGCCCAAATTGTCAACATACAAGGATCACACACATCCCATGGGTGACAGATAAGGGTGATCCCATAATGTCCATAGATCCCTCAACCCCAGGATCCCTCTATCTCAATTCCTCACCGTGGGAGCTCAAACAGGGTAGGAAGAGTTAGCTCAGTGTCCTCGATCAGCATTGCCCCTTATCCATCGGGGTCACACCCATGAGTTCAAGTTATTCTCTGAAGATCAAGAACTTTCCTTTCAGTAAATATTTGGTGAGAATATTATCAATCTGACCATCTATCGATATGTGATGGAGTCTAACAACTCCTCTCTGCACCATGTCACGAATCAAATGATATTGAATCTCTATGTTCTTGGACTTGTCATGAAATACAAGACTATTTTCCATATGGATCCTACTCTTGTTGTCACAATATATCATTATAGTGTCTAGGACCTGCTCAAATAACTCTCCAAAGAGATTTCTTAACCAAATTGCTTCATAGCTTGCCATGCTAGCATAAATATAATCTACTTCGACAGTTCTCAATCCTACAAACTTTTTTTTTCCTACTCATCCAGGATATCATGGTAGATCCAAGACTAAAACAACATCTAGATGTACTCTTTGTGTCAATAACATTTCCTTTTTGGTCAACATCAGTGTATCCATTAAGATAAATATCTCTGAAATAATATCTAAGACCAAGTGTGATTGACCCATGAAAATATCTCAATATGTGTTTAGAATCGATCCAATGTGCATGAAGGGGCTCAGTCATGAATCGAATCAATGTGTTCACTGCATAGCATATGTTTGGATGGGTGTTTACAAGGAACATCAGAGCCCCAATCAATTCTCTATACTCGGATGGATTTTCCAAATCGGGTCCTGTAGCTTCTCCTCATAACTTCTTGAAGTTCATTTCCATTGGTGTATCCATGGATTTTCATTTCTCCATTCCAAAGCTTTCCAGTAGCTTCACAGCATATTTTCCTTGTGAAAGGAAAATTTCACCATGATTTTACCACAACTCAAGGCCTAGAAGGTAGTGCATGAGTCCAATGTCCTTCATCTCGATTACACATGCTAACTCCCTCTTACACTCGATCATCAGAGGCTCGCTACCTATTAAGAATAGATCATCAACATATAGAACCAAAATTAAAGAAATACCGTGAAATACCTTGAAGTATAGGTTGGGGCTGACATTGCTTCTTTTGAATCCCGACTTCATCAAATAACTATAAATATGTACATATCAATCTTGAGGATCTTGCTTCAAATTATACAATGCCTTATTTAACCTGCAAACATGTGTTTTTTGATCTCCCACTTTAAATCCTTGTGGTTGTTAAACATCCACTTCTTCCTGTAATATGCCATGGAGGAATTTTGTCTTTATGTCCATCTAATGAAGATTCCATCCTTGACTTGTGACAAGGGTTACTATGGAACATATCGTCGTGTATCAAGCGATAGCTGCAAATATATCATCATATTCCTCTCCCTCTTTTTCTGAGAATCCTTGAGACACAAAAATTGCCTTATATTTCTAAATGCTACCATCATCCCCATCTTTGATCTTGAATAGCCACTTTGAAGTCACCACAATTTTTTCATTCGGTCTCGCTACAACATCCCATACATAATTTTTCATGATCGATTCATATTCCTTGGCCATAGAATCCTTCCAAACTTGATATTTTACAAATTATTCAAATGTGGAAGGTTTGTATTGAATCGTAGTGCTCATGGATGCAACATATTACTGATGCCTACATGGTTTCTTCATTTCTTTTAATAACCTTCGAATGGGAACATGTCTATCGACATCTTGTAGAGTGTTTCCTGTGGAGTGTTGCAGAGCCAAAGTGGTCTCTTCCCAATAGGAGGATCACATGGAGGAGGATCCAAGGAATCCATAGGCTCCTTGGGAACATCAACAATATCAGCCTCAGACTCGGGCATGGAAGGACCATCTAGAATATCACAGTCAGCATTCTCCTTCTTAAGAGGAGGATTTAGAGGAATGTCTCCTTCTTTTCCAACAACTGCATCTTCATCAAATTTTATGTCGCTACTAATTTCAAGCTTCCTTTGACCAGGAATATATATTATATATGCTTTAGAATATTCAGAATAACCCACAAATGTACCTTTCTTTCTTGTAGCTTCCAACTTGTTCCTTTTGTCCTTCAGCACATGAAAATACATAGGGAATCCAAATATACGAAGATGGCTAATATTAGGCTTGTCACCTATGAATATTTCTTCGGGAGTATTGTTTTCCAATGCTTCATTAGGCACCTTATTTTGAAAATATACATCATCATTGGTAGCTTCTCCCCAAAGGAAATTTCACACCTTTTGATCATGGAGCATGGCATGGGTAGCTTCTAATATAGACATGTTATTTCTTTTTGCTAATCCATTTTTTTTTGGGTGTATATGGAAAAATCATATGAAATCGTTTGACATATATTCCCCTCCATTGTCGGACCTGAATATTTTGATTTTCTTCCCTATTTTATTTTCGATCAAAGCTTTGAATTCATTGAATGATTCAAAAGATTCATCCTTGTGCTTCAAGTAGTATATCCATGTCATTCTTGAGAAGTCATCAATGAATGTGATGTAGTAGAGATGAACACCAATAGAATTCACAGGCATCAGACCACATACATCAGAATGAATGAGAAGAAGGATGTCATTTGTCCATTTTTCACTAGAGTGGAATGGTCCCCTTGTTTTCTTTCCACTCGCACATCCTGGACATACTCCATCATGATGGGTTTGAACATCATGAATACCTGAGACCAATTTCGGAAGAGCATCATAATGTAGATGAACCAATATGCAGTGCCATAACTCGCTTAGATGATTGGTATTATGAACCAATGCTAGAAGTGGTATTCTAGTGACTCTATAGAGTCCTTCAAATCTTGATCCTAATGTGAATTCATCTTTCATAGGCGAACCAACAAACCAAGTCAGAATTTTTTCATTGATGAAGGAAACCCTCATCCCTTTATCTTCCAATGCAGATATAGATATCAAGTTCTTCATTAATCACGGCACATACATAAAATCGCACAACATAATTGATTCCCCATAATTCAAATGAAATTTGATAAATCCAAAACCTTTCACAGGATGAGTGGAGTTGTCTCCAAGAACAATCTTTAGCTTAGTCTCCCTCTCTTCTAGATTAGAGAGGAATTCCTAATATCCAAATAAATGATGAGCGACCCCACTATCAACCAACCAAGTATCCCATGAATCTGGTGGAGAAGAACTAGTAAGAGCAGAAATAAGAATTTATTCATATTTATTTATAGCAATAATTTCAAACCTAGGAGCCCTTGACTTCTTTTGAGGAGGAGGATCTTATTCAAATTCGCTTGAGGTATCTCTTATTCTTCTTTCGTATCTTCGGTTATTTCTTCGATCATCTTTTCTTCTTTTATTATTGATTTTTTTTTTTGTTTCCTCTAGTGTTGTAACAAGACCCTTTTCTTTTCTTGGGACAATCTCATGCATAATGGCCCTTCTTGTGACAATTATAACATTCATCATGTGATGATTCCTTCCTTTTGTTTTTTCTTAGGACAATCTCGTGCATAATGGCCCTTCTTGTGGTAATTATAACATTCATCATGTGATGATTCCTTCCTTCTGTTTGAGAAGCAAGAAGGAGGATTTCTTGAGCTTGATGGACATCCTTTTCCTTTTTTCATGAGAGATATATGTGGTGGGCTCTCCCTCTTCATGTTTTTGAATTCTTCCTCTTGCTATAATCCTTTTTTATTATTTTTTAACCTTTCCAATGATTTCATCAAATGAAGGGAGGAAATTGTTGTTTCTTATTGTAGTAATGAAGATTTCCCAAATAGGATGGATACCACTAAGAGGCACAACCACTAGTTCCCTGTCAGACATATTTTCCCTAACTCTTTGCAATTCATCTCTAAGGTGAGATATCCTTATAATATATGATTGCATAAATTCTCCTTTGTTCATCTTGATTTTTTTGAGTTGATCATTCAATGTGATGTTCTCATTCAAATTGTTGATTTCATACATGCCAACTATCTTTTCATACATGTCTTTAGACTTCCTTAAATTCCCAACATATGCAAGTAAATGATCTTGTAAACCATCAGCTATAATTTTGTTTTCTTTGGACTCACCTTTCTTGCACCTATTTTTTAGGGAAGCAAAAGAATTTTATGGAGGCTTGAGCATTAATCGCTGAATTTATTGCAACACATCATTATTATCAGCTATGATCTCCAACCCGGCTTTCCATGCAATAAATTTTGATGCATCACCCAACTTTTCATGCTCCTTGAAGGTAGAGTGAGACAATAGCACAACTAAGAGACAACATATTGGTCAGAGACTAGGGGAAAACCCACTATGGGGAAAACCCTTTAAGATCTTATTCTTATTAGATTGTCATCAAAAGTTTCAACATAGAGTACTATGAGCCCAATACATAAAATTACAATAGATATTTACCCAATACAAAGCAGAAGTAGACTTTCAGAAATAATGTATAGTGGAGAGAATCAATCCAACCATCAGCCAATTGAAGTCAATTGTAGTCAATTTTCAAACCCTAGCTCAGATCCCTTGTCACAATCATCAGGATATACTGCAAGCGACTGTAACTTCCTGGTCACTCCCTTAGATAAGTTATGTAGGAGGCTAGTCATTCCTAGGATTACTGTAAGCGTGCGACTGAGGATAACCCAGATCTACTTCAGAAACCCAGTTGCATTGATCAAGGATTGTGCATGAAAATTTACCTTCCTTGTTGCACTGATGAAGGATGTAAGCGTGCGATTGGGGCTAAAATATTCTGGATATACCTTAAAGCCTTGGTCACTCCCTTAGGCTACTGTTAGTGTTACTTTAGCTTCCGAGTCACACTAATGGACACTCTATGCATGTATCCATGGATGAAACCCTCCAAATCTGACTTAGAGCCTCAAAGGCTCCATTCAATCCTATGTTCATGCGACTTTGGCCTACTAGTCACATTGAGGAATTATCTATGCATGTGACCAGGGACTAAAATTCTCACTGACGTGCGTGCAACCGAGAAACATAAACCTTAGAAGTGTGGGAGCCTTAGACCTGTAGTTATGAACCCTTGTATGAAATCCCTCTGTAAGACATGTGCGAACCAAGACAAATAGAACAGGAGAAGAGATTGTGTGATGATTGTGTCCAAATGAGCTTGAGGTATATTCTATTTATAGGATTCAATGAGGGTCCAGTTGGTGTCTAGGCCAACCTGTCCATTGGTACATGTGCATAGGGCTGACCTAGTCCAATATACAAGAATGGGTACATTATTTCAAAATCCAAGAAAATTGAGTCTAACAAGAAACATTGGGACAAAAAAGGAGACAAATCCAAAACGAGAAGGATCAAACCAAGTCTTGTAGGAAAATCCCTCAAAAAATCCAAATTAATAATAACATCACTGGTATATGTTACACAACATTTTGTCACCATCCCTGCAATCCTCATCCCAAACATTGGAGGACCATTTCTGTGACTTCTATGTATTTTCATACCTTGAAAAAAGTGTCATTGCATCATTTTCCATGAGAAGAACATTTCCTCTGTTGAATATTCCTGGAGCAGGCTCTCAAAAACATATGATTTTGGGTCAGCACTGGTAGGCAATTATGGCCTGACGCCCATAAAGAAATTAGCAATGGGCCTTGCCCCCATTGGTGCTCTGTCTCAGTCGAGTGTTCGTGTTGAGCTATTTTTGGAAATTTTCTTAAAATATAAGCAAAGTTTCCATTCCCAACCAATTCATGAGCGGAGACAACATGGTTTGTTCGACTGAATAACGTCGAAGACCTTCCTTTGGATTCTTCCTTCCCACATTTAAGCAACCTCCCAAAGGATAAGTCCTCCCTTCCACCATATGAGGGATCCAAAACCACCTCCTCCTCTCCTATAAATACATCCCTCTCACATAGTTGAAGCTAGCTGAAATGGTTGAATAGTTGAATAGTCTTATAGCTGGTGTGATAAAGAGTGGAGAGGAATCCATTGATGAGAGAGATTATAGACCCATTACTTCGCCAAGTCTAATCTTTGATGAATGATTGAGACACGTTTGACTGGACCCGCTGAAGGAGGATGCAACGTTAAGGCTCTTTTAGTTGTAAAATCTTTCTCTCTCTACTTATTAATACATGACTAATGTTTTGGTTCCTGTTTTGCATTTGATATGCTTAATCTTGTGCAATACATTTAGTTCTCCTTGAACAATTAAATAGTTATGAATGCAAGTATGTTTTCGTATGCTACTATCATTCTCTGATCCTTGTGTAGGCACCTGAGTACCACCACTGAAGAACAGTAACTTGTAATGACGAAGAACATGAGTCTGCTACCACAGCTACGACAACTTCGTTGGAACAAAATTAGGTCATCTATCCTGACTCAGTTTCATTCATAAACTAGGAATCTGATGCATTAGCATGTTCCTTTATTGCTAGACCCACTCTAGGGCTAGAGGGATCACCTCTTTCTGTAGAGGGGATTTACCTGCACAACAAGTGGGCGACTCCACTAAGGATCAGTGTGTTTGTTGTCTCTCGTTGTTCATCTAGCATTTTTCTTGTCAAGTCGACTTTGGTCATTTCATCATTTTTCTACTTTGTTTAACAGGTATGACTGTTTTCAGCGATCCTATTCAGTCCCAGAGTGTTAAGTTTGACCTCTGTTCAGTGGTGTTTATTTTTTCCCATGGTTTTCTAGCTCGACACTGCTTTTCCTTGAACAGTTGCACCAATTGGCGCATGTTTTTTTGTCACAGGTGCAACAACCCTTGTTTAGCACGGATTACAGCTAAAAGTCATGCAGAATCCTGTAGGATTGAATTTTAGCCTCTTTTCTGAGTTTTGTCAATGTTTCTTACCTTTGGATTGGATTTTCGTCTTGCAATTGGTCCACTGGGATTGTTTTTACTCTGTTGTCTTAGTCTTCTCATTTGTTTGTCCATCATCTTATCAGTGGAGTTTTTTGACCTAGGGTTTCTAGGCACCTTGTGCCATTTGTTCGACTTTCTCCTTACTAAGCCTTCTCAGTTGAGTTTGAGTCACATTGATCTTTGTCATTTTAGTTCATTGGCTGATTGTTTTAGATTTTCTTTCAGTTCTTTGTGTCTTTGGTTTTTTGAATGATCACCTTTGTTTTCGTTTAGCTCTCCATTCGTCACTTTGAGCATAGATTACATTTCTCATTGAATCGGTTCGAAAGCCCTTTATTTGCTTGAAGAAATGCATCCCTGTTTTGACTATGTTTCATGTTTGTATTAGATTGATCTCTTTACTTTAGATAGTTACATTTGAAGTGCTCAAAACTAGTGTTCATTTTTCTTTTTAGTGTAATAGTGCATTGTGTTTCTCATTCATATAAAAAGACAAAATCTGCACTCTTTTGCATAAATTGTAAATGAAAATTCTCTTTTGCATTAGTAGCTTTTAAAGCAAACCAGGAAAGAGTTTTTTCATTTTATTCTTTGGTTGTATTAGATGCATTACTGAAATTCTTCTTGTGATTCAATTGATTGCAGCTTTGTTATAAACTCCTATCATTCTCTTAGCTAGCATTCATTGAATGGAAATGATTTTATTTTGCATATAGTTCTACATTAAGAATTAGAGTTCACATTCGATAAGTCCTTGAAATTGCAACATTAATTCAAGATCAACCTTAAAATGAATTCAATCAACCTAAGGAAGCATTGAAACCTAACACACATATTTTAGAGGTCTAGGCTAGTGACGTGTTCCGGCCTCGTTAAAACTAGTAGATGTCGTTCGCCATCTGGCATTAGACCATGCTAGCATGGACTTGTGCTCCCTGTACCGTGGCATATATAAAGGGAGGCCCTCATATGTAGAAATAATTTATCCATAGGAAGCCGAGTCTGCCACCCTATAACCGTGATACACCAAACACAGGAATCGGGGAGACTGCCTGCACGTACGTCAAGTCCTTGGTTATTTCTCTTTCATTTGATCACGAAGGTGTATATTGCAGTTCATGGAAACTTGGTACACCCTCTTGCTTAGATTACCTGAGTAGTCATTTTGGTCTTTTCGTGATTCTCTAAAATTGAAAAGATCATCAAGCACTTGTCCTTTCACGCTCGTTCAACCTGAAAGTGACTAGAGTCATCTTTTGCCTATTTCTCGACTCGTAAAACATGAAACAACAAAGTTTCATTTCAATGTCATAAAATAAATTACCTATGATTACATGCCCATTCAATATATTTTGTTGGCTTGTTTTTAGTAGTTCCTTAGTGTTTTATCTTGAAGTCTCGAACAGACTATCTCATTTCCTTTCTGTTTTGAAACACAGTCATGGTGGCGGAACCACAAGTTTCATCATCCTCTTCATTACC
Organism: Pinus albicaulis; assembly: GCA_034641835.2. Classification (NCBI taxonomy): domain Eukaryota; kingdom Viridiplantae; phylum Streptophyta; class Pinopsida; order Pinales; family Pinaceae; genus Pinus; species Pinus albicaulis. The sequence goes on from CM076571.1 coordinate 257,683,627, forward strand.
TCCTAGTGGTGATCCTTCTCCATAAGTTTCTTTAGAAGCATCTCAACCCACTAGGTCTCTCGATTTCTAGAATTCTATCCTTCCAAGTATCTTACCTCTCGTTGCCTGATCTCCTCTTGAAGAGCCATTTGATATCAATTGGCAACATTGGGACGCTTGGTCTGGTTTTGGGAACGAGGAAGAATTCCCTCCTATTACTTCGAAACCATCTTTATTAGCTACTGCTTTACTCGCTACCACTCGTTGCCTTTTCGAAGATCAAGTGGCTTCATTCGACATGGATTCTTCGAGTCCTGTTAGTAGTGAAGAGATTTATGTTTCTACAGAAGATCATCAACTCCCTCTAGAGAACTTTCCTTATGTCTCAAGTCAACCTTCCTCACAACTGGTTTCTCTCCCACGCGGTTATCGAACTTTGGGTCAGATTATTCATTAGGGGAATTTTGAGGTCTAAAATGGGCCTCCTAAGAAAAATGTACATTCAAAATTCACTTTATGATAACCAATCACATTTTATGGGATGACATCATCCCTAATGGTTGAGGTGGCATTGTTTGAGTTAAAGGTACTTAATTGTCACGTTCTGAATGGTGGATAAAAACTCATGGTTAACCATGGTAGTTCTCTAAGCACTTTTAAAGTCAAAAAGTGAAGTACTCATAATAAATGTCATTTCACACATTTTGAATAAAATATTATTACTTTCATTTCATATTTTTTGAAAGAAACAATGCATATCCCTACACAATCTTCATGTCTTTACACACTTTTAACTATGGTAACATGGATTGTGGTGCAAAAAGTGAATTGCAAATTCATAAATATTATTTTATTGCATTAACTATTATTTTATTAGTTCCTTAGGAGGCCCATTTTAGACCTCAAAATTCCATAATGTCTGGCATTGCATCGTTGTACCAGAATCCAATATGGTCTGATACGTCAACTCCCTCCGGGAGCTTAGTTGTCTCAGTTTCAAGGGAATCACCCTAGACTCCCATGACATCAATGATTGCAACCTCTGTTCTTGTCTGACCAATTGTTTGTGTGGCTTCATCTGCACTGGCTATTAGTATGACTTCGTCATCATCAGGGTCCTCTGTTGTTCGTAGGTCTATTTTTATCAATCCCACGATACCCGTTAGGCCCGCCGTGAGTGGATCACAACCTCACATTGTATAAATCCAACATGTTATTAGTGCACCTATGGTTTCTATTTCCATTCAGTTATACATTCAATGAGTATCTGTTGGCCATTCAACAATATTATTCTACCTCTCAGAGTCCTCAACAGTATAATTCCACCCCTCAGGGTTCTCAGCAGTTAGCAGCTTCTAGTAATCCTCTGCATCACTATGACATGTACGGTAATCCTGTCTATTTTCCTTTTAATACTAAATTGCCTTTCCTTGCTATGTTGGAACTGCTCAATGTGTCGAGGTTAACAAATGATCCTATCCTTCATAATCCATATTGGCCCCCATTTCCAACCAAAATTCCTGGTGATTGTCCCAAATTTGAGGGAAAGTCTGGAGAAGACCCCCAAGTGCACGTTATGACATACCACTTTTGGTGTTCCTCTAACTCTTGGGTTGATGATTCCATTTGACTCCGTCTTTTCAAATGGAATCTCATTGGTTCTACTGCCAAGTGGTACATTGAACTTTCTCGCGGTATCTTCCAAGATTTCAACTCTTTGGCCATGGTATTTCTCACACACTTTCAGATACCAGTTCGGTATGAAACTAGGATGCACCTCCTCACATCCTTCAAGAAAGATCAAGCTACCCATATCTTTGATCATATTCATCAATGGAGGCACCCTTGTTGTTTGATTAAGTTTGAGATTCCTAATCAACTTCTAACTGATTTTTTCACTACCTCCTTCGTTTCTGTGATTGATAAGGACATTGCTATGGGGGCATGCATTACTAAGGAACAAGCCATCGCAATTGCCTAGTACCTTGATATCATGTACTCTCTATCCGACATGTTGTGTGAACTCTTTCTTGATGCACCTCGACCTGGAACTTCCAAAGCAAAGATGACACCATCCATCAATGGTATCATCGGTTCCATGTCTCAAACTTCTTGGAAGTCTTCTTCTTCAAATCCTGCGAAGTAAAAATATACTCCTTCCAATGATACTGCTTCTCAACCACCCCCAAATTCTAGTAAAACCATGGAAGTGAATGCCATCCAGTCTAATCTAGCGGATAAAACTTTCAAGGGTAAAAATAATGGTAAAGGTAAGGCCAAAGCCAATACCCCAAAATAGGATTCTCAGAAATCTCGTTCTGATGATGGTTCGCAATGTAAACCGAAGTACCCTTGTTTTATTTGTGACGAAGATAACTACACCAAGGAATATCCCCGACGATCCGAAGTGAGTCGATTGCTCAAAGGTACCCAAGGCACTCTGGTTGTTCTTAAAGAACTGTTTCCATCACAGCAGACACAATTAGTAGAGAAACCTCCATCCTCTGCCCCATTTGGCTTTCAGGTTTTCATGATGAACCATCTTACATCCATCTATATTTCTACCTGATCGAAATATTATACTGAACTGCATCAAGCAGTAGGGAAAGAGATTGTTGATGGTCCTCATTCCCCGCCTACTTCTGGCCCTCTTCATATTGAAAGGCCCAATATTGATCCCATTGTACGACCACCTTCCAAAGGTGTATTTCGAAAGTCTTCTTACAATCTTAACGCCTGTGCTGCTCAAAATTACAGTACTGTTGAGGATTTGGCTTAGGCACCATCTACTATGTCTACATCAGAAGTACTTCAGATTTGTCCATCTCAATGAAAGGATTTTTTATCTACCATCGGTGGGTTTGATCCCGCTAATTCGAGCCTTATCACTTTCGATCTGGAAAATTTCGTCCTGCGTCTCCCTCACCAGCTTGCACTGATCATCCAAGTTGGGATTAATGGACTGAATATCCATTGAGTGGTCGTGGACGACGGTGCATCTACGTGCATCATGGCATCTACCTGCTGGAAATCCATTGGTTCTCTAGCTCTTAATTCATCTCCAAACGCTCTAGAAGCCTTTGATGGAAGGGAATCTCTCCCTCTTGGTGTTCTCGCTAGTTTACCCATTATGTCAGAAGGGAATATAGTTAACATCGAGGTTGAAGTCATTGATGCCAAGCTCAATTACAATATTCTCCTCGGTTGTAGTTGGACTGATGCCATGTTGTGCATTCCATCCACTCTCTTTCTTGTTCTTCAATTTCCACACGAGGGAAAGATCATCACTGTCGATCAGTTGTATTTCTTCACTTCTTCATATTCCAAGAGAAATGTTCCATACGTAGATCAAATTCCTATGCCTTATGAGAACGTAGGCTGGGTCTTTTCAAAGATCTTGCCCTCATGGGCCTTTTTCCCTTTCCTCCACCCAAAACTGCTTAGGTTAACATGATCTCTAGGTCTTCTGATCCATGGATCATCCCTTCACTCGAGAAGATTGATTCATTTGGTGATTCAATGTCGTTAATTCAAATTGATATTGATTATTGTGAACTTATTTTGGTTTCAGATCCACCACCCTCTGGTCATGCTCCTTTGAGTATGACTCTTGACGCTTATTCTCAATCCCCTTGGGTCGCCGATTCAGATTCGCCCGTTCCATTAAAAGATATATTTCCCTCCAATGAGACCATCATGGAAACTATTTCTCTTGAGGATCCTCCTTGGGATGATAATGATCATCGTTCTTCATTCATGCCTGGCCTTAGGGCCATGTCTACTTGTCTCGAGAGGTTTGCTTCTCAAATTCCTTCTCCTCTACTTCAAATGCCCATCCTAACACACAAATTATTTGCGGAAGATAACTTGGGAAACATCAAAAAAATGATGCCTATCGACATCTTAATTAAACTGGGGATTGTCAAGAACATCCATCTTGGGGTTACTTATTCTCCCGATGAGATCAAGGTCTATACTAGCCTCTTCCATGAGTTTCACGACGTTTTCGCCTGGTCTTATGAAGAAATTCCCAACATCGATCCAAGTATAGTGGTGCATGAGATTCCTACCTATCCTAGTGTGAAGCCTATTCATCAGCGTCTTTGTACCATACACCCTAGAAAGGCGACCGCTATTAAGGGTGAAGTTGAAAAAATTATTAGAGCTGGTTTTATTTATCTGATTCCCTTGAAAGAATGGGTTTCCAATATTGTTCTTGTGGATAAGAAACAGGGTACTATTCAGGTCTGTGTATACTATCGTGACATCAACCATGCTTTCCTTAAGGATAATTATACCACTCCTTTTATTGATCAGATCATTGATGACTGTTCTCGGCGTGAGATATTTTCCCTTATGGACGGGTTTTCTGGGTACAAGTCGATCAATATTCTTCTGGTTGATCAACATAAGACCATATTTATCTATCCTTGGGGTACTTTCACCTATAAGAAGTTCCCTTTTGGCCTTAAATATGATGGGACTACATTTCAAAGAGCAATGTCATATGATTTCCATGATATCAAGTGCATTGTTCATCCTTACCTGGATGACCTTCTGGCTCATTCGGCTAAGCATAAAGACCATCCTGATCATCTCTGTCAAATATTTCTTTGCTGTCAATGCTATAACATCTGGCTCAATCCACATAAGTGCATTTTCAATGTTGACTCCAGTAGACTCTTAGGGTTTATTGTCTCCAAAGATGGAATTCATCTCGATCCCTTCAAAGTTGAAGCTATCATTAATCTCCCCTCTCCTTCATCCTTACATCATCTACAGAGTCTGCAAGGGAAAGTTGACTTCCTATGTCGTTTTATACCTAACTATGCTAAAGTGGAAAAATGATTTACGCTATTACTTAAGCAAGGCATCCCATTCCTCTGAGATGAGATCACCCAAAATTCCTTCAATGCACTAAAGATTTTGTTGGTCAATGCTCCTCTGTTGCATCCTCCTAATTATCATCATGATTATTCCCTCTATTTGGCTTTCACGTTTAGCACGATTGCCATGGTTCTGGTACAAGACGACGAGGATGATGACGAGCACATCATTTACTATCTAAGTCGCAATCTTCTCGATACCGAAATTTGTTATGCACATGTCGAGAAGTTATCGTTGGCTGTTGTTCAAGATGTTCAACACTTTTGTCACTATATTATGTTGCGCACAGTTACCTTGATTTCTAATTGCAACCCTATGACTTACATATTGACTCGTCAATTGCTAGGGGGAAAATACTCGAAGTGGATTGTTATCCTCCAAGAGTTATATTTGGAATTCACTACCACCAAATCGAATAAGTCATTGGTTTTCGTCGATTTTATTTGCTCTCTCCCTTCTAATTCTGATCCAGCTGGTTCCGAGGAATGCATTCCGGAGGACACGCTTTTTATTATTAACACCCTCAATCCTTAGTACGATGATATCATCGTATATCTTAAGACTTCCACCTTTCGATCTAAGTTGACGAAGGATATGCATCCGCCATCATTTGCAACCTTATCACATAGTCAGAGATACACTCTACCATGTCGGAGTTGATTCTATTCTCCGCCAGTGTTTGACCCTCAAAGAGGCTGAAAAGGTACTTAATGATTGCCATAGTGGCACCTGTGGCAATCACATATCTAGATATGCTACTGCACAAGAAATTCTTCATGATAGCTATTTCTGGCCCACCATCTTTAAATATTGCATTCTTGATGTCCGTAAGTGCCACGATTGCCAAATTTATCAGCGCAAGATGCACGTTTCACCTTCTCATCTTCACCCTGTCATTACCATTGGTCCCTTTGCGAAGTGGGGAATCGATTTTATGACATGTAACCCCCACTCAGATGGGGGCATGCTTATATTATCGTAGCCATGGACTACTTCACAAAATGGGCTGAAGCAATGCCTACATTTACAGCTGATGGTAAGACAGCCGCACAATTTCTATTCAATCATGTCATTACTAGGTTTTGTGTTCCTCAAGCCATTGTTACCAATCAAGGTTCTCATTTTTGTCATTACATGGTGTTTGAGTTGACTTGTAAGTTTGGTTTGCGTCATGACAGCTCAACGTCATACTACCCTCCGGCCAATGTCCAAGTTGAAGCCGCGAAGAAAGTTCTCGTCACTATGCTTCAACGTACGATTAGGATGCACAATTCAAACTATCATCTCATGTTGTTTTTACCTCTCCGAGCTTACTGAACCTTAATGAAGGATGTGACCAGATTCACTCCATTCCAACTTGTCTATGGTCTAGAAACTACCCTTCCGATTAAATGTGAAATGCCTTCTCTCAAAATAGTTGTAGATGTTGAAAATGTAGCAAGATGATGGAGCTTAGTGAAATGAAGTCGCCTTCACTAAGTGGGCCCGCAGGAAAATTCTGGCGCAAAGTCTATTTTTAGACTATGTCTATTTTTAGACATATGGAGCATGGTTCGGGGATTCCAGTTTGAGATTCTTGAAGTATGTGTCATGTTGGTAAAAATAGATGAGAATCTATTTTTGAGGTCAAAGAGGTCGAAGTCTATTTTTAGACTGCCTCTCCTTAAAACAGGGAAGTCAAATATTATTTACCCTTAATAATATTTAGACTATAAACAATAGTTTACTCTCTTGGAGCACTTCAGTTCGAGCTACAGAAGTGGCTCATGCATCTAACAGAGGAATAACGTGGTTCCCAAGGGTTTTATGGCATCATGCATGGTTGAATTCAGTTGGACTTCAGTGGCAAAAGTTTGGAGGAGTTAATGAGACAGCTAGTGGAGTTGTGTTCTATTTATTTTAGTTGAACTGATTGAGATTAGTTTAACTAGCTAATCAATTAGTTATGAGTGGAGTGAATTAAATATTATTTAATTCATTAATTAGTAACTCATTATTCAACTCAAGAACACATCAGTTCACTACAGTGCATGATCAGTTCAGTGGAGACCAGTGAAAGAGGTAGATGAAAGGGTGGAGTTAGCTATCAGTTGTGACTATACTGTTGCTATTTGCAACACACAGATAGGTGGAGTAAGCCCATGAGGATTGCGCAGTTCGGGCTGGTGGTTTATCTATATAAAGAGGCCATCCCATAGCATTGAAACATGCAATAGAGGCAAGGCAATTGGCGGTGAGTTTTGAACTAGTAACCTGTTCAAAACTGAGCTAGATTGTGAGTAACTGTATGAGAAAGTACTGAGTACTTGTGAGGAGTATTGTACTGAGTTTGTTACTTGATTTCTCCATTATAATATACACAATAGCTGCGAGGTTTTCAACTATAAGCTTTCCCCATACATACTGTGTTAATGTGTATGATGATTTGATGTGTTATCGCTTGATTTTATTTCCGCATGTGTGATGATCTGAGTTGATCTGAGTGGAAGATATTATGTGTTGTGTATGAAGTTCAAATAGTATGTGACCGGGATAGTCTCGGTGGATAATTAATCATTATTCAGCAAATTTCTACATGGTATCGGAGCTATTGAAGTTCAGATTGATCATCACAGTGATTACAAACTTATTTCGGTAGACAGAGTCTGCATGCGGGCCAGGTAGCCTACGGATTCATCTTTCTTCGGAAAGTGAAAGGTCTGGTAAATGCCCCTTGCAGTCAATCTCTGTGCTAGAAATAATTTTTTCTCACAGATCTAGAGCGGCTGAGCTTTGAGGTGGAATTTGAAATTTTGCAGCAGTTTTGTTTTCTTGGTGCCAGTGTTGAAAATGTCTTTCAACGGTTTGCGACTCGAATATGCTCTTGAAGGCAGTTCGAATTATGTTGCATGGAAAGATCGCATGGAAGCAGTATTAGAAGATAATGGTCTGAAGGAGTTCGTAGATACGGATGTCCAAAAGCCCACTGATCCTGCTGAAGTCGATGCATGGCAAAATAAGATGGCGAAATGTCGAAGGATCCTGTTGGAGGGCGTCGAGGATCATATTGTATCCAGCCTGCATGGAAAGTCTACTCCATATTTAATGTGGAAAGCTTTGACGGATCTATTCCAGAGTAAGAGCGACCAAAGGAAGCTGGCGCTCAAAGATAAGCTCAGGAACATCAAGATGGAGAAGGGCGACAGTATCGCCAAATACCTCACAAAGTTCACTCAATGCAGAGATGAGATGGGAAGTGTGGGGGTGACTGTCGAAGACAAGGACATGGTCGACCTGGCTCTCCTTGGTCTTTCGAAGGCTTGGCACTCATATCAAGATAGTGTCAATGGTCGGGAGAAGCTGTCGGGATGGGAGCGCCTTTGGGCGGATCTCATGCAGGAGGAGATAAGGAGGACTACTCGAGATGGATCTTCATCAAAGGGAGCTGATGAAGAAAACTGCGCTTTGGTTGCCAAAGCAAAGAAGGGGAAAGGTAAGAAAAATTCTCATTCTGGTGCAAAGGGCAAGAAGCAGGATATGGCGAAAGTGAAGTGTTTTCACTGCCATGATCACGGACATTATGCTACCAATTGTCCAAAGAAGAAGAAGAACAAGCAAGCGGGAAGATCTGCAGATGGAGAAGCTTTGGCTTCACAGTTCGAGCTTGACTTTTCACTGATCGCATGCTTGGTTTCAAGTGTGATGGGATTGGTATGGTTCTTGGACAGCGGTGCGTCATTTCATATGACGGGAGATCGGGATTTGTTCTCAGATCTGGAGGACAAAGATTTGGGTGTGCACATCGAGATGGGCGATGATGGTAGATACGGTGCGACTGGTATCGGTACCATATCCTTTCAGAGGGAGTCTGGTAAACCCTTTGTATTGAGGGATGTCATGCATGTACCTGGATTGAAGAAGAACTTGATCTCTGTGGCGATGTTGGAGGATAAGGGGTATGATGTGGTCTTCGGCGAAGGAAAAGCCTTCCTGCGCAGTAAGACTACTGGAGAGACCCGGAAGATAGGGGTTCGAACCAAGAACCTTTATCAGTTGCAAGTAGATGGCTGCGCAGCAATGGCATGCAAGGCGGGAGAAGTGGTGAGCCGGGATGATGAGGGCGAACTGTGGCACGGGAGATTGGGCCACCTTCACCATGGAGCTTTGAAGATTACGCGGCTTGATTTCTGCGGAATACTGGGGCATAAATGAGTGAGATCGGTGCAAGGTGTGCTAGGGGAAGTATCCTTGAAAGCCACATTTCTGAGAAGGATAGTTGCACCACGGCTTGATCCTGCTTTGAGTTCACTGGTGATGATTTATCTCAAGAGTCTTTAGGATCTTCCTTTATGCGGAAGAAGGAAGAGATACATTCGCGAAGTTCTGTGAGTTTAAAGCACTGGTCGAGAAGGAGTCGGGGAAGAAGGTGATTGCTCTAAGGAGTGATAATGGTGTTGAATTCATCTCGGCTGAATTCAAGGAGTTTTGCAGCGCAGAAGGGATTCGGAGAGAGCTCATCGCACCCCATAACCCACAGCAGAACGGGGTGGCTGAGCGGAAGAACAGAACGATCGTGGGTGCTGCACGGACGATGTTGCATGATCAGGGCCTACCCCTTCACTTGTGGGCTGAGGCATGCAATACAACAGTGTATGTGCAGAACCGTTGTCCTCACAAGGTTCTTGGCATGAGTACATCGGAGGAGGCTTATTCTGGCAAGAGGCCTGATATTTCCCATTTGTGGATTTTTGGTTCTCCCGTCTACATGCATGTGACGAAGGATGCGAGAAGGAAGCTGGATCCAACTGATGAGGTTGGAATATTTGTGGGGTACACTGATACACCTCACAACTACCGGGTATATTTGTCAGACAGTCGAAAGACTGTTGTGTGACGGGATATAAAATTTCAGGAGGAGAAAGCCATGCAATGTTCGCTTGAGAGGGAGCTACACTTGCATGCAGATGAGGAGCTGTTAGTTCCTAAGGAGGAGCTTCCGGATGTGGATCAGCCACAAGAGGAGGTTCGGGAGGTGGAAGAAACCACCCAGGCAGCGCCAACCATCAGAGGGCGCATGCGCACTACAGAAGCTGAGCGACTGGCTCGGGATGCAGAGAAGGTTGTAGGACCACCTACAGCACAGCGCAGACAGAGACAGTCACCGGATCGGTACATTGGATACATGGCTCTTGTGAGTCAATGTGTTGTGACGGAGCCATCCTCTTTTGAGGAAGCTGTGGAGGAACCCGCATGGGTAGATGCCATGATCGAAGAATATGATTCGATCGTCAGAAACAGTGCATGGGAGATTGTCCCAAGACCGGAGGGGAAATCGGTGGTGGTTCGCGATGGATCTACAAAGTGAAGCAGGCGGCTGACGGGAGTGTGGAGAAGTACAAGGCGAGATTTGTCGCCCGTGGCTTCTCACAGATCGAGGGGATTGATTATGAGGAGACTTTTGCACCTGTCGCAAGGTACTCTTCCATACGGACGATCCTTGATCTCTCAGCGCAGATGGGGTGGCACATTCATCAGATGGATGTGAAGACTGCGTTCCTCAATGGAGTTATTGAGGAGGAGGTGTACATAGAGCAGCCTGAAGGTTTTGAGATCTTTAGCAGTGAGTCGCATGTGTGCCGACTCAAGAGAGCACTGTACGGGCTGAAGCAAGCACCTCGTGCTTGGTACACTCGGATAGACGGCTACTTCACCGGGCTTGGATTCTCCAAGAGTGAGGCGGATCCAAACCTGTACCAGATTGTGGTGGAGGGGAAGCTGTTGATCATCGTACCTTATGTAGATGATCTGATTTTGACTGGCGATGAGGAGTTGATACTTTCATGCAAGGAGGATCTTGCACGAGAGTTCGAGATGAAGGACTTGGGCATCCTTCATTATTTCCTGGGATTGGAGATTTGGCAGCACAATGGAGGACTGTTTTTTTCTCAGGGCAAGTATGCCCAGGAGATTCTGGAGAGGTTCAACATGCAAGGCTGCAAGCCTGTTGACACTCCTCTTCCTGGTGGTTGGAGGAAGGAGGATGCTACTTCAACGGAGGTAGTGGATGCCACTGTCTATCGGCAGTTGGTGGGGTCGCTTATGTATCTGGTCAATACACGACCCGATATATGCTATGCAGTTAACCAGCTTTCGCAAGCTATGGTTAAGCCTACCAAGCTCTTTTGGAAGGCAGGCAAGCATGTATTGCGCTATATTAGAGGCACATCGGGATATGGTTCATGGTACAGACAGGAGGATCAGTTGAGGTGGCATGGCTTCACGGATTGGTATCATCATATCAGAGATTGTGTTCAGCGGAGAATCATGATGCTTTCATATGTTCCCACGGAGGATCGGGATGCCGACATCCTGACGAAGGCGCTCACCAGGAGCAAGTTCGAATTCCACAGAGGCAGGATAGGGGTTGCAGATAATCCATATCTTGCTGAGAGGGAGTGTTGAAAATGCGGCAAGATGATGGAGCTTAGTGAAATGAAGTCGCCTTCACTAAGTGGGCCCGCAGGCAAATTCTGGCGCAAAATCTATTTTTAGACTATGTCTATTTTTAGACATATGGAGCATGGTTCGGGGATTCCAGTTTGAGATTCTTGAAGTATGTGTCATGGTGGTAAAAATATATGAGACTCTATTTTTGAGGTCAAAGAGGTCGAAGTCTATTTTTAGACTGCCTCTCCTTAAAACAGGGAAGTCAAATATTTTTCACATGCTATAATCCGTGTTATAAACAACAGTTGCTATCCACAGCCTTGATTGAACCAGAAGTGATATGCATCTGACGAAGGAATCACGTGGTTCCCCGGGGTTTGATGGTCATGCATGGATTGATTGGACTTCGATGGCGAGAAGTTTGGAGGAGTTAATGAAACTGACTAGTGGAGTTGTGTTGTTTATTTTAGTTATGCTTGATTGAGATTAGTTTAACTAGCTAATCTAAATTAGTTGCTGAGTGGAGTGAATTAAATATTATTTAATTCATTAATTAGCAACTCATTATTCAACTCCAGAACACATCAGTTCACTATAGTGCATGGACAGTTCAGTGGAGACCAATGAAAGAGGTAGATGAAAGGGTGGAGTTAGCTATCAGTTGTGACTATACTGTTGCTATTTGCAACACACAGATAGGAGGAGTAAGCCCATGAGGATTGCGCAGTTCAGGCTAGTGGTTTATCTATATAAAGAGGCCATCCCATAGCATTGAAACACGCAATAGAGGCAAGGCAATTGGCGGTGAGTTTTGAACCAGTAACCTGTTCAAAACTGAGCTAGATTGTGAGTAACTTCATGAGAAAGTACTGAGTACTTGTGAGGAGTATTGTATTGAGTTTGTTACTTGATTTCTCCATTATAATATACACAATAGCTACGGGGTTTTCAGCTATAAGCTTTCCCCATACATACTGTGTTAATGTGTATGATGAATTGATGTGTTATCGCTTGATTTTATTTCCGCATGTGTGATGATCTGAGTTGATCTTAGTGGAAGAGATTATGTGTTGTGTATGAAGTTCAAATAGTATGTGACCAAGATAGTCTCGGTGGATAATTATTCATTATTCAACAAATTTCTACAGTAGAATTGCTGCCTAATACTTCGCCAAAAGAAGAGCGTCTTCTATATTTACAGAGGCTTAATGAAACTCGCCACTTTTCTTCTCTTTTCATAGAAGCATAGAAAAAGTGGGTCAAAGCTCATTTTGACCAGTCAATTTCCCCTCATTCCTTTATAGAAGGAGACCTCATCCTCTTGTACGACCAAGCTCACGATAAGCTGGGGGTAGGAAAATTTCAACCCATGTTGCATGGGCCTTACATTGTTAAGTGCATTTTTCAAAACAGGGCTTATGAGCTAATTGATTATGAAGGTCATCCTTGGATCAGCCAAAAAATGGGTTGTATCTCAAAAAGTACCATGCATGAGTCTTTCGTGCATGTTTCTTTTGTACATAGGTGTTTTTTCATTTTTGTACATTTTTTTCTTGGTGTGCTTTGCAAGCGTTTTCCTTTTTATTGGATCATTGCTTATTGTGTAGATGTCTGTTACTCCTTATGTTGGTTTCACAGATGGTGCTTCTCATAGTACCTGGAACCTATCTTTTGCAGCCTGGGTGATTTATAATCCTTCTGGTGAGTTGATAGACCTTCAAGGTATCTATCTAGGATGAACCACCAAGGGAATTTCTCTCGACATTCGTGAATTGATTGTTAACCTAGACTCACAACTTGTTTATCTTCAACTTAATGGGAATTATTCTGTTATAAATCCTCACATCTTAAGGTTGTATTTGCGTGTTCATTTACTGGAAAGAGATTTTCATTACATTACATATCAACATATTCCTAGACGAATGAATGTCTTAACTGATACAGTAGCCAATATTGTATTAGATAGACATTTTCATAATTTGTAAAAACATCATCATCACATGATATGATTCATACAGGAAAATAGATGTATATATATATCGAATGTTTGCATCCATGTGCATCATAAGTTAAAAAAATATGTATGTTTTGGTTACATCCTGAGACATCATGTCTCTTAAAAAATATGCAGAAATAAAAGCCTAGGTGTCTAGTCAACATGACGCTCATGGTAGCATGTCACTGCCCATACAAGCCACATCAATAAGCGGTGAACTCAGTTTGACACTCCTGCAGTGTGTCTCTGGTATGCGCGAGGAACATCATCAAATCTCGTATAGTATGAGATCCTGCTAGAGAGTCCCTCCAAGTTGCGTATGATTTCCTCCTACTCGCCTCCCTCACCATGAGGGGCCAAAAAAAAGTCACGAGGAATTCTCTGTGCTAGTGGAGACATTCCTGCAAGTCTTTCTGGGCCGACATCTGCAAATACATGGATTAATGTGAGAACATACATGCTAAAAAAAATCATAATACTCATCAAAATCAAAAAATGAGTTTTACCCAATTCTTCATCCCAATCCTCTCCTTATGGGAGAGGGAGATCTACATCACCAGTAAATTCTGTGCCATAATAGGGCCAGTCCTCCACGACAATCAGTTGTCGTTAGAGCCACTCAAAGAACTCCGATCTCTACAACATCTGTTGATCACCTCCTAATCTTGGCATCAAAGTCGCCCAACGATACATTCGTGGCTCTTGGGCTCGTGGTGTAGGAACTATCACTTCCTGATGTTGGAAAATTGGTAGCCATTCCAAGATGAAATGTACCAAGATGGACCCATAGTTGAACTATTTCAGCTTACCATTCTTGCATTTTGTCAACTGGCATTTTATATTTATCATTACCGCCTCTGCCCAGTTGTAGAGAGTTGGTGTCATGCAATCTACTGCAAGAAGTATCTATGTTTCTGTGGTCTCATGTGGAGCCTGAACTCCAGTAGCTTGTGTGATGGTGTGCAACACTACTCTTAGTTCCAAGTCGGGAATGGTTTGGATATCCACCTTCCCGCTTTTGGATCCTTTCCTTGCCCCTCGTCACACTTTGTCAATCACCATGATCATGTTTTCCATTGTGGGCCGAGTACTCGTTATGATTGGTATTGCCCCCCTCTGTGATAATCCAGTTATGAAGTAGATGTCCGAGACCTCAATCTTGGGTTCCTGATCATGAATTATGAATCTTTCCTGATCAATGTCCCATAAACTGATCAATTACTGTAATAGCTCTGGTTTAGCTTTGAGACATGGTGCCATGAAGAATATCTTGAGCTTGAAATCCCTAAGAAAGTCCATGCATCTTACATTGCTCATGGCTTGCTCATCTTCTTCACTATGTTCTCTTTTTTTCCATTCGATCACCATTTTTCTCTTTCATACCAGCAAAAACATCCATATGGTTGTCATTAATCAAATAATTTTCTTTTAAAGTGTTTAAAATGGGCTCACTTGTTGAATTTACAAGCTAAACATCGTGGCCACAGTTGGCACGACTGTTTTAAAAACAGTCACGCCAAGTGGTGTGCCCCAGTTTGATTTCAAGGCAGGTTGGCATGAGTCCGTGCCCAAAACCCACGCCATCCACCACGCCCTAATTTTAAAAAAAAAAACCCCCACAGATCTACCGAATGGGTTGCAGGCAATGAAAATTATATCAAAATGCAGGCAAGGATATGAGTTCTTACCTGGAACATACTGATTCGTGACTGGCCTTCTGGATTGTCCATTGTCAGCTCCGCAAAATCACTGTGAAAAAAGGGTGAAAAGTACTCAGAAGAGGTAAAAGTGAAAAGTAATTTATTTTTTACCATTTTTGGCATTTTATAAACTTTTCAGAACACTAATTAGGTTTTTGAGTATATTTTTCGATTATTTTGATATTTTATTTCAAAAAATGGGTTTTACATGCATCTCTTGTGTAGTCACAGGTCCTCAACATGACGACAATGGAGTGACGAGTTGTATTTTATACTTTCTAGACTCGGTAAAAACACGAAAAAGTCACCCCTGGAGTCATCTTTCAGCTCTTTTTTGACCCTCGAAAACTGAAAATATTTCTGAGACTCTTTTCATTTTTAACTAGTTAAAAGGCTACGAAAAGATATCTACCTGGTATATGTTTACCCCTTTTTTGGGCTAGGATAGATTATTTATGAAAAAAGAATACCTTAGCCTATCACGACTAAGAGGTTATCTCAGACATAGTTTTCTACCTTTTCGGATCTGTGAGACTACCTAAGAAAAGGGACCAATTGGAGTTTTCTTTTTCACTTTTTTTCAAACTCTCTAAACATGAAAAGATGTCGAGTTCTTCCTTTGTCAGACTCGTTAAAATATAAATGACATCGGAAACCATCACCATGACGTAACTAATTTCCTCCTTCCTTTGGCTCATAAAATTTTCTAGGATAGATTTATCCGAAGGAAAAACTTACATGAAAAGCACATGCTATCCCCTTCAAGATTGTTTCCAAAAAAAATTGGGGTACTCACCATCAATGGTGGGGGAAATGGAAGTAGTTCTCAGTCATGTTGGAAATATGTCGCTCTTGAACATGACACTCATCTGCATTCGTGTCAAGTTGGGGACTCTCATTTCATCATTTTTTCCTCCACAGGTTTGGGTAATTTGTTTTGACCTCCCATCTACTCTTTTCTACGTCATCATGACCTCAAATCCTTTGATGTCAAACACTGCCAAATTCTAGAGTCATGTCACCAATATGTTCAAGAGTAGTTTCATTTTGCAATTTTCAACCTCCGATCCTCTTTTTCGGTCCTGATTCACTATCATATTATTCCTCTGCCTCGTGTCGATGATGTGGGAAAAATTATGGCCCTCCTTCAACCAGGTCACTTCCTATTGAGTTCAGCTCATTATCCAAGAAGTTGATCTAGAGAATCCCTTCTAGTACCTTGGAGCTTGCATGCCTCAATGGCAAGTTCTTCGCATTCGACGATAGGTCCCCATCATTGGCCTTCGATCAAGTGATTCTGCTGATGTTCAACACCAAATCACTGTTCAAATTCCAGGGATTGTACTTGTTGTACCTTGAGAGCCATTGTCATTATTGGTGGTTTCTCTCGTGCCTGTTAATAGCTTTCATCATTGGCTAGTAATCAGGTGACTTTCTTGCATGTTCGACTTCATCTTGCTTATTCACATGCTTGAATTTGTACTTGTTTGGGTCAAGATGGAGTGAAAAACCCTGGGTTTTGTCTGATAATATCCAGGCTGCGGGATATTTTGGTTTATCATGACTATATGCATGAATCTTTTGATTGGATTGTTACGACCATACTTGAGTCTATTTATTGATCCTTCTTGTTGGATGGTTGCATCTATACCTCGGATCTCATTTTTATAGGTACTCTATTATGTATGGCTGCACCCATGCCACATATTCATGTATCAGAGATATCAATTGTACTTGTACTTGTAGGTCTTCTGACACCACTGTTTGGTTTGAACATGTTTTCATAAAGCATTTCACTCCTCCCTCTCTCTCATACCTGATGCTTTAGGGGGCATCTATTACACAACATTTTGCTATTGTCCCTGCAATCCCCATCATGAACATTGGAGGACCATTTCTGTGAATTCTATGTATTTTCATACCTTGCAAAAAGTGTCTTTGCATCCCTTTCCATGAGAAGAAAATTTCCTCTATTGACTATTCCTAGAGCAGGCTCTCAAAAAAATATGATTTTGGGTTGGCGCTGGCAGGCAGTTATGGCCTCTCACCCATAGAGAAATTAGCACTAGGCCTCGCACCCATTAGCGCTCTGTCTTAGTGGATTGCCTGTGCTGAGCTATTTTTAGAATTTTTTTCAAAATAGAAGCAAAGTTTCCACGCCAACCACTTCGTGAATGGAGTCAGTATGGTTTGTTCGACTGAATAACGTCAAAGACCTTCCTTTGGCTTCTTGTTTCCTACATTTGAGAAACCTCCCAAAGGATAAGCCCTCCCTTCCACCATATGAGGGATCCCAAAACACCTCCTCCTCTCCTATAAATACATCCCTCTCACATAGTTGCAGCTAGCTGAACAGTCTTATAGCTGGTGTGAGATATATCAAAGAGGAATCCATTAACAAGAGGGAGTCTAGACCCATTCCTTCGCCAAGTCTAATCCCCGATGAATTATTGAGATGTGTTTGAATAGACTCATTGAAGGAGGATGCAATGTCAAGGCTCCTTTGGTTTTAAAATCTTTCTCTCTCTACTTATTAATACATGATTGATGTTTTGGTTCCCATTTTTCATTTGATATGTTTAATCTTGTGCAATACGTTTAGTTCTCCTTGACCAATTAAATAGTTATGAATGCAAGTATGTTTTTGTATGCTGTTATCATTCTTTGATCCTTGTGCAGGCACCTGAGTACCACCGCTGAAGGATCGTAACGTGTAATGAAGAATATCAGGAGACTGTTGCCACAACTACGACAATTGGTTTGGAACAAAAGTAGGTCATCTATCCCAACTTAGTTTCATTCATAAACTAGGAATCTGACGCATCAGCATGTTCCCTTATTTCCAGACCCACTCCAGGTCTATAGAGATCACCTCTATCCGTAGAGGGGATTTATCTGCACAATAGTATAGAGTATACAATAGAGGGATGATCCTCTTAGGTAACAATAGCATAACCCTATGATGATATCCATACTCGGTCCATGTGTAGTCACAAGATAACGGGGATGGAGAAGAACGATGTAAAAAAATAAACAAAAGAAATATCAATACAATTCCAAGGTCAATCAAATAAAAATTTCCAAAAATATTTTCATTAACTTAGATAAGGAAATCAAATAAACATAAAGCCAAATATATTACAAGAAAAGAGATCCAATAAATTCAGGGCTAACTTGCTAGCGGAGTCTCCAATTCTATTATAGGAAAATTTAACCTAATAAGAGTATGTTACTTTTAAACCATTATGCTCCTTGGAACCCACCCAAAACTATTGTGTGCAATGATCAATAGGACAAAAAAATCAGATTCCCATCCAAGCAATGCATCCATGCCATTCATACATGCTATTTTCATGCAAATAGGTTGAGAAAATACATGATACCTTACAGTTCAGTGAAGGGTGTTGGTATTTATGCCAAGAATCCTACTTTTACTCAAATATCCCACTCCCAAATATCATGATCCAAAGCCATGCACACATGCACCAACAAACAAGCACATAAAATCCTTCCACAGAGGGCTAGTCAGCATAAAAACAACATGCATAAATCAAAATGAAAAACAAAAAACATATATGGGAAGGAACAATAAACTTATATCTATAATAAACAATAATTGTAAAGGAATTATACCCAAAAAAAGGAATCCTCCTCTCCAAATTTTAGCATTACCTCCTCCACCAAACGTAATATAAATCTCTAATGACCTAGGCTCAATATCTCATATCAGAACTCTGACTATAGTTTTCCCACTAACTAGCTTGACCCTTTACAATGATAAGTATAAATAGGCATGGAGATCTCCCAAGGAAAATGTATCTACAAACTTGGGATAAAGGGAATTTAGGAAAATTCACTAATCATGTACCCAAGCTAGCTCATATAGGTGATAGTCTAATCTAATCTCCTAGGAAACACGAGACTCTAGAACTTCAACCAACCTTGTTGGGATAAAAATTTGAGTCTAGAAGGAACCCCACTAGGATGATAAAGGAAAACCTACGGGGTTATGGAAACATCCATCTATAGTGCATTTTATCCTAGCAATGATGCAAAAGAATAAGTAAAATCAAGGGTCATACATTTTCAAAAGGGTCAAAAGTAAAGGTACTAAAGTGTACTGAATTAATGGAGGAAAGTAGGTTGATAACAATGTGTGTGATGGTGATAGCACAATTGAATACCATCTCCAGGATAGGTTACTCTATAAGTTGGATAATTCATGTGTTGATATGGCTGAGAAGTGATATTTGATTACATAGGCTCATACCTACAAGGTTGCAGGGAAATATCGTGTAGGTAAGACAATGGCCAACTTGTATTGGTATGTGTATTGGCCCAAGATGTAGGAAAAAGTAGCTAGGCTCATAAGAGGATGCATTATTTGTTGCACTAGAAAGCCTGGTAACAAGATACAAGGTCTATATCATCCTTTTCCTATATCCATTCATCCTTGGAAAATCATTCCATGGATTTTGTGCGAGATTTACCAACAATTAGGAAGGGACATGATTACCTATTCCTGGTAATTGACAAGTTCAACAAGATGTGTGTTCTAATGCCTTCTAAAAATATCATCAAAAATTAATAATCAATCAATTTTTTCTTTGGAAAGGTCTGGATGCATGTTGGGACACTAAGGAGCATCATTTCAAACAGGGACACATTATTTCTTACTGTATTTTAGAATAAATTATGGGGGGATATGCACATTAAGTTAAAGAATTTTATAACCAATTACCTAAAAATATGAGATACAAACCCTCTTAGTCATATTTAGAAGACACATGTCAAAACATCCATGATTATTCTCCTTTGAATGTGCTTATTCAATGATCCAAATATTCTACAAATATTTCACAAATCTTCATGAGTTGAAATTGAAATTCGAATTTGTGGATGAGTGGCCAAATAAGACTCTTCTAGAATCTTCAAATGGACTACAACATCATAAAACTCATCCCACTTTTAGATATATATGAAAACATGCTAATTTCCTAATATTTAATCATAAATAATCTTAAAATACTTAAAATAATGACTTGGAAAGTAATAGTGATAAACCCATATGATCATCCAACTGGTATTAATGGAGGGTTATGAAGTGGCAAAATATGGTAAAATTATAGAAATGAGGGTGAAAGAGGATGACATTTTAGAAGCCCAACAACATGTCAAATTTAAAACCCACAGTTCCACGTTGTCATACGAACAGATCAACTGGGAATAGACAAAGATCCAAAATATGTCAATCTTAGTACTTGTTGTACACCACAAGAGTAGAAAGCCTTTATCCGCTTATTCAAGAAGTACCAAGATATGTTCATGTGGACATATGATGAGCTAAAAACTTATGACACATGAATCATCCAGCATGTGATACCAATAAAATAAGGGTCCAATCAATTTCAGCAAAAACTAAGAAAATTTCATCCTGTGCTTGAGCCCCTCATTCATAAAGAGATAAAGAATTTGTTAGATGCTTGGATCATATACAAAGTTTGGAAATCTACCTTGGTGTCAAATTTGATCCCTGTCAAAAAGAAGTACTGGGAAATCCGACTATTTTTTTATTTCTGAAATCTTAATTGTGCCTCAGACAAGGATAACTACCCCGTGCCATCTAGGGAAAATATTTTACAAACAGTATTGGGGTCTAAAATGTTTTCTCTTCTCGACAGATATTTAGGCTACAACCAGGTTCTATTTTTGAAACTTGACAGACTCAAGCCCACCTTCCGAATGAAGTGGGATTTGTTCAATTTTAAGTGAATTCCATTTGGGTTGGTCATCGCTTATGCAACCTCTCTACAAGCTATGTAGATTGTATTTCGCGGATTGATTGGGAAGTATGTAGTGGTCTATCTTGATGACGTGACTATGTTCTCTAAACAAAGGTCAGATCACATACACCACTTAAAGAAAAATTTTGAGCGATGCCACAAGTATGTGATATGCCTCAATCCTAAGAAGAGCATCTTCACAATGTTCGATCCACCCCCACTACCAACACAAATCCTTGGTACACGGAAGTGCACCAATACCTTGAGCACGACACTATGCCCTCCCATTTTTCCACACAGCAGAATAGGGCACTAAGACTTAAATCATTATCCTACCAGTTGGTACATGGGGTGCTTTTCAGAAAGCACCATAATAAAGTATTGCTCAGGTGTTTGTATGCACGCGATTCAGAGGAGGTATTGTGTGATCTCCATGACAAACCAGCTAGGGGACACTTTGCAGGCAACACCAAAACTTATAAAATCATGTGGGACAGTATTTATTGGCCCACACTATTTAAATATTATCATTCTTACATCTGAAAACGTTAGTTTTTCAAAGGTGTGTCAGCAGAAACAAGAAGTCAGTCGCCCCGCTAGAGCCTATTGCAGTGGAAGAACCATTTCAACAATGGGCTTGGATATTATTGGTGAAATATTTCCACATTCATCAAAGCAACACCGCTGCATTATCACTGCTACAAATTACTTCAAGTAGTGGACAAAAGAATTTCCACTCAAATAGGTGAATGATCAAGAGGTCATCAACATTTTGTGGCAGAACACCATTTCCAAGTTCGGTGTTCCTACTTCAGTTGTTTTTGACAATGCAACGTATTTATAATAATTAAATATTTGTGACTTTGCATTGTAAAATGGAATTAAATTGAATAAATATGCTAACTACTACCCTCAGGGGAATGGTCTTGTTGAATCCACGAATAAGAACTTGATCTGCATCATTAAGAAGACAATATTCTCTGAGAAGATGAATTGACATTAGAGCACTTTTGAGGTCTAAAATGGGCCTTCTAAGAAAAATGTACAACCAAAATAAACTTTATAAGAACCAATAGGATTCAAGATAATGATGTCAACAATGGGGGATGATTCAGTATTTTTGGGGTAAGAAAGTAAAAAGATTAAAAAATAATAAAATAATAAAATAACTTTTTCAACTTATCTCCCTAAGGTTTTACTCAAGTTCGGAGCGGGAGTACTCATTGGATGCCAAATTTAATTCTTATTCCAAGGAGTATCATGTTCCATACTTTCGATGGACCTTGTTACACGAAAAATGAGAAATACATGAAAAAATGTGATTACAATAAAATTTTTCATGTATTTCTCATTTTTCGTATAGTAGGGTCCATCAAAAGTATGCAACATGGATACTCCTGGGATGAGGAATCAAATTATGCATCCAACGAGTGTTCCAAATTGAAATTTGAGTAAACCCATAGGGAGATAAGTTAGAAATATGAGTTGAAAAAATATTTTTTTCTTTTTTTCCCTCTAAAATTTGATGATGTAATCTAATATTATTTTATTATTTCCACTATTATTTTATAATTTCCTTAGGAGGCCCATTTTATACCTCGAAATTCCCCTGATGCACTCTTCTTTGGTAAATTCTCTATGGGATGACCGAGCCATGCCTAAGCCTTCCCTAAACACCTCCCCTTACTTCCTAGTATACAGAAAATAAGACATCCTCCCACCCAATATCTACTTGCATGCTCTCAAACTCTCCCAAGAATCATGTTTGCCAATTTAATTTTCTTAAATTGATTACATGAATTATTGACTAGGGCTAGTAAGCTGACAAAGTGTAAGTGCACTATATGTGCTAGGAATCCTAGTTATCTAAATTGAATTAAATTGTCAATGCACATGATTGGATTATTCATTGAAAATAATTCTAGAAATATTATCATACTCTTATAAAAGTGTATTTAATTATGAAATCCACATAACCAATAAAAATCTCAAACTCATAAATTAATCTAAGTCTTTGAAAAATGAATTTTAACTCATAAACACACACAGACATGCACACACTGCAATATAATTGAAATATGCTTTGAAGGAAACTCAATTTCTAAAAGAATAAATTCATCTATCAATATAACACACTCTTGCATGAAAAACCAAAATGAATTTAAACTATGTTCACACTTGCTCAAACTAATAAATCACTCATGCTTCGAAATAAAACCTGCAACAAATCCTTTGTTCTAGGAATTACAATTTCATTCTGCATTCAAACTCACATTGCTGCTATTACTATTTCTTAATTCAATTCATGTGCTCTTAAATCAATAAAGTAAAATGATTAATAAAATAATCAAATTACTTGCTATCTAATTCGAAATCAATAGAGGAGATAAAACATTCTACACAATGCATCCAAAAAATAAACTTATGAAGTGATAAAAGAACTCTCTTGAAAACAAGAAAACCTTACTTCTTGAGGGGGGCCTCCACAAGCAGGTGGTCACACAATTCAATTAAACAATAAACCATGCATCGAAATGAAAATGATACTTTATAACTGAATTGAAAACAGAGTTTTAATTTTTTGCTGTCACATAAAAAGTCACTGTGTTTTTGGTTGCTGCAAGATCTTTTTATAAATCCATCATCATTAAATGTTCAAAGCTTTATACCTAGCCTAGCTAACATAATGCTAAATTTAACTATGAAAAGATATCACAACAGAAATCACTCATAATTTTCTATTAACAAGGAAAAATCTTGAGGCGTATAGATCATTCCTCGCTCGCCTGTAATAGCTGACAGAGTTGACATTATCCTTGACCACGCAACTTGAAGCTTCTCGTATCAATTTGGTTCATGAATATAGGAGGGAATCATTGATTTCATTGATCATGACCTTTCCATATATTTCTCCCTCTAGTTGGCACTTGGAAACCTATCAAACAACGAACTTGGTTACAGAATCGGACATTAGCTGCAGAATCATCTCATCTCAGTAGCTAAAGAAAATATTAGACTAATAATAAAGAAAATTATTAACTTATGAAATAAAAGATTATTATATACCTACTATTCAATAAACCCTATGATTTGATGTCCATTGAGTGATTATGGTGGTAAAAAGGGAATAAAGTAGGTGAAAAAGAGGTGTCAAAAAACAATTATGAGGTTCAACATTCCCCCATACGGAGGTCATTGCATGTCCTCATGCAAAAATTCAAAATTGATAGCCTTTCTCTGTCACTGCATTTCTTTAGAAACTTGACCTAGAACATCCAATTTTGTCTTCTTTACCCTCTTCTTAGCAACTTCCATCCTGGGCTTCTTCATCAAAGTTTTGTATTTTAAACTTATGAGCTTCCTCCTAAGAGACTTGTTCTTTTCTTTTAAATTTTTATTCTTTTTGTACCACAAGCCTAGATGTAACATAATATTATCATTTTTGGTCCTTTGAATTTCATTTCCACCTTCAATTTTTCATGTTCTTGTTTCAAATTTTTGTTTAGTATCTCCAATTCAAAAATTTCTTGTTTCAAAGTATTTACTATTAGAGGTTCTTTTGGACTGTCACATCGAATTCCCATTTCTTGAAGTTTAGAAGAATATGCCTTTTATGTAGCTATTTTCTCCAGAGACTCAATAAGTCATATATCTCTTGTTGGACAGGGTCTACCTCTGGTGTCCTTCATACTGGGCTAGAGATTGGTGTCAAAACAGTTTGTGATGGAACCTTTGGTTCATCCTGCTCCTCCAAATCAACAAACTCTGTGAATTTTTTAGTTTACTTCTTTTTGTTAATTCTTGTGCTTCTCCTTATGGTAGATGAGAGAGGAATTTGTTTTTAAGTTTTCTTCTGTTCTGTGTTGTTTCTTGTGTTTTCTTTTTGGGTGTATTTTCTTCTTTTCACTGGATTTCTTTCTTCTAACATTTTTCTTCCCTATGTTCTCTAAAACATTTACAAGGGGAGCTTCATCCTCATAATGTTGTTTTGGTTGTAGAAGTGGGTTATTAGTAGGTTTTTCAGTCAATTTTCTTCTTCTTCTCTTTACCTTACTGCTACTAGGTTCTTCCTGCTATGTTTCTTTAAAAGGATTCTTGGTTAGCAAATTCTCCCAATTATCTCCTAAATTCTCAAGATGGGCTTCAATAAGCATATTTACAAGACCATGATGATACAGGGTATTTTCAATGAACTGTATTTTCTTTGAGTATTTCCAGACATCTTCCTCAATCTATTAAGTATAAAATAGGGTAAGTTGATTTCATTGCCTTCAAGAAAATGCATCATTTCTCTGACAGGGTAGAAAAAAATGCTACTGAATCTACCTTCACAAGTAATGAACTTTTGAATAATTAACAATAAATTCCTCCATTTACTTTTTAGAGTTGTGCTTATAATACACTTTTTAAAAATAGTAGTATCCATACCTGGTTTCTTTAGAAATTCATTCAATTCATTCCCTTCAATTCCCCTGTTTTTAAACCACCTCTCGCCATTCCTAGGTAGTCCATTTACCTCGTCCATGAAGGATTTCATCACCACGATTTTGATGTCCCTGATTTCTGCTTTAGTCCCATCAAAGGCACAAGAAAAATTCTTGGTTACCTCCATGTTATAGCCATCAAATTTTTCTATAAATTTCAACCACTGCACTTGCTATAACATATCCTTAAGCTGTGGATATCCTTCTATAAAAAAATTTCCATTTGGCTCTGTCCTAACAATGATTCCCATGCTGGCGAATTTTTACCCACAATTGCTTCTTTTACAGGGTTTCAGAATGGAATTAGGTTCAAATATATAATTATTAACAAGAGAGTGAAATGGAAAATGAAGAGGAGTGAAGAAGATTTTGGAGAAAACGGGGTATAATATATATGAGTGGGTAGGATTATCAATGAAATAGGGTTTCAAAAATGAAGTGTCTATGAAATAATGAATGATAAATGGGCTTTCACAACTAACTTCCTTGATGTGATATGATATTTACCATTCAGTTGGAAGTTAGGATATCAATCATTACTTTGAATGGTGGTACAACATCTATATTATTTCATAATCCTAATGTTTTTACCTTTATTATTAAATCCAATATTTACATACCTTCTAGCTTGTGATTCTAATACTTAATTGTTTTTGTTGAAGTGTCTGCAGGTACCTCCAATGGTAGGCTTGATAATTTCCTCTGATAACATATTCAATCATTCCAGTCAATGATTCTCGTCAATATCAGTTGTAGAATTTCATCAAATCTGCAGATTCTCTGCAATTTTGTAGCTACTTGTTCTAAAAATAAAAGGAGGGACATAAATAAAATTAGATTTAGAACACGGTTCAAAGAGAAAATTTAAGGTGCCAAGGATACTTGGTTTTCACTCTATCTTTTTGGTATAAACATGCCAACATTGTTGGTTTTCATGTTTATACAAATTATATATATATATATATATATATATATATATATATATATATATATATATATATATATATATATATATATATATATATATATATATATATACATATATATATATATATATATATATATATATATATTCGGAAAGAAAAACGTGTGTGAGTCAAGTTGGAGGAGAAGGGAAATCCTTCTTAACCAACTTCAAATCAATATTGTCTTACAAATATTTAACAAATTCCTCCTTTGCCATGGATTATGCTAAATTATTAATCGATGTTCATTTACAATGAAGGTGACTTTTTCTTCATCAATGGCCATGATCCTGACTACATCATTATCAAAGATTGTTTCAATCTCATAAGGCCCAAGCCAATGAGTTTGAAATTTTCCCTGAAAATCTTTGAACTTTGAATCAAAAAGTAATGCCCAATATTTTGGCTGAAATTTCCTTTCTATTATGTATTTTTCATATCACCTGGATCTTTGTTGTTGAAGTAAGTTGGTTCTTTGGATAGCATGGACTGTCTCATTTCATCAAATTCATTTAGTTTCTCCAGTCTTTGTCTTTGTGCCTCTGAAATATCAAGACCCAATTTGATTGTTGTCTTGAAATTTTTTACTTGAAACTCAATAGGAAACAAGACTTGCTTCCCATAAATAACTTCATAGGGATTATGTCTTGTAGTGTTTCTCCATGTGATACGGTATGCCCATAAAGCTTCTGGAAGATTGTTTCCCAATCTGTTCTCTGCAAATGCATAGTCTTGGTAAGAATTGTTTCAATTACTTTATTAGTGGATTCCACATGTCCATTAGCTTGTGGGTGTGTTGTGCTATACAACACCCCCATTTATTTTAATAAATGGGGACCCTTTATAAATAAATAGGAAATTTATTTTTATCTTTAAAACAAAAAAGAAAACTTTAGGAAATAAAGTTTTCTTTATGCTTTTCTGCTTTATTCCTTAGTGTGCATTGCAAACCGCATAACTTATAACCCAAAAGACTTGAAACCTACTAAGTCATGCAGGCTGTGAAATGCGCTAAGCCTTTTCTAAAGTTATATTAAAAACCTTGAAAATGCTTCAACCAACGTTATAATTATTTTATCGCATCACACCTTATTTAAACGATAAAACTTATAAATTAATTTGGTATAAGTTGCGATTACCCAGACCCGACGACCCAACAAAGCAATAAACATAAAGCTCTAAAGTCCCATAAAGCACAGCCTCTTAACTTCATGAATGTGCACTTTTAATTTCGCAGGACTTAACCAAAAAATTGATTTAGCGCATAAAATTTGCGATGTGCGATTTGCGCAGATCACATTTCACAGAATTTATGAGTAACATTGTAAATGGTAAAAGTTATAAGTTGCTATATGAAAATGAATGGAATTTAATTACTCAAGCATGCAAAATGACTTGTCATATCAAACCGAAATCTGAGATCCAATGTCTTAAATTTATTGTTAATTATTTTTTGTAAAGGTGTAAGAGATTTGATTTGAAAAGATTATTGGTGATTAATATCATTTAAATAGAAATAAAGGTTTTAATAGATTCATATCTATTCATGCATATTATATATAAATGACATATTTTTATATTTGTTCTCTATACTTTTAATGTTCGTTTTTTTTACTTGAAATCAAGAAACCACTTAATAGAGTGAGGAAGATTGAAATGAACAAGAAAGGCAAAGAGATTTCTCAAACGTCATCTATCGAAGACTTAGATATGTCTCCCCTGTTTTCAGATACCACCTGCAACAAGGAATGTGACAGTTCATCATGGGAGGCAATGTATAAGCTTTTCAATGAAAAAAATTCAAGGGTAATAACCAAAGTCACTACAAAAGGCACGTCAGTTACTTCAGACACAACTTACTTCGACGTTGCATGTCCATTCGTTCACAAGGTAGCCGCAAGACTAAAATTTCTCCGTTATACAGACATGGTTAAGTGGGTAATTGACCACTTAAACATAGAAGGTAGAACATTCAGAGATTAAAAAGGCGAGAATATTGGGTCATTCATGGAAGAAGACTTATAAGCAATGTACCATCTACCCTCCCTGCAGCAGAAATATGACAAATCTTTTCTTCAAATATTTAGAACAAAAAATCCAGATATGATGAAAGTCATAAAGGAATGGAAGGAAGACCAAGGAAAACTTAAGCAAGATAAACTTTGTACGTACCCAATTTCCCATATTCCTTCCCCTTACTGTTATGTTGCCGGTATGTTGTGTATATTATATGCAAAAATTGATACCACTAGGTTTTCAGTAGATTGGGTCCCATTAATTGTCGCAATCGTCAATTCTTTAATTCTGAATTGGGAAAATATCCTATATGATAATTTAGCCAAACACATCATGGAGTATAGGAATAAAAGGAGTGTTTCATCTAGAGAAATACCTCCCTTTTATATGAGTGCCTATGTTATGGATGCAATCTGCTTTTCTTCTAGTTTTCCTACCATGGGATGGAAATGGACTACCTAAGACCCTACCCCAATCCACAGAGCCTTTTGGGACTCAGACTTCCAACTACATTTTTATAAAAATTGTCATGGAGTCATGTTGCCTATGCACCAGATGATATTCAATGAGAAATACCCTAGGGTTTCTGAAGAAGCTAGTACATATATTATTTCTATGGCTAGATGGTTTGTAGAAGATAGCTTTACATATGTTAGATTATTTCGGAGTTATGATTCTCTGCACTTCCTACCATATTATGTTCTTGATAAGTTACTTGCAAGAGAGATAGCCTACCAGCTTGTTAATGGTATTTCTAAACAGCTGAAAGATGCTAAGAAGTATGTTTGGCCTAATTTTCCTTTACAGTGCGGTACTTTTGCACTTTTGGATATTGGCCATGCTTACAAGGAAGTTTCAAAGATTAATCTATTGAATTTGGTAGTAATTCCAAAGAGGATGTATGATCCAAATGATTTAATTAAAAAATACATCACTGAGCTCAAAATGAAGCCTCTTGTAAAGGAAATAGATGGATTTTATGATCTCTTTAAGGCATGGAAAATTTTTCAGATATAATTAAGTTTGCATCTAGTCAACTCAACCAAGATGATTTGGAAGCCTTCCAAAAATACATAAATAAGAGACTGGAGAGAATTCCTCTCGACTTGTTAACTATTGAAGATGTCAACAGACCTAATCCAAGTATTAGCTTGGATAATGAAGCAAAAGACATGTCTAAGGATGAGTCAAGAAATTTAGAGCATCAATCTCACAATTCAAATCATTTTGAAAATTAATCTAAATCTGGAAAGGAAAGACCAAAAAAGACAATTGATCAAGTAATCCAAGAGATAGAGATGCAAGAGAAAATAGAAATTAATGGAACAGAGTCAACTTCTCAAGAAGTTCAGCACAATCATGATACACTTGATCAGTCAGAAAATTCCCAAACAAAGAATTTGAGTAGTTAATGGGATGAGTTTTCTGAAGCAATAAAAACTCCTAAAATAAATCTCAATGTTGATCAAGCTACTAGTTTTTGTTGGGAAAAATACTAAGAGGGGGGGGGGAAGGGGGGGGGTGGTGAATCAGTATTTAGAGCTTACTGAAAACTTTTACTTTTTCTTTACTAAATTCCATACGTGACTTCAATGAACCCAACTTGCGTATACATGCGGATATCCTTAAGAAAACTTTCGTATCATCAGAGATATTATTATGCATATAATTCTTTGCTTAGATCAGTGCATCATTCATTCATCAGATGTTTAGTAAGCAGTAAGCATGTGCAGTAAGAACAGAATAAATCATCACACATAGGAAACACACATGAACACCAGGATTTAAAGTGGAAACCCAAGTCGGGAGAAAACCACCGTTGTTGTCGTCTTTGTCTTCAATATTTACTATAAAGAAAACTGATTACAATATTATATTGGTGTAGACTCATATCAGCATGCAGGCACCCACCTATAGAAGGTTGCAACCTTATCTTGTTCTCCAACTACTACTGGAAGGGAGCTCCAACCCCTTGTTCTCGTTTACCAGCAACTCCTGGAAGGGAGCTACTACCCCCTAATCTCATTTACCAGCTACCACTGTAAGGGAGCTACAACCCCCTCATTGAAGGCTCCAACCCTGAGCACCACCATGGACCACGTTTCATCAATTTTCATACTGGATCAAAAAGCTTCCACACAACACACCTTGTAGGCCTCTTTTCATCATATTTTCAGAGTGGACCCACTCCACACATTTAAGTTCAAATAACATACATCAAACTGAAACTTATAACTCCATAAATTCATTCATTGAATCATCAATCAACCAACCAATAACTGATCTTTAATCATACTCAACTAGTAGCATAATCAGTATTCCAACAACCCAGATCTGTAAGAAAACATCATTGATAGACAATAGTAATACAGCAAAATAGATTAGAGATTTCCTTCCGCATACTTCAGCAAAACCTTAGATTCCATACGCGCCTTTTGTGAAACGAACCTGTGTATATACGTGCTTTCACAGAGACAAAATTGCATATAGATCTACAACTATTTCCAGACTAACCTTAGATTTCATACGCGCTTTTGCTGAAACTAACCTGCGTATATATGTGCTTTTGCTATGACAAACATCCATATAGATCTTTTTTAGGACTACGCAGCTCTTCAGAATAAATAATCATTTCAGATCTTACCCTTCACTTCAGCAAACATTCACCAAATCACAGATCTAAAAATTCCATAAACAAAACTAGAAAATACATAGTCATTTTAGTTCTAGAGATCTTGATCCATCATTGTATTCATATGTGCATTATTAATTCAGATCTATCAATAAATTGTAACCCATTCCATCCATATATACTTCAAAGTGAAGTATTCATTCAATACCTAGACACATTCACCTCCTTACACTATGATCTTCTTCTTCTTATATAGTTTTAGCCTTTATCAATACCATGAGCCAAAACCACACAAATTTTGATGGTATTCTTGGACAGCGTGAAATAGATAACAAAATGCTCAATACTGTGGGCTAATACCATGGTAATGACCCTTGGTATCATAATTTTAAAGTGCAAAAGGCATACACGACTTGGATTGTTCGTATCCGCATGTGTATGCAATTTCTCTTCATAAAAGATGCATATATACTAATTTTGAATGTATACATGGGTTGCCTTCACAAAAGTAGTGTATACATTGCATCCATACGTGGGTTTCCTTCATCAAACCTACGTATACATTGTGACATATTATATTTATCATTTCTCTGGTACTCACTGGAATTCCCTTCTCTATCACATCTGAATTGATCTGTAGATACATCATTTTTACATCTTTAACAAATATCTTGCTATCAAAAGGCAACTCATGAAGTAGGTTTCCATCAAGGACAACTTCATCAAGTAGGTTTCCATGAAGAACAACACATTGCATCATATTTCCAACAATCTTCCCCTTTGGACTTGATGGAAACCATGATGGTGTTTGATCACCACAATAGATAGATACATTAATCATAACCACTATTCAAACACCAAGATACTCTCCCCCTTTGACATCAAGTGCAAATGGTGGATCAATACCAAAACAAGGTTTCTCTTGTATAAAGAAGAGCTTTGTAGATCTGATGTGTACTGTATTGACCATGCTCCCCCTGAGTTCATGCTGAATCTTCAGACATATATTTCAATGAAGTACATGACTCTATAACTCAACCGAGTATGAACTTTCCTATCACCAAGACTCATACTTGCATCAATGATCCAACCAAGTGGAATTACATATTTGACTCAACTTCCCAAACAAGTGGGTTTACAAATTTTGACTCAACCAACCAAGAGGGTTTACAAATAAGTCCTTACATGACTGAATATAAAAATTTTACATCATAGGTTTCAACATGACCTTTTCATCAAATTACAGAGATGACTTTTATAACCAAGACCATAAGATCTCAAGAGAGAGATCATATTTCAGAACCATCATAATGCCAACAATGCATTAATCTCGGCAAGGCTAATACTCCCCCTGAAATTGTGCTCCTGTTCTTGAGTTGTCTCACTGTTTTTCTTATTAGAAAAAACATACGCATCTGTCTCGAACGGAACTTGCATGTATACGTGGCTTTATTTCATGAAACCTACGTATAGAAATTGAAATATTGAAAATTTCACAATTCCATCTCCTCCTAGATTTATACTTTCTGTACCTATCTTCTCTTGTCACATTAGATGCACTGTTAGAAATAAACACAACCATAATTATCAAACCAACCATGGGAATCACCATATATTTCTCCCCCTGTGATGATACATTATTGATTCCTATAATGTATCTCACATCACTCCTGCAGTCATTATGAGAAGTAAACTTTAGAAGCGGATGACTGCAATAGGGTCAATATTCCCTACTTTTTTGACCGGTGCTTCTTTGTTTTCCAATTTTGCTTGAAATTTATTATTGTTTCTTGGAACTTATTCAATTTCTCAGATATGTTCATCATACTTAACCTGCAATCAATGGCCTTATGCCCAAAAGATTTACAATAGAAACAACATCCATGAAAGCATCCTTTCTTTCTTGATCTATGCAATTCTTCAATAACCTGATCCCTTTCTTTTGCGAAATTATCATCATCCATGGTACATGCCATGAGGACTTGCAGATCTTGATTAGAATCTTCTTCTTCCTCATTTGACAGTTCATTATTATCTTCATTTGTATAATAACTCCTTCCTTTTTCAAACTTCTTCCCTTTATCGTGATTTTCTTTATAAGGACATTTAGCAGCATAATGACCAACTCTACCACAAGAAAAACACTTGAAGGGAAGCATACCTCTGAATCTTCCAGTACCTGGTTGAAGTCTTCTCACAAAATTTGCTTCTTCTTCTTCTGATATATAACTTGATTCCTTGAGAACTTCCTTTTATTTTCCTTTTGCACAAGCCTTAAAAGCAACTTCTCTAACTTGTGAGGGACCTCCTCTTCTCATTTCAAAAGCATTCAGGATACCATGTAGTTGAATAACAGTAATATTTTTCAGATCCTACTTATCTTCAATAGCTAACACTTTTGACTCGAACTTTGGAGTTAGATATCTCAATATATTTTCTACTAAATTTGCGTCTTTTATATCTTCACCCATATTCCTCATATAATTCACAACCTCATCTAATCTTAGGAATAAACTTGCAATGCTTTCGTCATCATGCATTCTGAAATTTTCATATTGCATTCTAAGAATTTGAAGTTTGGCATTTTTTACCTTTGCATCACCTTCATAGCTCTGAATGATCTTGTCCCATATTTCATTTGTTGAATTTAGCTGCATCACCTTGACAAATTCTGTTTCTGACAGGCTTCCTAATAAAGCATTGACATCTTTGGTGTTGATTTCATATTTCTTCCTTTATGCTGCATCTGTAGGAACACTTGTTGGATATTGATAACCTCCTTCCACGATTCCCCATATGTCTGCTCCAAGAGTTTTCAAATATGCTCTTGTTCGTATCTTCCAAAATAATAGATTACTTCCATTGAATAGTGGTGGCCTTATAGAAAACACTCCTTCAATAATTCCCATTGTGACGGATCTCCTTCAAGCGATTAAGCTTCTTCTGGAGGACCTACTCTCATACCAATTGTTGGGAAGAATACTGAGAGGGGGGGGGGGGGGGGTGAATCATTATTTAGAGCTTACTAAAAACTTTTACTTTTTCTTTAATAAATTCTATACGCAACTTCAATGAACCCAACTCACGTATACATGTGGATATCCTTAAGAAAACTTGTGTATGATCAGAGATCTTATTATGCATATAATTCTTTACTTAGATCAATGCATCATTCATTCATCAGATGTTTAGTAAGTAGTAATCATGTGCAGTAAGAATAGAATAAATCATCACAAATAGGCAACACACACGAACACCAGGATTTAAGGTGGAGACCCAAGTCGGGAGAAAACCACCGCTGATGTCGTCTTTGTATTCAATATTTATTATAAATAAAACTACTTAAAATCTTATACTGGTGCAGACTCATACCAACACGCAGGCACCCAGCTGCAGAAGGCTGCAACCTTCTCTCATTCTCCAAATACTACTGGAAGAGAGCTCCAACCTCCTGTTCTCGTTTACCAGCCACTCCTGGAAGGGAGATACTACCCCCGGATCTCATTTACCAGCGACCACTAGAAGGGAGCTACAACCCCCTCACTGAAGGCTCCAACCCTCAGCACCACCATGGACCACGTTTCATCAATTTTCATACTAGATCCAATAGCTTCCACACAACACACCTTGTAGGCCTCTTTTCATTAGATTTTCAGACTGGACCCACTCCACACATTTAAGCTCAAATAACATACATCAAACTAAAACTTATAACTCCATCAATTCATTCATTGAATCTTCAATCAACCAACCAATAACTGATCTTTAATCATAATCAACCAGCAACATAATCAATATTCAAACAAACTAGAGCTATATGAAAACATCAATGACAGACAACAGTAATACAACAAAACAGATCAGAGACTTCCTTCCACATACTTCAGCAAAAAATTAGATTCCATACGCGCCTTTTGTGAAACGAACCTGCGTATATACACGCTTTCAAAAAGAAAAACCTGCGCATAGATATATAACTATTTCCGAACTGATCTTAGATTCCACACACGCTTTTGCTGAGACTAACCTACGTATATACGCGCTTTTGGTGAGACAAACCTACGTATAGATCTGCAACTTTTTCAGGACTGTGTAGCTCTTCAAAATAAATAATCATTTCAGATCTTACCCTTCACTTCAGCAAACATTCACCAGATCATAGATCTAAACATTCCATAAACAGATCTAGAAAATACATAGTCATTTTAGGTCTAGAGATGTTGATCCATCATTGTATTCATAGGTGCATTATTAATTCAAATCTATCAATAAATTGTAACCCATTCCATGCATATATACTTCAAAGTGTAGTATTCATTCAATACCCAGACACATGCACCTCCTTGCACTATGATCTTCTTCTTCTTATATAGTTTTAGCCTTTATCAATACCATGAGCCAAAGCCATGCAACTTTCGATGGTATTCTTGGATGGAATCAAATAGACAATACAGCGCTCAATACTGTGGGCTAATACCATGGTAATGCCCTTGGTATCATAATTTTAGAGTGTAATAGGCATACACAACTTGTATCATTCGTATCCACGTGTGTAGGCAACTTCTCTTCATAAAATTTGTGTATATACTAATTCTGAATGTATATGCGGGTTGCCTTCACAAAAGTAGCGTATACATTACATCCATACACGGGTTTCCCTTATTAAAACTGCGTATACATTGTGACATATTATATTTATCATTTCTCTAGTACTTACTGGAATTCCTTTCTCTGTCACATTTGAAATGATCTATAGATACATCATTTTTACATCTTTAACAAATAGGTTGCTATCAAAAGGAAACTCATCAAGTAGGTTTCCATCAAGGACAACTTCATCAAGTAGGTTGCCATCAAGTACAACACATTGCATCATATTGCCAACAGTTTTTAGACACCTGAACATTCCCAGAAATTAGCGAAAATTGTTCTTACATTACAACAAGTTCTAGAAACTCATGATCAAGAGATCATATCGGCCTACCCTACAGAAAAAATAGTTTTACAGGTTGAGAAAACTCCGTCGTTGGATATCTTCTACAGTCCTAGTCATAAGGCTATACTCGAGAGAAATAAAAGGAGAAAAATTCATGAAACAGTCTCATATCTTACAAATGAATCTGTTGATGTTTTATGGAAGGATCCCTTAGCTGATCCTACTAAAATTTAACTAAATTATCACAGTTTGCAGGGGAATATGCTACTACCGTTGTTGATAAATCTATTGAGGTTAAAATGTTACTAAAGCATAAGGAAGACAGAATACAAGAACTAGAGTGTTTGTTACATGAAGAAAAATCAAACTCCAATGAACAAATGAAATCGAAGATGGCCCAATTTCAAAAGGATTTTGAAAAGGTTAATTTGCAGCACTTAGAAGAAAGCACAACTGGAAGCAGCAATGACTAGGTGACAAATTGAGCAACAATTAGAGCAATTCATAAAAGAATCATTAGATGTAAAGATAATTTAAAGCAACAATAGGAAGTATTTTTCCAACAATATTTTATTATTAACTCTTATTGTGACTCAAATGAAATACAAATCCAGCATGTAGCTATCCAGAAACTTGAATGTGAGAAGCTCGAAAAGAAAATCAATGAACACATTCAATGGAAAGCATAAAACTCAGGCAAGGAAGCTACTCTACCCCAGGTAGATAAGTTCCAAAAGGAGATCTTATTTGAAGATTGCGAAGCACAAATAAAGTAGGCAAAGAAAGTAGCAACGAAAACATCAAAATTATTAAAGGAAATTACTGAATTTGTAGGTGAATAGCTGGTGAAAGCAGAACTTATTAAAGAGTACCCGTCTAAATTTTTCTCAGAAGTCAAGTAGCTAGAAACACAGTGGAAGCAAAAGGAAGAAACAAAGGATGAAGTAATTAAAAAGGTAAATAAGTTTGATCAAGAAAATTATTAGATTTTTCTGATCAAACCTTATCATCAATCCCAAATCTTGCAGTCTTTAACATATTCAACAAGAAGATCACAGCCAGTACTCTCAAATGCAGTATTCAAGGGACAGTTCAGACTGAAGATTTCACAGCCAACTCAGCTCAATCCCATGCTAGATATTTGTCAACTTTGTGACCAAATCCAAAAGAAAGGGAAAAATTCATAAATCATATTGTTACTTCACTTTCCTAGATTGTAGTTTAAGTTAGTCTTACGAGGATGGTTGTTTGAAACCTCCTCTATATTTTTGTAATAATCTATTTTAGAACATAGTTAGTTTAGTATTTAAACCATTCTCATGGATTTAGAGAAGGGTCCAGAAATTTGTCAAAAACATTTGCAAAGAATACATTATTGTAAGTTTGTGAATGCTTTGATGAATTAATGGAACATATCTATTATCTTTTGACAATTAAATATATTTATCTGATGTTGCACTATTGTACTCTTTAAATTTCTTGAATGTGAAGAGGACCAGATCAATTAATGTCAGTTTACATGAGTAGAACTTTGTACATATGGTACTTCTATTCACTTGTATTAAGTCTTGCTTTATAGATTGACAATCATCCTTTTATTGCATTATATATTTAAAACATTATTATAGATGAATGTTACATGCACATATGTTCTAATATTTTTCTATGATTTATTATTAAATATGTATCACACATATGAATGCAATATATTTTTCACATTCATCTAGTCAAACTATTTTTTTGGAAGAATCATCTTACATTTTCATCTCTTTCAACTGTTAAATGATATATATTACTAGTAGTTGAAGGATATCTCTTTAGATCGTAGGTATATAATATAATAAATAGTTTAGATATATGCATAGGATAGATTAAAATAATTCTCCATTTTCATGTTGTATAATAAAAACACCCTCAAAATCATCCTTATTGGGAAACTGGTTCCATTATCCCCAGTCGGAGCCACTACACCAAATGGAAACGGAGTTTCTCTAAGGTCCAGACCGGGTGGTTTTCCCCCATGTTTTGGCAGCAGAATTCTGAGGCCTCAACAAGGTGATAGAGAGTGGACTGCCAATGTTTGATTTTGTATTCCTCTATTATGTTTTGTACCAAATTGGATGTAAATTAAGTACCTTGATCTGTCATAATTTCCCTTGGGACACCAAAATGAGTAAAAAATTCCTCGAAAAGAAATCAAGCTACATCATTTTCATTAGGAAAATTAAGTGCTTTGGCTTCTACCCATTTTGTAACATAATCACTGCAAAGAAGAATGTACCTTTTTTGACTTGACGGTGGATTAATTGGGCCAAAAAAATATAGAGCCCATTTTTCAAAAGGCTCAATGAGTACTTAAGGTTGTAGAGGCATTTCATGAGAGGGAACAAGTTTCCCCATTCTTTGAAAACTATCACATCTCTTAACATATTCTTTAGCATCCCTAAAAATGGAAGGAAAATAATATCCTAAGAGAAGGATTTTGTAAGAAGTTCTTTTATCAGCGAAGTGTACTCCACATGGCTTATCATGGCAAGCCTTTAGTATTTCTTGTACTTCATATTCTCTAACACACCTTCGAATGATTAGATATGGAACTGTTTTATACAATTATTCATTTATCCATGAGTAATATGCACTAATTTGAATTACCTTTATTTTTTCTCGAGGACACAAATATGGTGGTAACTTCCATATAGCTAGTTAGAAATATTTGCAAACCATGCACTTATGTTCTAATATTTGTCAGTGATTAATTATTAAATATATAATCACACATATGAATGCGATATATTTTTCACAATTCTTTTAGTCAAACTATTTTGTTGGAAGAATCATCTTACATAATTTTCATCTCTTTCAACTGTTAAATGATCTATATTACTAATAGTTGAAGGTTATATCTTTAGATCGCATAAAGGAAGAAACACCCTGGGTATATAATAGAATAAAGAGTTTATATAGATGCATAGGATATATTAAAATCATTTTGCATTTGCATGTTGTATAATCAAAACACCCACAAAATCATTGGGAAACTGGCCCCATTATCCCCAGTCAGAGCTACTACACCAAATAGAAAAGGAGTTGCTTTATGGTCCGGACCGGGTGGTTTTCCCCCATGTTTTGGCAGCGGAATTCTAAGACCTCAACATTCTAGCACTAGAAGGAGGGCCTTGTGAATGGAAAAAATATCTGATCAATCTAAAGGTCAATCTAAGAGTCTCTCTCCCTCTAGATCCCCATCAACTTCTAGAAAATTATCTAGATCCTCATCTTTAAAATCTGAAGTTGATCATTCTTCTCCTAAGTCTCCTAGTGATACTCAACCCATACTATCTCCTGATTCCCATCAAGCTTCCCCAGAAGTTCAGTCTTTGATAGAAAAGTTAGAGAGAGTATCCATTTCTGTTCAAAAGCCTGAATCTTCTCAAATATCGGATATCATTATTTCGTCCTCTTTACAACCTCGAAGAATATTAACTCGATTAGAAATTCAAAAGACACAGATTCTTCCTTTTGAATTTCCTATTGATAATACTCGAAAGGGACTAAAGAGGACTCAATCAAAGTCAATTTCCACTGATATCTTATCCCATTCACCTCCATTACCTCCGCTCACTTCCACAACTTCCATTCCAACAATCAATGTTACTTTGACTAGTTCCAGTACTCAAACTACTATCCCTTCAACTAGTCCTAGCACTCAGCTTGCCTCTTCTTCAACTCAAAATCCATCCATCACATCCACCCAAAATTGAATGGAAGGCCATCCATGGAACAATCCAGGGGCTGTAAATATGCCCGCTCCTAATCCTGATGATGGTCTTTTAGTAGAAGAACACATTTATAATTTTATGTTAGCCATGAATTTAAAGGAAGTAGTTGAATAGGATTATGTTGTAATATTATTTCTGTATAATCTAATAGGATCCACAGGATCCTGGTATTTTTCACTGCCTGCCCACTCTATAACTAGCTAGAATATATTCAAAGAACAATTTCTAGCTAAGTTTGGGGATAACAGGACCACTGCTACACTCATCAATTATTTGTCAAATCTAAAAGCTAAAACATGTGAGAAGATAAAAGATTTCAAATCAAGATTTAATAAATTAGTTAATAAAATTCCTGCTATAGTAGTTCCTGGTGCAGAAGTTCAAATTGAGTGGTATATTTCATCTCTTCCATCCAATATAGTTATTTTTTTTGATAGAGGAAAACTATCGACATTTGCAGAAAACATGAAAGAATCTCTATCTGTAGAGAAATGCATAACCACTCTTGAGAAGAAGAATTCTCAATAAGATCGAAAATCAAAGAAGGTATCGTTCAAAGAAGATTCTAAAAGAAAATGAAAAAAGACCCTTTTGATGTGGAAGGTCTTCAAAAAGTTTTGAATATTATGACAAACAAGATGGAAGATATCAAGAAACAAGTCGCTGAACATTCTAGCTCAAAAAAGACTTTCAGAAACTTCAAGAAAGGTCAATCCTCTAATACTCAACCTCAAAATATCATATCTAATGCTGAATCTGATCAAGATACAGAGGAAGAAGAAGATGATGAAGAGGAAGAAGTTGAACTAAATGGAATGTGGGATTTCATCCTACCAAATGAAGAACAACATGAAGCTTTCCTTGTGAGTACAAGGAGCAAAAATACTATTGAAGCAACACAGCTAAATCAATAGCAAAAGATTTCAACTCATGCTAAGGATAAATCAGTAAGAAAAAAGTCTACTTCAAAGGCTACAAAAACAAGTCCTGTTACTTCAGATACTCCACTACATCTAAAACAATGGTAGTCTCAGACACTATTAAGTATAACGTAGTTGAAGATATGAAGAAAACTAGGGCCAACATTTCAATTCACTATCTTACTAAATTAAAGTAGCAAGAGAAAATCTTACTTAGAGACTTAAATGTGGTTCCTGCTTCAACCTTACCTGCTCCAGTAATAGTACAAGTTTCTAATGAAATGGGTAAGCCACCTTCCCCTTCAACTACAATAGATGCTACAGACTTGATTATGATAGGTGATCGATCCATCTCTCATATTCCTTCATTCCTCTTAACCTATGAGATCTATAATAAAAAACGTTCATAATTGTTTGATAGACTCAGGGGCTTCCTCTAATATAATGCCAAAATCAGTCTGTGCTAAGTTGAACATAACTCCTCATAGTTCCCTTGTTCATATATTACAGCTTGATAGAACCAGAGTAGAGGTGGTAGGAGAAATAAATTATGTTTCCATCAAATTGTCATCAAATCCGAAGGTTACACAAATACTTGATATACTGGTGGTTGGTATTCCTAAGTTTTACGGCATAGTTTTAAGCCGAGACTGATTTGAAAAACTTCATGGATATTTTGCAACAGATTGGTCGCATATGTGGCTACCATATAATGGAAAGCCAAATCAAATTTGGGTAGACCATGAAAATTTCATGAAGCATACAGTCACCAATATTGAAGGAGTAAATGAGCCAGTAGAATTCAATAATAAAATTATTGGAAACTACTCAGTAGGGTCGTTTTTTAGAAATTTCAATGCTCAGCCATCACCTTTCTTTGATAATGCAGTTGTTTCTCAAATTGAGAATTTTTCCCAGACAGATAGTTCCAAATGTATACATTTTGTAGATAGAACAGTAATTAATTCTTTATTTTGGACTCTTTATTTTGACGGTTCTAAATTTGAAGATGGTGCAGGCGCTAGCTGTATTTTAATA
Source organism: Pinus albicaulis (assembly GCA_034641835.2). Taxonomy (NCBI): domain Eukaryota; kingdom Viridiplantae; phylum Streptophyta; class Pinopsida; order Pinales; family Pinaceae; genus Pinus; species Pinus albicaulis. The sequence goes on from CM076571.1 coordinate 257,725,168, forward strand.
AACCCAGAAGGAGAAAAAACCATGTTATCCTGCAGATTAGAATTCAATTTTACAAACAATGTAGTTGAATACGAAGCATTAGTCCAAGATTTGTACAAAGCCATTGATCTTAATATCAAATATCTGAAAGTCCTAGGAGATTCACAAATCATTGTTAGACAGGTAAGAGATACCATTCATTGTAATTCTAGACATTTAAAGCATTATCAATCAATAGTCCAAGAATTAACCATTCATTTCTTAGCCTTTAACATTTCTTTTGTACCTAGAATGCAGAATTCTAGTGCAAATCTATTGGCTAATGTAGCACCAAAGTTAATTCCATCTCAAGAGTTTAGTATCGATATATTTTCCATTGAATTAATTTTTATACCATCTGTTCCTGATAATATTACCAATTGGAGAGTATTCAATAATGATTTAGATATCATAGATTTCTTAACATCTGAAGGATCTTATGATAGTCAAATTTTGGATGAAAATGAACATGACATTCAAATTAAGAAAGAACAAGACGAAAATCCTATTCCTAAATATTTTGTCAATTTAGAAGACCTATATGATCTAAAAGATAGGTTTAAAAGACTTACTAACTCAAAAATACAAAGCTCTACCTTAAGATTTGAGTTAGTAAATCTAGGAACTAACGAAAAACCTCAAAATGTCAATTTAGGTCTTGGTCTGTCTTCCGAAGAAAGATTTTTATTCATCAGATTATTTAGAATGTACAAAAGTGTCTTTTCTTGGGATTACACTGATCTTAAAACATATGATACTTCTGTGATTGAACACACAATTCCTATGATCTCAGAAGAAAAACTTATACAGCAGAAATTGAGGAAGATTCATCCAAATCTGGAAAATCAAATCAAGACAGAACTTAACAAACTCCTCAAGGAAAAAATCATCTTTCCAGTTAGGCATTCTAAATGGGTATCAAATTTGGTATCTATCAGGAAGAAGAATGGTGATATTAGAATTTGTATTGATTTTAAAATTTAAAAAAAGCATGTCAAAAGGACAAATTTCCATTACCAACCATGGAACAAGTATTGCAGACAGAGTTGGTTCTGAACTTATGTCCTTTCTAGATGGATTCTCAGGATATAACGAAATTCTTGTACATCCAGATGACACACTGAAGACTACATTCAGGACTAAGTGGGGAACTTATGCCTATCAAAAGATGCCATTTGGATTGATTAATGTAGATGCCACTTTTCAGAGAGCTATGGACACAAATTTTAGGGGGATCATAAATAAATCAGTAGTTATTTATTTAGATGACATTACAATCTTTTCTAAACAAGTAACCAATCATGTGAATGACCTAAAGCAAGTCTTTGCGTGATATAAAAGGTATGGCATCTCATTAAACCCAAAGAAATCATTTTTTGCATTAGATGAAGGAAAAATTTTAGGATTCATTGTGTAAAACAAAAGAATCTATATTGATCCTAAAAGAATTGAAGAGATTAAAATAATTCCTTTCCCTCCTAACAAGAAAGCTATGTAGTCGTTTCTTGGGAAAATTAATTTTGTTAAAAGGTTTGTCCCTGACTTTTCACAAATAGTTTTACTATTACAGAACATGATTAAGAAAAATTCAGTCTTTAAATGGGGACATAATGAAAGAGAAGCATTTGATTTGATTAAACAATCCATTGTCAATGCTCCATTCATGAATACCCCCAATTTTCTTGATCATTTTACTTTGTATAATTTTTCATCAGATACATCATACGTTGTTATTTTAACACAGCTTAATGACCAACAAATTGAAGCACCAATATCATTTTTCAGTTCCAATTTGCAAGGTGCAGAACTAAATTACACATTTTTGGAAAAGAAAGCATTTTAAATATAAGATACAAATATGTTCTTATGAATCTTTTGTCGGAAAAAGACCACTTTAGCTATGCATAACAAATAGCCCTAACATTAATTATGGCTGCCAATATCTTCAAATCTGCAGTTAGTTGATCAAGACAAAGCTGCACAAATCTAGATCTATGCATAAAAAGACATTAAGCGGTGAAAATGAAATTTTTTCTCCATGCATCAATAAAACGAGACAAGAACAATATTTTTGAAAGAATTTTTTTTTTTTATATTAAAGGGCACTGTGAGAAAGGAAACAAGAAAGGTGTTTCCAATTCTCTTCAATGGGATGGGTTCTTGAAAGTCCTCAGCATTTCAGATCTAAAATTTCTCTCTCTTGTCGGTGTAGAAAACCTAGACAAACATAGAACTCAAAGGGAGCTCAAAAAGAAAATGATGAAGAATATGACAATGATAATGGCTCAAAGTCAGACCAAGAGTATAGATCCAAAGTGATCTAATATGCAAATGGAAGGTGACAAATGAATGGGAAAACCCTTCTATTTATAACAAACTATTAGGGTATTCTAGAACCTGGTGTATGAATAAAATATTATTAACCAAATTCTAGAACCACCTTCTAGGAATATTTTATTATATTTATTGGAGGGAAAAGGTTTTTTGTCTTGGGTCAAATCCTTTATTTATAAATAATAAATAATTTATTTATTTATTTATTATTTTAAGGAAATGGTGGAAATATAATTAAATAAATAATGATTTATTTAATTATTTATGAATGATTTAATCAAATTTAACTAGGAATATTATTTAAATAAGGATTAAATAACTTATTCCTAGCAAATATTCAAATAAATAAGGATTTATTTCATTGATTTCCTTGTTTGGGTTAAATATGACGAGGAATAATAATTAAATTTATTTTTAACTAATTATTATTTGAGGAAATATAAACAAATATAGATTTGTTTATTATTTCCTTTTGGGGTTTCCTGTTTAGACCATAAACAACTTAATAAAGGTGTTTTACTAAGTTATTTCACATAGTGAAAGCCATTTTACTTAGGGTAAAATTGGTCTTACATGGTATACTTGGGTCCATCTAATGATAATAGGTTATATGACCAAAAAATGGTGTAACAGATTGCCCCCCAGCGTACGAGTGTTCGGAGAAAATCGTATGACCGAAGTACGTTGTAAGAACTCAATCACCAGACATCAAGAGGGAACTCGGAGAGAGAAATGTAAGGTAGTCTAATGTGCTAAAGGACTAGACCCTGAGGAGACGAGACTTACAGGTGCAACAAGTCTCTTTTTATGAGATGGTACCTGTGCTAAAGGCAGCAGGGGAGGCATACCTATGCCCGCCAAGACAAAGTACAAAAGAATAGTGTGTCCAGTAAACAAGGAACCGAACTATAAAGTACATGCTCGCATAAACACAAGCCAGATAAAAGATAGAATGATGAATCCCACATACATGTTGTGCCTGGGATAACAGCCAGGAATTATAAAATAATATCTGAGTACATGAGATACAAATACAACCCAAATTCCCCCTATAAACAAGGAAGGGATCGCAAAATCTGACTGATACATGAAAATCAAAGAGGCGCTGTAAGTGGCTAAGGTCGACATCATCAAATATATGGAGCTACATCAAATGTTGGAATGAAGAGGTAATTCGGACATGTGAGGGGCTACCTGCAGGGCCACCCCCTAATGAGGGTTGAGACATCTCACACACACCCGGGAATCACCAATATATGCTGCTGCATCACTAGACCATCAAGTATATGGATCTCGATCATGCTAAAAGGAGCTGGAGTTGAGAAGAAATCAAGTCAAAGGGTAATGAGGAATGCCCTTTTGCCTGATCTGAGGCACCAAAAAAGTGTGGAAGTTGGAACCAAGGTACACCGCCCTCTAGACCTATCTTTTGGAATGAATGAGCTGATGTTGACAGAAGGACGTCCGCCATAGGTGAGGCAATAAGGGATCCTCAACTAAGGCATGAGAGAAAAGAGTAGAGTGACTGACAAACTGACAGTAATGATGATGAAGGAGTGGGGGATACTGAGTAGCGAATGGATGACTTCCCTTGTTAGAGCATAGAGGGCATGGATGACTTTGCAGCGACTGATACGATATCATGAGGGATACGGGATAGTGGGGCTGAAGGCCATAATGTGCGACATGATAGAGGAACCAAGTAATGAAGGATGGAGGACTATGATGGGATACAAAGGGATTCGGGATAGACTCCATGAATGTTATTATAACTCAACTCAGATGCTCTAAACAAGGGCAACTCAAGGGTGCTGCGACACAATGAAGGTCCAAATGGGGGACCATAAACACATGAGTACAAGGGGGTATCTCATGATGAAAATTGACATGAATAAGGACAAGTAAGGAGGAAATGTGGTGCCCCAAGTACAAGTGTTGTAAGTGAGGAAATTTTATTTGGAGGAGAGGTGAATAGACCCTTTGTGGACAAAATGTGTCCTGGTGAAGTATCGAATCACGAAAAACTAACAGATACCTATTTGAGTGCTCCGTGAGATCTTTCCAATGGTGTAGACAGTTTGTCAAACAGGGATACGGTTTGGTCGCAGTGGGTGAAAGAAAAATCAGGGGTTTCTCTTCTAATAAGGAATTTTCCCTCCAAATGCATTCACTTGCTTGTGTAGCTGTGGTGAATGTGGAGAGGAGAGAAGGCCCTAAATCTTGTGGTGATCGTAGCAGACAAATCGACCGTTGGAATCGAGATCCATCAGGTACAGGTAAGAGGCATAATCCTACTCTTTCTTTATGATGGATTGAATGTTCAGATTAGGGTCCCAAATCTTAGGAACAGCCCCTTCCTCATCTTCACGGTCAGGTCGCACTATTTGGGCCAAAACTGCAACCTGGGAAGCAGGTTTTGGCCTGAAAAGTGCGACCTATCCCAGAATTTGGCCAAAAAGTGCGACCTGGCAGATGGAGGTGATTTCAGTGCTGTTGTGGGCAGAGAGTTAGGTTTTGTTTAATTGAATGCAGTTTATCCTATCTGTATACTGAAAAAGATGATGTTTTTTTTGCATAGATGGCAGATATATAGATCAAGTGGAGAGAGAGAGACCTGGGTACACTACGGTCGGAAATCCAAGTGGATCAGGGTGTCCTTCGTGCATTAGCCAGGTTTGGGGTTCTGAAATTTGTGGAGAAGCCTCTAATGAGAGCTGGGGAGCCCTTTTTGGCCCAGATTGTCAGTTATTGGGATCCAGATCATGAGGTTTTTATAGTGCAGGGGCACAGGATCGAGTTGACAGTTCAGGGTCTATATTTCCTGAATAGACTCCCACCATTAGGGATGGTGGGAAGTACACAGCCAGCGTTACTGCGGGGGCATCACATCATGGAGTTTGAAGAGCAACATTGTCAACCAGGCCTCTGAGTCAAAGGGACTCGGATATCGATTGGGGATCTAGAGAGGTTAGAGACCCGTGCAGTGGTGGGAGCAGTGTTTTGGATCCTATGCAGCCAGGCGCTCCATCACATCACTGGAGGGCAGATGATGATTGTAGAAAGTGTGTTGAGTGGGACCTATTATGGGTGGGCCTAGATGATTTTGGTGTCGTTGAAACGACAACTGTCACTTTGCAAGCGGCAAGTGAACCATGATTGCACGTATGGGACTGTATTGTGCTCCTTCTTTTTTGAGAAGATCCCGACCTTGCGACCTCGTGTACAGCTACCGGATGGGGGTCCAAGAGAACCCAGGATGCGTCGGTGGGGGCGACTACTGTGCAAAGGAGGAGGAGGGGCGGTCGGAAGGGTGTTCTGACCAGATTTCTTTGCCCATTGGGATCAGATGTCGTTGTACATAGACGACTATCCCTATAGTGGGATGAGTTACTATGGAGATCTGGACTTGCTGCTTCCACCTGGTCGAGTATGGGGGCCCGATGGTAAGTGACAAGTAACTAATATTTTACATGCATGGTAAAGTTTGGAATAGTATATATGGTATTGATCCTTATACTTTTGGTATGCATATGTAGCTCTGGTAAAACCGACCGGATATATGGGATGACCCGCAGTAGTAGGAACTACAGGTGCTAGTGGATCAAGAATGGCACAAAATGAGGATATGACCGCTCTCCTGGAGGACATCCATCGTAGTTGTGAGGGGCTGCTGACCAGTGCTTCGGAGTTGGGTTGGCAATACTTAGACAACCAGTACATAGAGCTATGTATTGGGCTACCCTCAGAATGGCGAGGTGTCATGCGGTGCATGGCGATGGCCAGTCAAACTGTGTGTGATATACGAGCTATAGGAGCAGAGCCATTGGCTCAGGATCCTCTAGAGATTGATTAGATGTAGGGCAGGTGGTGCCCCCTAGTGTGTATGTAGGGGCAAGTGGTGCCCCCCAGTTTTGAGTTTTGTTTTTTGTAACATGCTATGGGCATGTCATATGTATCAGAGTAGATGGACTCTAAAAACATGTTATATGATATATATTATGAATATGCTTTGTGTTGATGATTTGGAATGTTATTGTCTTGTGTGTGATAAATGCCAGTCTAGGACATGCTTTGCAATGCTATCTACGTAGTGATTTTGTTCTCTAGGTACATGATTGAAAGTAATGAATCTAAATTCACGTATCAAAAGTTTCACTCTAAATATCATCTAAACAGGATAGGGTTATGCAAATGATAGACACCATTGAGTTGTAAGACAAGAAGCAGGGAATCTAAACGAACGGGCAAATGGGGGATGCGGTGAGAGAGGGCATCGGCTAAGAGGCCACGTACTGCATCGTATTCGGCCTGATTATTGGTGGCATTACCAATGCAGACCCCATTAGAAAGAATGAGGGTATGCAAGGGGGTAAAGATGGCCCAAGCTGCCAAGGCTAGATTCTGGGAATAGCGACTTTCCCCATCAGCATATTCAATATAATGTGTGGATGGGAGGTCCTGCGAAATAGTGTCACAAGACAAGAAATGGGAGGAGGAAGAATAATGATGGCAGCGTGAGTGTAGGGTAGACATCAAACGACAATTATGGGAGGGAGTAGTTTGGGTAGGATGGCTATGACTCATAGACCAACTAGAGGGTGATGTATGAGGGCTATGGGAGGAATAGCTGGAGCTCATGCTACAGAGAACATCATAGATACGGATGGTATCATCCTGGTTATGGGTGGGAAATAAAAAATCGAGGAAACCACATGATGCTGCAAAGCTACCTAAATCATCAGCATGGGAAGAAAGGCTCACATATAGATCGTCATGGGGGATGACAGAAGAACAAGTAAAAAAATGGTCAAATGATGTGGAGCCCAAGAATGTTGCTGAAGGGAGATCAAGCAAAACAGACGGAGGGGATTCAGAGGGAATGTACTCTGAGGGTCACACGGATGATGATAGGTATAGGAGGCGGACGATAGGTTCTGTCATCTCAACATCAGGGGGAGGAATGTCAATGGTAGCAGGGGGATCCTCGAGTTGGCCGGATGCATACTGCGTGAGGATGGGAGAGGCGGATTGATTTTGTTCAACCTTGTACTCATGAATGACCTCTAAAGAGGCTCGGTAATGCGTGAGGTGAGGAAAATGGTGAGAATAATGGCCATGGACACCACACAGAGCACAAGGTTTGTTGGTGTGAAGAGTCTTTGGGTTCTTGGTTGCGGACGAGGAAGAAACAGAGGATTCAGGGACTGTAGACTCAGGAAACGTGACTTTAACCATGGGTTTGATACGGGGCAACTCGGGACAAGTATGGGTGGCATGATCCACACCATCACACAAGGCACAAGGCTTGGCGGGTGGAGGAGGGGTAGGGTCAGTCAGGGTGGCCTTGTCTTTGGATGCTCCCTTGCGAGCTTTTCCTTTCTTTCCCGTAGCTGTCACAACAGGAGAATGGTCTTGTTGAGGTGTTGGTGGCACTGTAGCGATGGAAGAAGCTAAGGGAATCGGTTGAACTGGTGTCAAAGAAAGGTATGGTTTGGGGTTACCTGGCGGGGTCTCGGCTGGAGGATTAAGATACCAGACGGGTATTCCCAGGGTCAAATTAGGGAGGGAAAGGGTTGCCATGATGGGGACCAAATAGACTCCGGGAGAGGGAGCAAGGAAAGGTATCTGACCGGCAGGGTAATGGCCAGCAGGGACAGCTCCCAGATTGTTGAGAACTGGGGGAACCGACCCAGGAGGGTAGAGAGGCTCATGGGTACTAGCTGGATGAGAAGGTCCAGAAGGAAGAGGTTCGACCAGCTGAGGTGAAGGGCTAGGAGCAGGTTGCGGTGGGCGAGGTTGACGTTGCTGACTAGCCGAAGCGGGCCACTTAAAGTCAGCCCGAGACGATTTCATCATGAAAACATTCATTAAGCTGGGATCAGAGACAGGAGGAGGAGGAAGACCAAGGAAGGTTCCAAGCAAGGAGGAGTCTTTGTAGACGCCGGGGGAAACACTAGTCAAAGAATCAACGGTTTGATTATTGGCTACAGAAAAGATGGTTGACTCAGGGGAGGTCTGAGATTTTGGCTCATGATATGTCAACTGGTCAATGGTGACTATATTTCCATTGTGAGGGAAAAACATCTTACGGTGGACCGTGGATGGGACAACAGACATGGCATTGGTGTAGCTACACCCCAAAAGAATGTTATAGTCAAGAGGGGCATTGATGACTTCAACGTCAACACAAATAGTCTTGCCCGCAAGGGTGATAGGACAATTACGGAATAGGCCAATGGGCTGGGAGGTGTGGCCATCCCATGCACGAAGGGTGATTGTGGAAGGGGCCAGCTTAGGAGATCTGAGTTGTTTCCAAACTAAAGCAGACATCACACATGTAGATGCCCCCTCATCAATAATACATTGAGACACATTAGCGTTTCAGATTTTGACTGGGATTTGGAAAGAAACGGAAGCAGGAAGGGGAGGATGATCTGACTGACAGGTGTCAAAAACAATCAATTGGTCATCAACAGGATCTACAGCGCCCATGGCGGATAGTAGAGCCTTCCTTTGAGAAGGACACAACTAGAGGAGTTCCAGTGTTGAAATGGTAGTAGGAGACTGCGCCAAATCATCTACTATGCTATACGAATGAGCAGCTTGACCGAAAGCAGTATTTTGGTGTAATGGGCCCTTAGGAACCTTGATAGGAACCTCAACTTTGGGTTGAGGGATCTGCAAAGGACCATTGGGTGTCGAAAGAGGCTCTGTAGGACCTGAACAAGGTGACTCAGGGACAGACGGAGAGGGAGTCTTGGGGTACTAACGAGACCGAGTTTGAAGGTTAAGGTAGACGGTGAGAGGTTAGTCAGAAGTCATCATGAGAATCTAGTAATCGGAGGAACTAGAAGGGGAAGGTTGAGCGGTTACTGGGGCATGAGGTGGTTGAGTAGCCACGAATCATTGTTGAGGGAAAGGATCGGTAAACACGGCTGGTTGAGAAGTAGCCGCATTGGGGGGAACAGTAGGGGAGGCATGATGTAGACGCAATGTAGCCTGAGACTCCCACATCTGCCGCATATGTGGTAATAGGGGACAATCGTGAGTGTAATGACTGTAAACACCGCAACACGAACAAGGCTTATTGGTGCGAAGAGGCCTATCTGGCTTGGGCTGAGAGCCCTGTGGCTGGTTAGCAGTGTTAGAATCAATACTTGAAGGATTGGATCCACGATTACTAGGGGCAGATTGATTTTGATTGCCTTTCCTCTTTCTTTGAGAAGAAGGAGGATTAGTCACACCCTGTTGTGCAAATACTTGCCCTGGAGGGGGTATTAGTTGTTGTTGTGGGGGTTGAGAAGGCAAGGGAGGTAGAGGTCAAAATGTTGGAGGAGCTGGGACACCAAGCTGTGGGTAAGGATAATGGTTAGGATGGGAAACATTAAGGTAAGTAGGAGGGTGGGAAAAAGGAGGAGGCATGTCGTATCATGGATACATGCTACCTGGGGGGGGGGAAGTGTTGGAGGTGCTGGCCCCTCCCGGAGGGAAACCATAGCCCATTGTAGGTTGAGCGTAGGTATGCGAAAGAGCTCCAATGATACCGTCGACAGAGTGAGATGCCCTTGGGGTGTTAGCGCCACTGGGTCTGGGGAGGTCAAAAAGGATGGTATAAACATAACCATATTAAGCATAGATGAGGTCATATTTCAAGGCTATTTGGAGGGTGGATTCTTCAGTTTGAGGGAACTAGGATGCGACATCTTTGCCAATGGTAGGTAAGAAAGAGCAAAGGAACCAGTCCATGTAGACCCGATCTTCAAAGGTAGGAGCTCGACATAAGCTACTTCTTCTCTGCCATTCCTGGACATGAGCGGAAAGGCAGGTCGAAGATGATTGACGAAAATAAGTCAAGAGTTTGGTACCAGTGTCGTATCTGAGAGGGAGATGGAAATAAGATAAGAAGGCTTGGGCAATGGTCACAAAGGTGGTATGGGAAGAGGCGGTCTGATCAACATACCATTTAGAAGCTTCGCCTATAAGCATGCATTGGAAAAATCTAAGACGGATGGAATCATCAGTGATGGAATTGGATGAACACCACATGTGGAAAGATCAGATATGGTTGGAGGGATCTTCACTAGCAAGGCCTTCGAACTTGGGAATGTCAGAGGGGAGCTTGGTTGGCATAGCAGGCTAACTAACATCGTGGCAGATAGGATCGTTGATCAACTGATTGAAATCAGGGAGACTGAGACTTGCCATATAAGGGAGCAAAGGGACAGTCGAGGTAGTTCCTGTGGTGGTTCCGCTAGGAATAGACCTAGCAGTAGGATCGGGGTTGCTGCTACCATTAGGCCCTGAACTAGACATGGTGAAGGTAACAGGGGGAGAACCAGAAGTAGGGGGAGAACCCAAAGAATCAGAAGAAGAGTCGGAGTGCGGACTCGGGGGAGGACTAACTCGACGACAGTGGGAAGGAGTAAGTCGACCAACTAGAAACTGAGGGTGAAGGCCAAGAAGTCTCCACGATATACACCTTGGGGGTGCAATGATGACAGCACAAAAGGGAAGAAGAATAACTGACAAAGGCAGGGAGGTGCAGAATCAAGTGATGTCAATGTCGAAACAAGGGCAGAGAGGTGCGGTGTCAATTGATTTTAAATTCTTTGACTGGCAGTGTTAACCAGGCTCTTCTTCACTTAGGGTCAGTGTGTGGCATGTGTTAATTTTAATTTTTAAACCCAGACATTTTGAGAGTAAAATAAAAAGTGTGCTACGTAACTGAAAATAAATCTGCAGAGAACAGTAAATAAGGCTGAAATAACAGAAAATTAACAGCTAACAATGCATCAATCTAACCCAAGGAGGCGGGTCATTAAAAAGTAGTCTAAAAGAGGGAAAAAATCTAATCAAAACACACTAAAAAGAGGCCAATAGATCTAAGGTCGGGAGGGACAGGGATCTAAAGGAGAAATCTGCTGAAAAGAGGTGCTAAAAACAGCAAAGAGGCAGAGGCAAGGTTTCTGCAACAAAGGAGGAAATCAGCTAAAGGTAAAAGGAACAAGGAGGTGACCCTAGAGGCAAACCCAAACAAAACTATATGAGGTGATTTGAAAGGGAGAAGAGCTGATCTAAAAGGGATCTGAAAATGAGGTATCAGATCTGAAAAGAAGAAGGCTGAAACTCTGAAAATTCAGACGTCTGAAATAGCTAAAACTCTTCCACAAAAATTGGAGGGTACTAAAGCCCTAAAGGGTGAGATTCCCACTTAGTTGAGTAAAACAGATCGGAAACAGGTCTAAATGGGTGGAGACAAAGGCTAGAAAACCCTGACAGAAGCTTTAGACAAACCCAAAAAAATTGCTAGAAAAGTGCAGAAAAAAGTGCAGGTCGCAGGTTCTGACCTGTTTGTAGTCCAGGTCGTAGTTTTGGGGTAGTAAAGTGCATCCTCCAGGCTAGGTCGCAGGTCTTCGGCCGATAAGTGTGACCTACAGATCCGGGTCTCTCGGCGGCAGATTTCAGAAAAAGTTGTCATCTCAGCTACGACTGATGTCTATCACCTGCGCAATAGGGCCAGAAACACATGGAAGTTAAAAATTTTAATTTTTGAGGGTTTTTTAGGTGAAAAACACCATAAAAATAGGAAAAACAAAAATTGAAGAGAAACCCTAGGGTCTGAAATAGCTGGATATGCAGGAATATATAAAACGACAACGGTCGCAAAATAAAACCCGTGTGGAGTCGCCAATTGTTAATATGAATATTTTGTCAGAAAAATACCACTTTAGCTATGCATAAAAAATAGCCCTAACATCAATTATGGCTACCAATATCTTCAAATCCGCAGTTAGTTGATCAAGACAAAGCTGCACAAATCCAGATCTATGCATAAAAATACATTAAGCAGTAAAAATGAAGTTTTGCTCCATGCATCCAATAGACGAGACAAGAACAATATTTTTGAAAGAATTTTTTATATTAAAGGGCACCTGAGAGGAAAACAAGAAAGGTGTTTCCAATTATCCTCAATGGGATGGGTTCTTGAAAGTCCTTAGCACTTTAGATCTAGAATTTATCTCTCTTGTTGGTGTAGAAAACCCAGACAAACATAGAACTCAAAGGGAGCTCACAAAGCAAATAATGGAGAATGTGACAATGATAATGGCTCAAAGTCAGACCAAGAGTATAGATCCAGAGTGATCTAATATGCAATGAAAGGTGACAAATGAATGGGAAAACCCTTCTATTTATAACAAAATATTAGGGTAGTCTAGAACTTGGTGCATGAATAAAATATTATTAACTAAATTCTAGAACCACCTTTTAGGAATATTTTATTATATTTGTTGGAGGGAAAAGGATTTTTGACTTGGGTCAAATCCTTTATTTATAAATAATAAATAAATAAATGATTTATGTATTATTTTAAGGAAATGGTGGAAATATAATTAAATAAATAATGATTTATTTAATTATTTATAAATGATTTAATCAAATTTAACTAGGAATATTATTTAAATAAGGATTAAATAACTTATTCCTAGGAAATAATCAAATAAATAAGGATTTATTTAATTGATTTCCTTTTTTTGGGTTAAATATGACCAGGAATAATAATTAAATTGATGTTTAACTAATTATTCCTTAAGGAAATATAAACAAATATAGATTTGTTTATTATTTCCTTTTGGGGTTTCCTGTTTAGACCATAAACAACTTAATAAAGGTGTTTTACTAAGTTATTTCACATAGTGAAAGCAATTTTACTTATGGTAAAATTGGTCTTACATGGTGTACTTGGGTCCATCTAATGATAATAGGTTAGATGACCAAAAAATGGTGTAACAAAGCATTTCAAGCCATTTCTCCCAAAAACTCACACCAAAATCATAGTCCCATTCTCTGCAATGACACAACTATTAATTTAAATAGAATTAGGAGAGAAAAGGGCTAACTGGGTTATCACTTTACAAGAATATAATGTAGAAATTAAACCTTCTAAAATTGTTAGAGGTCAAGGTTTTTGCAGAATGCTTACAAGAGCATCCCATCTATCATCATAAGAAGATTCATGTAACAATGTGCAAATATCAGAGGTAAGCCTCAATGATGCACAATCTCAATGTGTTGATCTCATATTCTATTTGAAAAATGGATATGCTCCGACCCAAATTAGTTACAAAACAAAACGTGCTTTGAGATTAAAGGCCAAGAAATATGAATTAATCGATGATGTGTTGTTTAGGAGAAATTTTGATACTGTACTACTAAGATGCTTAGAAATATCTAAAGCAAAGAAAGTCTTGCAGGAACTCCATGATGGACTAGTTGGAGGACATTTTGGAGGAAATACGACAGCACACAAAATCCTCCATGTAGGTTACTATTGGCTTACACTTTTCAAATATGCTCATGAATATGCAAGAAAATGAAAAGTGTGTCAAAGTACATCTGGAAGGCAAAGGAAGCTAACCTTCCCATTACATCTAGTCAATATCAAACAACCATTTGAACAATGGGTATTAGATATAATTGGTGAGATTATTCCTAACTCTTCCAAACAACATAGATGTATTCTCACAGCTACAGTAATTTACTAAATGGGTGGAATCAATTCCATTAAATGTAGCAAACTCTGAGAAGATCATTGATTTCATCGACCAATATATCATAACTAGGTTTGGTTTACCTACTGCTTTAATTTTTTATAACGCATCTTACTTCTGAGGAACTGCTATGATAGAATTTGCAATCAAAAGAGGTTTTAAACATAAATATTCTGCAAATTATTATCCGTAAGGAAATGGTTTAGCAGAGTCCAGGAACAAAAAATTGATTAGAATAATCAAAAGAACTGTTGATCAAAATCAATGAAATTAGCATAAGTCATAAATCTTTGCTCTTAGGGCAAACCAAATAAATCAGAAAGCTTCTATTGGCACTTCTCCAATCAATCTTGTCTATGGAAAATAATTTGGACTTCCTACGAATGTATTTACTCCATATCTTTCCTTAGTACAATTTATTGATGAATCCCCTTCTTCTTTACAACTTAAACAATATCAAATTCTTAAGTAATAAGAGGAAAGAGAAAAATATCAACATACTCATTCACATCATCAATAGATATTGAAAGCCTCATTTGATTCAAATTATGTTACTCCAAAAAAATTTCAAATTGGTGATCTGGTATTGAAATGGGACAAAGCGCATGCGGAAAAAGGTAAACACATGAAGTTTCAAAAACTATGGCTAGGTCCATTTCAAATAATTGAAGAAATAGGCCCATAAACATTCTTATTGCAATATCTATCAAGAAAAAGAGATTTTTTTTTGTGAATGGGCAGATTTTGAAAAAATACTTTTCATAGGAGGTAACCCCTTCTATTCCCTGTATACTAGTGTCTTTTTTCTTTTCCTTAGGAAAATAAAAGTTGCTTAGTATAGTTTTTTGGCTTTTCAAAATAAAATCTCAGAGGATCCTTTTTTATATATCGCTTATAGAAATACGAAGTGTTAAGGGAACAATCGAAATATTCGAAAGACAAATAGATTTTATTTTCAGTGAAAAATGCAATTTCACTGAAGTTATTTATTCTCTAATGAACTCTCATCCTTATATATCATGATTATTATTTCATCAGTCAAGAAAATAATCTTTAACATAGTAAAGACTCTTTTACAAAAAAACAATCTAAAACTCAACATTATCATCTAGAATCCTCAAAAGGACCAATGATTCACCCCATCCGAGGAAAAAATATTAATTTTTGAAAGAAATTCAAAAAATATTATAAGTAGAAAAGCTTAAAACATAATAAGTCTCATCACGAGCTTGTTTACCATGTTCATAGGGAAATATTTGAACTGACATTACCAATACTGCCTACCAAAACAGGGTAATGACTTGAGATTATATCAAGAGGACAAGAGGTCTCATCAAGAGCCACTTTGATCAGTTTAATTACAACTAGTGAATGGAATTGTCAATATTTTCTTACCAACCCAAGAAAATGGCTTTTAAGTAAATAAAATATGATACAAACAGAAAATTTTCAAAAAAGATCAATTGTATAAGTTAGAATTTATTTTTGGAAATTATAAGAAACACTGGATGGGATAATGAATCATTGTTGGGTAAAAGGTAACCCTGCAAAGAGATTAAATTGCCTATTGGAACAGAGGCTCTACCTGTGATAAAAGAGTAAATATTTATAAAGTTGATCTATAAGAGCCACCTGCTTTATCTTTTTGAACTGAGTAAAGACGGATATAGATTCTCATAATTTTATATTTAAAAGAAGGATTCTTATGAATTGTAATTAAGAGAAGTTTCATTTCTTAGTAAGATATTATTTTATTGAAATTCATTCATGTAACTATTTTTATTTCAAAAAAGTTTTACAAATTTCAAAAATTTAGTCAGAGATAGCTGGTTCTCCCAAGTGAATCGCCAATTGTTGTGCTATACAACACCCCCCATTTATTTTAATAGATGGGGAACCTTTAGAAATAAATAAGAAATTTATTTTTATCTTTAAAACAAAAAAAAAAACTTTAGGAAATAAATTTTTCTTTGTGCTTTTCCACTTTATTTCTTAGTGTGCATCGCAAACCACATAACTTATAACCCAAAAGACTTGAAACCTACTAAGTCACGTGGGCTACAAAATGTGCTAATCCTTTTCTGAAGTTATATTAAAAAACTTGCAAATGCTTCAATCATCGTTATAATTTGTTTATCACATCGCACCTTATTTAAATGATCAAACTTATAAATTAATTTGGCATAAGTTGCGATTAGACGAACATGACAAGCCAACAAAGAAATGAACATAAAACTCTAAATTCCCATAAATCACAGCCGCTTAACTTCTTGAATGTGCACTTTGCATTTCGCAGGACTTAACCAAAAGAAAATTCATTTTCCGCATAAAAGTTCTGATGTGCAATTTGCGTAGATCGTATTTCGCAGAATTTATGAGAAACATTGTAAATGGTAAAAGTTATAAGTTTTGATATGTGAATGGATGGCATTTAATTACTCAAGCATGTGAAATGAGTTATGTCATATCAAACTGAAATCCGAGATCCAACGTCTCAAATCAATTGTTAGCTATTTATTGTAAAGGTGTAAGAGACTTGATTTGAAAAGATTGTTGGTGATTAATAGAATTTAAATAGAAATAAATGTTTTAATAGATTCACATCTATTCGTGCATGTTTTATATAAATGATGGATTTTTCTCTCTATTCTCTATAATTTTAATGTTCACTCTGTTTACTTGAAATCATGAAACCACTTAACGGAGAAAGGAAGATTGAAATGAACAAGAAAGGCAAAGAGATTGCTGAAATTCTATCTACCAAAGACTCAGATATGCCTCCCCTGTTTTCAGATACCACCTACAACAAGGAATGCGGTAGTTCTTCATGGGACGCAATGTATAAGATTTTCGAGGATGAAAATCCAAGGGTAATGTTGGGTCAATTTACTGTGTAAACTAATGCAAGTATTTATTATCAATCCAGGCTAGTGGAACTTAGAAGCATCCCCAAATTATATGGATTTCAGTTATGATCAATTTATAAGATGATTTATCAATTATTAAGAAAATTCATATTACAAATATAAATCTAAGTTAAACAATTTATAAATTCAAGTGTGCAATGAGAAGCGAAGAATCTCCTAACTTAAGAGATTTGTTTATCCTTCTCTAACAAGATTACTTCATGAATTAGAAATCAAACTACTAATTGAGAAATAGATTAAGATACATGAAACAATAATTGAAGAGGTCCTAGTTGTTCTTCATCATAGATTCATTTATCAGTAATGCTATTGTTAGAAACAAGAATTCATAAAAGCATTAAAAGCATGAAAATATGAATTCTAACTTAAGATCTTAATTAGATAGAAAGAATTTTTAACTTAAACATTTTTCTGTCCTTTCATATGAAAAATAAGAATGATAACTTATATTCATCAACACTCATAAATCATCAGCATAAACAATTTAAGCATAAGCAAACTAATTCATAAATTGCAACTACAAATAAACTAGGAAGTGCACTTAGCTCGGTGTGGGGGCCTTCCACCCTTGCCTCGCACAATGAAGGTGTTTTTAGCTACTTAAAAATTCATTCAATCAATCAGCGTATAACAGCAGCAAATGGAATAGAACATATCTTTAATTAGGTCTCCAAAGTCTCATAAATAATAATGTTAAGTCATACAATTTCTACATATCAATGCCTTCAATGTTTGAGGCTTAAATAGGTAAAGTATCCAACAAATTCATCTAAAATATATCCTATAGTCATGAATATTCTTATCTTATCCAATCAGGTTGAATTTGATCCATCAAAATCTTGAAAATCCCACAAAATAAGAATTTTGACCTAGTTCCTAGGGATCCTCCATAAAAATAGGTCCTATTTGACCGCCTTTGACTGAGCCTATTAGAGCTCAGTTTGACTATACCAATAGGTGTACACTTAATCCTATTTCCCAATCATTCTAGAAATATATCCAGCTCGAGCCCAAGTCTCCTGCAAATATGCAAACCATGAGGCCATTACAGAAATTTCTGATGCTGTCCAAAAATGCACTTAAAATTCAATTTTACAAAAACTTATAAGAATTGAAAAACTTAATTTAAATACCTTTATATTCATTTATTGGTCAAAATAAGGTGGATATTATGGTGTATAGATGTATAGTATGGAAAATAAGATGTATTTCATAAACAAAAAGAGATAAAAAACGAAGGCCAACATCTCCCCCAAGCTGATGTTCAAGCATGTCCTCATGCTTTCTCTTTCCTTTTGGACCTCTTGAGCTCTGATGTTGATCCCATTCCTGACCCTGAAACTTACTGTTCTGCTATATGTATAAGAGAATCCATATCATTGCATTGTTCTTCCTTTTAGATTGAGCTTTTAACCTTTTGTTTCTCATATCTGGCTTTCCAAGAATTCTTCTCCTTAAGCCACCTGAATGCTTGTATGTAAAGAAGATTGTTTTTGGCTTTTAATATTCCCATTTCTTCACTTATCTTATCATTTTATTTAATCAATTTTTCACTATTTGTCTTATATGTTTCATTCTCTCTTTTCATGTGTCTTTCTATAATTCTTCTTACATCCAGGTTATCAGTTAACTCTTTGATCCTGATAAGGTTTTTGTATTCCTCCTTGGTATTTTTGGAAAATGAAGTAGCTTCAACCTCATTATTTTCAAAATAAGAATATCTTTCTATAGGAT
Source organism: Pinus albicaulis (assembly GCA_034641835.2). Lineage (NCBI taxonomy): Eukaryota > Viridiplantae > Streptophyta > Pinopsida > Pinales > Pinaceae > Pinus > Pinus albicaulis. The sequence goes on from CM076571.1 coordinate 257,743,730, forward strand.
TTTCATAAACTTCTTGTTGCAATCTCTCAAGGATTTCATTGGCTTGTTTGGTTAAAGGAGATGTTTCTATGATTTGCACTTCTGGTTATTTTTCTTTGCTACTTCTATCTGCTGAATTCCTCCTTTTTTGTCTTATAGAAATGGTCAAGAATGATGTTTCTCTCTCTACTATCAAACTAGGAGGTAGCTCTGCAAAATTTAAGATGAATTAGATGGAGATTGTGTGTGTACTTATACATGGAGGTGAGGCTATTGGGATTCACTACCCAATGTCTCTTGGCCTTATTTACTAAATTAGAATAATATACAATCTCACCCAATCCCTTAGAATTAGGTATCAACATTCCCCCCTTTAATCTGAAGGGATGTTGGTGAGTCCAAGCGTTGTTCTAAACTTTTCAAAGTTTTCTCTTCCAAGAACTTTGGTGAAGATGTCTGCAATCTTCTCATTTGTGGAAAAATGACGTAGATGGATGGTTTTGGCCTCAACATGATGTCGAATTAGATGGTATTTTGTATTGATGTGATTTTTTCGATCATGGAACTTTGGGTTCTTGGACAAATTTATTGTAGAGGTGTTGTCGATCATGAGTGGTGTTGAATGCATTTGTTTCATCAGCAAATCTTCTAGGATTTTCCTAATCCAGATAATTTCCTTTGTTGCTTCAGTTGCTGCCACATATTCTGCCTCAGTTGTGGAATCTGCTAGAACTAACTATTTGCATGATCTTCATGAGATAGATCCTGATCCAAGAATCATGGTATAACCTGAAGTAGACACCCTAGTTTCTTTGTCCCCATCAAAGTCTGAATCAGAGTATTTGATCAAGTTGAAATCGCCTACCTGTGTATATTTGATTCCAAAGTCTTGAGTCCCCTTCAAGTACTTTAGAAATCTTTTTTCAGCAGACCAATGTCCTTCACAAGGTTTTTGCATAAACCTGGAGAGGATTCCAACAACAAATGAGATGTATGGTCTGGTAGTAGTCAAGTAGATAAGACTTCCTACAAGCTATCTATACTTCGTTGCATCCTCGAATTCCTTCCCTTCAATGGATTTGAGCTTCAAGTTTGGTTCCATTAGAGTGGTTAAGGGATTGCATTCATCCATGCCAAACTTGTTCAAAAGATATCCAATGTAATTCTTTTGAGAAATAAATATAAATTTAGGATGTTGAGTTACTTCAATACCCAAATAGTAGTGAACATAACCCAAATCAATCATTTCAAAACCTTTCTTCAATTCTTTCTGTATGGATGCAATATAACTCTCATTTCTCCCTGTCATCAAAAGATTGTCTACATACACCGCAAGATATACAAATGTTTTTCCAACTTTCTTAACAAACAAAGTTGCATCATCGAGATCAAAATGTTTGAAGTCAAGTTTCAAAAGATGCTCAGTTAATTTCTCATACCAGGCTCGCAGTTCTTGCTTGAGGCCATACAGGGATTTTATAAGTTTGTATACTTTTTGTTCTTGGCCCTTCACAATAAATCCTTCTGGCTGGGACATAAAAGCTTTCTCCTTTAGATATCCATTCAAAAACGTGGTTTTTACATCCATCTGATGGACTTTCCATCCCTTCTGAGCTGCTAGGGCAAAGAATGTCTGGATGGTGGCGCATTTTGTTGTGGGAGAAAAAGTTTCTTCATAATCGACCTCTTCTTTCTGTGCAAAACCTTTTGCCACAAGCCTGGCTTTGTGCTTGTCAAGTGAGCCATCTGATTTGTACTTTTTCTTGTAGACCCACTTACATCCAATTGGTTTGGTTCCCAAAGGAGGATCAACCAGCTTCCAAGTGCCATTCTTTATCAAGGCATCATACTCCTTTTGCATCGCTTCATTCCATTCATCATGAGAAGCATCTTCTTTGAAGGAAGTTGGTTCATGATCTGTAGACAAAATCAATTCATAGTTATAATCAATATCCATATCAACAGGTGAATCAAAATTATCTACATCACCTTAGTTTTGTCTAGTGGAACTTCTTGTTCCTGTCTTTCCAACCTCATCGGGACGAACGTTTTCTAGTGTCTTTGTCAGCCATTTGGGGGGACCTTTCTGAGATGGCCCGGGCTGCTCATCTGACTGAGTTGGAATTGAATCAAGATTCAATCTCTCAATTCTGTCAATCACATCGTTCAAGGTGTCATTTGTGGTTGGTTCTTCATGTGGGGGAGAGAGTGCTTCAGAAAATGATTTTTTGACTGATTCAGTATAGGAATCCCCCCTTCAAGATGTGGAATCTGATTATAAAATTATTGAAAATACTTTGCATGTGTGAATTTATCCGGGCGATCAAGTTGCCACTCAAAAACATTGTCAGTCTTAGAAGATTCAAGGAATATGACATCTCTTGTTATTACAAAATTCTTATTGACTTCATCATAGAGACGATATCCTTTGGAGGTATTGGAATACCCCAAGAAGATACATTTTCAACTTCTCGCACCAATTTTATTCCTTTGTACCTTGGGTATCAAAGCATAATAGGTGGAACCAAAGACCCTGAAATGCTTTATCGAAGGAATGTGGCCATGCCACATTTCATAAGGAGTTTTGTTTCTAATTGAATTTGAAGGACACCTATTCTTTATGTATACAAAACACAGAACTGCATCAGCCCAAAACATCAATTTTACATTCTTAAAAAACATCATGGAGTGAACCATATTTAAAATTGTCCTGTTCATTCTTTCAGCTACACCGTTCTGTTGGGGATTATAGGGCATAGTTTTTTGATGTTTGATCCCATGTTGACGAAGATAATTTTCAAATTCGTTTGAAGTGTATTCTTTCCCATTATCAGTACGCAAAGATCCAATATGAGTTTGTGCATCATTTTCAATCCATGCATGAAAATTATTGAATGTTTGAAAAGCATCAGATTTGTTCTTCAATAAGTAAACCCAACACATTCTGGTGTAATCATCAATAAATGTCATCATATATTTATTTCCATTTGCAGAAGCAACAGGCATAGGGCCGCATAAATATGAATGAATAAGCTCAAGTTTTCTATGTGCTCTGGAATGTGAATCATGAAATGGCTGTTTTCTATGCTTTCCTAGAATACAAGCATCACATTGCTTAAGTTTCCTAGGAATTGTAGGCAATCCATTAACACTATTTTTCTTCAAAAATCGAAGTCTATCATATTTTAAGTGTCCAAATCTAGAATGCCATAAAAGACTTGATGGTAATGTACCTTCATCATGATGTGAACTAGATGCAAATTTTTGTGCATGAGAAGAGGAACCTTGTATCTTCAAGAGTCTTCCTTGAGTCTATTCCCTCCATGACAAGTGAGTGATCTAATGCTTTTCTAACTGTTAGGTCCCTATATTACTAGCATAGTCCATTATTGTTATTATTGTACCCTTGTAACCCCCATATTGTTATTATTGTGCCCTTAAATTATTGTTGTTAGGTCGGCTAGGATTACATTGTGGCCCCACTAGGATTACATTGTGGCCCCATGGACTCCTATATATAGAAAGGAGGTTTTGTAATTTGAATGATCGAAGAATTGTTCATTCATGTAATGTATTGGTGGTTTCCCCCTCGAAGTGGCTTATTTCTAAGGCGTCGATATCTCTTTTCTTCTCTTTTTGGAGCTGGTTTCACAACATTTGGTATCAGAGCTTTGAGATTCTAGGGTTTCGCTGCTCCAAATAGGTCAGTGTGGCATTTTCGCTATAAAAAAATTTCTACGAAGGTTCAAAATATGAAATTTTTAGAGTACGAAGCCAAAATCATGAGGAACATCGTCACAAAATTTCAGAGCATGGTTTGGAATATTTTCAGAGATATGATTTGTGCAAGTTAGGTCATTTTGTAGGCTCCTGAATTTAACCTAAACAGGTCATCGTGGTATTTTTGTAATAACTTGTTTTATACGAAGGTTCAAAAGCTGAAATTTTTAGAGTGCAAATCCCCAATCCTGAGGAACATTGTCGCAAAATTTCAGATATTGGTTCACATTTTTTTCGGAGATATGATCTGTGGAATTAAGGGCTTTTTGAGGCTTATGAATTTCATCTCAAAGAGGTCATCGTGGGAAAATCTTTATAGCTCTCGCTCTGAGCATCAGATTGGAATGATGTAATAAGTGGCCGCAAGTAAACATACTGTAGGTTTTTTTCTATCAATTTCAGAGCCAAAGGAGGAAGCAGTGACACGTGGCAAGTCGTATAAGTTCGCTCTACTGAACCAGTCCAAAATTGGGTCATTTTGCGAGATTGGACATAACTTTGACTTGAAGAATCCAAATCAGATTAGAACTATGACATTTGAAATAAGCTTAAAAGGGCTACTACAGATATAAATTTCGGATATTGATGATCCACAATTATAGAGATAATTCAATTTCAATTTCGAGCTCCTCAAAAGCAAGTAAAAGGTGTGTATTTTTTTTCCGAATTGCATAAGTCTTGTTTAAAGAATCAAGTGGAATTGATTCCAAGGGCATATTGTAGAATAGATATCAGTATTGGATTCTAAAATGGCCCCTAAAAAGAATTCAACACCCATTAAGCCTTTATAAAGCTCTACTATGACTCATGAAAACGAAGAATGGCAACTTGACATATCAAAATTACAAGAGCAAGTGCAACAAATTTCGCTCTCATAAAGAGCAAAAAAAAATGACATGGAAGTTTTGAAGAAAGGCGTGGAATCTAAGATGGCTAGTTTGAAGAATGACATGGAATCTAAGATAGATGGCATGGAATCTAAGATATATGGCATGGAATCCAAGATGGATGACATGGAAGAGAAAATGGAAAACATGAAGAATGATCTAGAAGCAGACATGGAAGGTTTGACAAAGTTGATATAAGAAATGTTTCCTAATGGTGAGAAGATAATAGAGGAAACTCATGATGAGAACAAAATAAATGTTAATCGTGATTTCATAAAATCTAATGTTGGCGGGAAGAACCACCATATTCCAAAAATGGATATGAGGAAGTTTGATGGAAAGGATTTTGTAACATGGATACTACAGATGGAGCAATATTTTGATCTCAATAATGTGCAAAACACACAAAAGGTATGCATTGCAACTTTACATTTAGAACAAAATACATTTGTATGGTATCGATGACTTTGCTCCTGTAAAAAAATTGTCACTTGGTCAATTTTTATGGAGGAAATGATAGCACATTATGAGGATACAAAGAGCAACACCTTCTTTAGCCAATTGATAAATCTCAAAAAAAAGGGTTTAATGGGGGAGCACATTGAGGACTTCCAAAAATTGAATATAAGGGTAACTGATATTCTAGAGGAACACAGGATTGATCTTTTCATAGGTACTTTAAAGGATAACATCCAACATGAAGTTCGCATTTTGGAACCTGATTCATTGGAGAAGGCATTCAGGCTGGAAAGAAAAATTGAATGTAAAATTATGGCGACAAGGAAGCCTACCTCTCACTTCTATAAAGAGGGAAGTGTTGCTACTCCTAGATTTCCACAACCTACAAGGTTGGCACCACAAAAATTGGAAGAAAAAAGAGAAAAAGGGCTTTGCTACAGTTGTGATAGAAAATACACTAAAGGTCATAAGTGTGTTGAGAAGAAATTATTTTACATAGATTGTGAAGAGGAAGAAGAAAATGAACAAGAAGAGGATACACACTAGGAACCAACCCAAGAAGAGGAAGAAATGTGTCTGACCATATCGTGTAATGCATTGGTATGAATTACCACTCCTCAAACTCTCAAGACAGAAGGGCATATCAAGAAGAAAAAGGTAATAGTGTTGATTGATTCAGGTAGTACCCATAATTTTATTCATTGTAAGGTAGCTAAGGAATTGAATTGTTTCCTATACCCAGCACCAGAATATCAAGTGATGGTTGCAAATGGAGGAACTATAAATTGCTCTGGAAAATTCCATAATATCAAGCTAAACATGGGGGAATATGTATTGAATAGTCCAATGCTTTCCATTCCTATGGGAGGTGATGATGTTGTACTAGGAGTACAATGGTTACAATCTTCGGGGATGGTAGCTTTTAATTTTCAAGAACTTTTCTTGAAATTTTTTTCATAAGGAAAAGAAGTCGAATTACGGGGTATTGTAGAAAAGCCGGGAAAGATAATAATCTCTAATGTCATGAAAAAGCTTCTAAAGAAATAACAATGAGGCATAATTGCACAATTATGCTCACTAGAAGTTCCAACATCAAAATCATCTATTTCTACAGATCTCCAAAAAGTCTTGGACAATCATTCCAAGGTTTTTGAAACTCCAAAAGGACTCCCACCTATTTTTTATCATGATCATGTTATTCATTTGATTCTGGGAAGTGTTCCTCCAAACATCAGGCCTTATAGATATCCTTATGTCCAAAAGAGCGAAATTGAACGCATGATTACAAAAATGTTAGAGGCGGGTATAATTCAACCTAGTCAAAGTTATTTCTCTTCTCCTGTAGTATTGGTACACAAGAAGGATGGATCATGGTGCATGTGTCCAGATTATAGGGAGATCAATAAGCTCATCATTAAAGATAAATTTCCCATTCCTGTGATTGATGAATTATTGGATGAATTACATGGAGCAATTTATTTTACCAAATTGGATCTTTGTTCAGGGTATCATCAGATTAGAATGAAGACTCAAGATATTCCAAAAGCAGCATTTCGAACTCATGAGGGTCATTATGAGTTTTTGGTCATGCCTTTTGGCCTTACCAATGCACCTTCTACATTTCAAGGGTTGATGAATTCCATTTTCAAACCCTTCCTTAGAAAATTTTTGCTAGTATTTTTTGATGATATACTAATCTATAGTAGGTCTTGGAAGGATCATGTTGAACATGTTGAGAGGGTGCTCAAACTATTGCAGGAGAAACAATTATATGCAAAAACATCCAAATGTTTCTTTGGAGTACAAGAGGTGGAATATCTGGGTCATATTGTATCTCACGAGGGTGTTAAGGTAGACACTAACAAAATTAAATCCATTAAGGAATGGAAAGTTCCCACAACCATAAAGCAGTTGCGAGGATTTCTCGGGTTAACAGGGTATTATCGCAAGTTTGTTAAGAATTATGGGAGAATAGCAGCACCTCTAACAACATTATTGAAGAAAGATGCATTTTTATGGACTCCTGAAGCAACTAAGGCCTTTGAACATCTTAAAGAGGCAATGTGCCTAGCACCGGTCTTAGCTACGCCAGACTTCACAAAAACCTTTATTGTGGAATGTGATGCCTCAGGAAATGGAATTGGTGTTGTTTTAATGCAGAAAGGAAGACCCATTGCTTTTGAAAGTCGTCCAATCAAAGGAAAGTATTTACAGAAACCTATTTATGAGAAGGAAATGTTAGCAATACTGCATGCACTAAAGAAATGGCGAACTTACCTAATGGGAAGACACTTCAAGGTAAAAATTGATCATAATAGTCTTAAACACTTTTTGGAACAAAGACTATCTTCAGAAGAGTAGCAAAAATGGGTCACAAAGATGTTGGGTTATGACTTTGAAATAATCTACAAAAAAGGGAAGCTTAATGTTGTTGCAGATGCATTCTCAAGAAAGAATGAAGAGGTGGAAGCATTGCTTTGTGCCATTTCTATTATCCAACCAGATTGGATAACCGAAGCAAGAGATGAATGGAAGAAGGACGAAGAAGTGTGGACACTCATTCAAAAGTTGCAGCAAGATCCTAGTACATCTGATGCATTTAGTTGGAAAAATGATTCCTTATGGTACAAAGATCGCTTATATCTTTGTAAGAATTCCCAACTAAAACAAAATATTCTTTTGGAATTGCACACTTCTCCTTTAGGAGGACACTCAGGATTTTTAAAAACTTACCACGAGGTGAAGAAAGAATTTTTTTGGGATGGCCTTAAATCTGATATTCAAAATTTTGTGGCGGAATGTTTGGTTTGCCAGCAGAATAAAGTTGAGACAATTAAGACCCCGGGACTTCTACAACCTTTATCCATTCCAAGTCAACGTTTGGAGGAGATTTCAATGGATTTTATCACAGGTTTACCTAAGTCCGAAGGAAAGAGTGTCATCATGGTGGTAGTTGATAGACTTACCAAGTATGCACACTTTTGTGCATTATCTCATCCATTTAAAGAAAGTACGGTTGCTACTACATTTATGGATAGAATTCAAAAGCTACATGGAAGCCCAAGGGTTATTGTGAGCGACAGAGATCCCATTTTTACTGGAAATTTTTGGACGGAGTTATGTTCTTGTTTGGGTACTCAATTAGCTCATAGCTCATCTTATCATCCTCAATCTGATGGTCAAACTGAGATAGTAAATAAATGTTTGAAAGGATATCTTCGTTGTTTTGTATCTGATAAACAAACACAATGGGTCAAGTGGTTACCTCTTGCTGAATGGTGGTATAACACTTCCTTCCATACTACAGCAAAAATAACCCCATTTATGGCACTTTATGGATATCATCCACCATCCATCACATCATCTTTAAGAGAAAATTCGAAGGTTCAAGCAGTGGAATATCACATCGAGCATCAACAAGAAGTTATCCAACTCTTAAAGGACAACCTGAATTTGGCACAAAATCGAATGAAACAACAGGAAAACCAACATCACAGCGAGAGAAGTTTTGATGTAGGAGACTTGGTATTTTTACAGCTACAACCATACAAACAAATTTCCTTCAAGCAAGCTAAGAAGGATAATAAATTATCCCCAAGGTACTATGGTCCTTACAAGGTGTTGCAAAAGATTGGTACTATGGCATACAAATTAGAGCTTCCTGCTTCTTCACGAGTGCATCCAATTTGCCATGTTTCATGCTTAAAGAAGGTTATAGGTGAAAATCTTCCAGTTCAAACAATATTGCCAGAAATTGAAGAGGAAGGAAAAATCATATTGGAACCTGAAGCGGTCACAGAAACAAGAACTCGAGAGCTACAAAATCGATCAATTTCAGAGTATCTCATCAAGTGGAAGAACTTACCCACTGAAGATTCTACATGGGAGGATGAGAATTTTATACAGAAGCACCCAGAGCTACTCAAGCGTTGAGGACAACACTTTTTGAAGGAGAGGGGCATGTTAGGTCCCTATATTACTAGTATAGTCCCTTATTGTTATTATTGTACCCTTGTAACCCCCATATTGTTATTATTGTGCCCTTAAATTATTATTGTTAGGTCGGCTAGGATTACATTGTGGCCCCATGGACTCCTATATATAGAAAGGAGGTTTTGTAATTTGAATGATCGAAGAATTGTTCATTTATGTAATGTATTGGAGGTTTCCCCCTAGAAGTGGCTTATTTCTAAGGTGTTGATATCACTTTTCTTCTCTTTTTGGAGCTGGTTTCACAACACTGACCTCAACCTTGCCATAAAACATGTAAATGGAGTGTCCTTGCTACTGGATGTGGACCAAGGATAGAAATTTTCTCCTCAACTCATGGAGGTATAGAACCTCATGTAGAAGATGATCTGGAAGACCAGGCAACTTAAGCCCGATTGTGTCAAGCCCTGATGGCTTTGGATTTATCTGCGAAGTATACTTCTCCATCAATTTTTTTAGTAAATTCTTCAAAAAAATATTTTCTAAATGTCATGTGACATGTTGCTCCTGAATCTAGCAACCAATCATTTCTCCAAGAAGTAAATGAAACATCAAACAAGTCTTCAGTTACTGCATTGTTACAATGTGCTACAACATAATAAGCGGATTTAGGTTCTTTACCTTTGTCTTTGTCATGAGTTTTTCCTTTTTCTTGATTTATTTGCGGCTCAATTTTATCCCAAGGTAGCTTACATGTAGATGCATCATGCCAGTCTTTATTGCAGCATATGCAATGAAGATTAGATTTTTTAGTTTGAGTTTGTCTGCCCCCCCTTCCTCTGAAATTTCTTCTTCCTCTTCCTCTTCGGCCACCTCTTCCTGTGGAAGAATATTGAGCATGACTCTTCTCTCTATGTGCAAAGCATACAACCTCTTCAGAAGACAGAGAGGTTTTCATCTTTCCAAAAGCTTTCTCTCTTTCTGCAAAATTCTTCTCAAGGGAATCAAAGGTGATTTTCACGAGGTTTCCACTTGCTTGCAATGACTCAAAATAATGTGAGTAAGTCGGATACAATGCCTTAACATATGCTATGAGAGGTATATCAACTTCTACACCAATGTTCTTAATGTCATGCATGATAGATCTTACTTCTCAAGCTAAGCCAAGAGGTTCATCATTTTTGAATTCAATATTGAACAACTTAATCATTAATTGAACAATTTCAAGTTCTGAATGTGAGTTATAGAGTTATTTTAGATTGCTCAAGGCTTCATAGGCATTTGAAAATGGTGTAATATGGCGACTCACCTCTTCATTTACGAAAGCTACAATCAAGGCATAGGCCTTGCAGTTCTTGTTTTCCCAAATGGCAATCTCCTTGTCTAAAGTGGGCTTTGTTGGTGGAAGGTCTCCTTCTCCATCACAAATTCCTCTCCAAAAATCATTGAAAATGAGAGTGTACTTGATTTTATGAGACCATTCAGGATAGTTCTCCTTGCCAGAGAGAACAACTCCTACAATAGATATGAGAGAATGCATTATTTTGAAGAAAAAATTCTTTGCTCTCAAGTAAAAACTCAATTCTGGTTTAAATTCTGTAACTTTTTTTTTTTGGGAAAAAAAAATTGGGGAAAAGCAAAGGTATTATCTGAGGGAGGTATTTTCTGGGGGAGGTGTTTTATGGGGAAGGTGTTTACCAAGGGAGGTATTTTCTGGGGTAGGTGTTTTCTGGGGGAGGTGTTTACTAGGGGACATATTTTCCAAGGGAGGTTTTTTATGGGGAAGGTGTTTACTAGGGGAGGTATTTTCTGGGGGAGGCATTTTCTAGTGTGGGTATTTGCTGTAAAAAAATTAAAAAGAAAAAAAGAAAAATTGAAAAGGGCCCTACAGACCGAGCACTGGAATGGGAAGGTGGGTTGAGGGTCTGCGTGAGGGGATGGGTGAGGGAGGGGTCGAGGGTTTGTGTGAGTGGGCGGGGGCCAACAGGTCATGAGCGGAGTGAGCGTGTGAGGAGGTGGGGGCTGACGGGCCATGAGCGGGGAGCGCTATGAGGGAAGGGGGGGGGTGATTGGATGGGAGGGTGAGCATGTGAGGGGGTTGGGGCTGAGGGGTCGTGAGCAAGGAGAGTGTGAAGGAAGGGGGGGGTGAGAGGGTGAGAGCAGGGAGATGGGAGGGAATGGCTGACAGATAGCCGAGGGCTGTGAGGGGTGGTTCGGAGGCCGTGGGTTGTGAGGGAGGGAGGTGAAGGGTTGGGGAATGAGGAGCAGGAGGGTGGGCTGTGAAGGGGGGTGAGGGAAGGCCGAGAGGTGAGGTAGGGTCTGTGTGAGGGGGCGGGGGATGGGAAGGGAGGCCGAGGGGCTGTGAGGGAGGTGGAGTGCGTGAGGGTGTGAAATGGTGAGGAACTGTAAAAAAAGGTTTACACTGTAAAATTAAAAGTTCTTAGAATTTGAGCTGAAATTGCACAATGGTGTGAAGAAAAAAAATTATGCAGAATGTGCAGAAAAAAAAATGCAGAATTATTCCAGAATTGTAGAATGGTTGGATCAATAGGAGACTGAATTCCTGAAGCACAAAAAAAATGAACGCACAATGACAGTCTGCAAAAAAATGCAGAACATAAGGGAGTTACACCAAAGGCAGGAATGCCAGAAATGGGACTAGCTTTGATACCATGTCATACCAAGAGGTAACTCCACAAAATTGAAGATGAATTAAATGGAGATTGTGTGTGTACTTATACATGGAGGTGAGGCTATTGGGATTCACTTCCAAGTGTCTCTTGGCCTTCCTTATTTACTAAATTACAATAATATACAATCTCACCCAATCCCTTAGGATTAGGTGTCAACATCTACCATAACTATTTCATGTTGTTTCTTTGATCTGGTTCTTGGGTAGAGAGGTGAATGCACTATACTTCTTGTTTCCTGCGTTGGTTTAAGTTTTTTTTTTAATAGCTTGCTCTAAAAACTTATTTTGAATCAAGAAATCCTTCCAAACCATTCCCTTAGTTTTCAGCTGGTAATCAACAATGATTTTTATGAGTCCCTGGTGATGAATTTGGGCTTCTTTGGTTTTGGTCTCAAATTTTACACTTTCAATCATCCTCACCAAGTTTCTATAAAAGAAGTAAGGAAAACTGATCATGATATCTCCTTTAATATGTTGTAATAACCTAATGTGATATAGGTGTACTAAATTATGTCTGTTATCACAAGTGAAAATCTTTTGGATTATCAAAACTAATTCAGCCCAAGGTTCATTGAACTATTCCTTGGGAATCCCCTTTGACCTATCAAAACAACCCTTTCTATTCTTATCCAGGAAGAAGGTCCAACCCTTGTCTTTGAAATGAAATCCTTTGTGGTATAGTTCACCTGATAATGGAAACTCTAAAGCTTTAGAAATAGATTCTGGAGTTAAAGGAATATGTAAACTACCCACCATAGTTTCATCTTGTTTGCAATTTTTTATAAACTCCCTTGTGATATCTTCAATGTGCCCTTTAAATTTTTGAAGGAAGCCTATTAAGCCTGATTGATAAAGTTTCTCAACTGTGTCCCTACTCCAATGTTCAATCTGAAAATATTTGGGCTTTGTTCCTGATGTCATATTATCTGACAACCATTTGATGTACCCATCTACTATCATTAACTTCATTTTTTAAAACACAAATTCAAGTATTAGATTTTATCATGGTAGTGAGGCTTACCTCTGTTTGCTACCCTTGCCAAGTAATTGAAATCAATCCTCTATTTTCTTTGGAACAAGTGAGCTTAATAATTCAAATAGATACAAGATTTTGATATAGAGAACATAAAAAATTGTGTTTCTATTATCCTACTATCTATTTGATCCTCTATCTCTTAAAAATAAAAATCCTCTGCCTTTGTTTTGTAAATAAAAAATTGTTTGACTGTGTAAAAAAACTGAAATTTTTTTATACAATAGTGTCTTCTAACCCTTCGATACCATACAAAATTCCTTTTCTAAGGCAAAGAATTAATATAAGCTCATTGTTTATGCAAGAGAATTTGTAAAAATAGCTCAAAAATCTCATAAAATTAGTTCATGTTTTTCTTCAAAATTCACCAGACGCTACCCTCTGCTATGCAAAAATGAAAAAAAATGTTGTCTATACCTTTTAAACCAATCATTCTCCACAAAATATGATTTTAATTCTCTTACTGAGTGTGCAAATGAAATTAATTTACTACACAACCCAATTAAAATGAATTCACTATGCATTTCAAACCAAACTCTCCATTCTATGTTTGCATTAAAATTGAAATACAAGACTGTGCACGAAGACATTTTCAAGTTTACCTGTCTTTGCAATGATCCTCCTGATTTTCCTTTTGGTTTAACTAGAGTCTCTTTGTTTCAATCAGCGCCAATATTATCAAAATCTTACCCAATATCTTTATCATTTACTCAATTAATCAACAGAGGATTTATTGTTGACTGTTGGTAGAGCGTTTATGAGTGGTGGAAATGACAAAATGTATTGCAATGACAGGTTTTAAAAACCATAGTAGAAGAACTACATTTATAACTCTCAGTTTGTTTAAAAACCCCGAGATTTACTCATGCGAATCATCATTGTTTTAAACAATAAAATCTAAGTTTGCTTTTTACCTCATTCTTCACGGGATTTTTTCCTCCTGACAGCGTGGTTGCTTGACACATTTGCCGGATATGTTGGCTTGAAACTTCAGTCAATTCTCCTTATCCCTCTGTTCTTCTCACTGCTATATCTCATTCCTTCTTTGTTGCATTATATTTCTTCTATTCTCCTCACAGCTCTCCCTTTGATTCTCTTTTTTATTTGTTTCTCACAGAGTCTCAAAATGGATGTGTGTTTTGATTACATACCTTTCTTCTCTCACTGAGCCTTCGAAAGGCGATGATGTGAAAAACACAGTATGTTTTAGTTTCTTGAGTTTTTAGAAATGGAAGAGGGTCTCTCAATAGTTTAAAAAGTGTTGTAATATTGTATTTTGAAATTGGTTTGATCGTTCATCAACCGCTTTTACTGGTGCATCCATTGCTTACCTTTCCTGATTGATTTGGCATGTAGACTCCATGGTGTACATTTCATCCTCCGCTTCACTTATTACACATTCCTTGTCATGTTTTGTTCCCATACTTTGCATTGATCACTATTTCTGCTTCCATTCTCCATTGAAACGCATCATACCTCAGTGAATATGCGCCATCATATTTTTGTTTTATTGCTTGTATATACATCACTATGTGCCATAATATTTACGTTCCACCACTGTCTCATCATATTCCCGTCCATCCATATATGCATCATTGCCATGCATTGTTTGTCATAGCATCATACTTTAGGTTAGTTTCCATTCCATTGTTTGTATTATGATTTCCCTTTTAGCTCCATTACCTTAGCTCATAATCACGATTGCACTTTTGTTTTGAAATTCAAATAGTTGCGCTATCATATGATTTAGACTTTAAGTTTTGTTTTTTAATTTAATTTTAGAAATGACCAATGAAATTGTCATGTTTTAAAATCAAATATTTACAATGAAACTAACCTCTTTGTTTGTTTATTGTAGGTCCAACAAAGGTTTAATGTTAAGCCTTTTGTTTATGATTCTTTTGTTTATAAAAATAGGGTACGGTATGGTATGGATATCTTATGGAATGTTTATTGAGTGATTATGATAGTGGTGTTGATATGGATAAAATAGGGCTAAGAACATAGGTGATAAAATGTATGTGATGAAAAATGTAGGTGATAAAAATGCATAATCAATACTAAATTAGCTTTAAAATTCTAGAATATTTTCATAAAAAATTGAAATTTTAAGAGTAATTTTTTTTTTACTTACTATACTTGTATTCCCTCAAACCATTTGATGTTCATGATGGTCGACATTGTTTTTTTTTATAACGATGGTTCTTCCAGACAATGTAGAGACTTATTATGCTTTGCATCTGATTTTATTTGGAATGATGTTGTTCAGGTCCCTTTTTCAGGTTAAATTTTGACATTTCAAGTTCCTTTTGTCATGATCTTCAATATTGATGTAGCTCAAGTCCCTTCTGACATTTTTTATTTTTCAGGTCCCTTCTCGCATAATTTGCAATAATGTTTGAAAATTTCTTCTGTCGTAATGATACAGGTCCCTTCTAGATAATTTTCTCAATAATAATTCAAGTCCCTTCTGTATATGTTGAATGATGTACGAGGTCCCTTTGTAATTGTAATTCGTATTCCGTCTTCAATTCAATTGCTGAAACTATTTTCATAGTTTTATTACACACCTTCCACAAAACTTATGTTAATGCTTGTCCTCAATTCTGACATGTATCGAAGGGTAAATCTACAAAAATCATAGTGAAGTAAAATGAAAAAAAAGAGAATTCATATTGGCCAAACACGTTGGTTTTCCGACAGAAGAAGATCAGAGTTTATGACAATGCAGAGTTTCTAAATTTTCACCTTGATCTCTTTTATTATTATTATTATTATTATATATATATATATATATATATATATATATATATATATATATATATAGCGAGAGAGAGAGAGAGAGAGAGAGAGAGAGAGAGAGATTATTCTTCTTCTTCTCTTGGAATTATGGGAGGCATATTGCTATGCTGCCCCATTATTTCCAGATCTGAATCTATGGAAATTTTTCTCATAAAATCCTCTTTATTTATATGATTATTGTAGACTTTAAGCCTATGTCCATTAACCATAAATGAAACAGATGCTTCATCAATTGTTTTTATCTTCGCATTTCCATTGTCAAATATTTCTTCAATATCATATGGCCCAAGCCAATGAGTCATAAACTTTTCTTTCAAATCTTTGAACTTGGAGTCGAACAAGAGTGTCTAATCTCCTTTCTAAAACACTTTGTTCTTTATAAATTGATCATTCCATTTGATTCTTTTTTCTTGAACAAGAGATGTGTGCTCTACTGCTTGCTATCGTATCTCATCTAGTAGATTTAATTCCATAATTCTTTGTTGTTGTGCCTTAGATAATTCCATCCCGAATTCTACTGCTAGCTTGAATGTATGTATTTGAAATTATATGGGTAATACGACTTCTTTTCTATACACTAACTGATATGGACTGAACCCAGTTGTGTTTTTCCATGTTATCTTATATGCCCATAGTGCATCTCTTAATTTTTCTAACCAGTCCTTTCTATTCATTTGTACAGTCTTTGTCATAATTTTTTCTAGGAATTTATTTGTTGATTCGACTTGTTTGTTTTCTTGAGGATGATACGGAGTTGATTTTCTATGTTAGATATTGTATTTCTCCATAAGATCTCGAACAAGTTTTGATGTGAAATGTGTTCCTTGGTCAGTTACTATCTGTCTCGAAACTCCACACCTTAGAAATATCTCCTCAAATAGAAAAGACACAATAGTATCTTTTGTTGCCCATGCTACTTCCTTTGCCTCCACCCACTTAGTCACATAATCTATACATACCAAGATGTACTTCTTTCCATTGGATGGAGGGTTGATTGGTCCCATGAAATCTAAATCCCACTGTTGAAATGGTTCAATCAGTACTTGTGGCTTTAATGGAATTTTATCTAATGCCACTGGTCTACCAATTCTTTGGCATTTGTCACATCCCTTCACATAGGCCTTGGAGTCTTCAAAGATGATTGTCCAGTAGTAGCCAAGTTTCAGCACTTTGTATGTTGTCTGCTTATTTGCAAGATCACCACCACATGGTTCATCATGACATTCTTTCAAAATTTCAGTAATCTCATCTTCTCTAACACATTTTCTAATCATTAGATCAACACTAGTATAGAATAGATCTCCATTGACCCAACTATATCTAGCACTTTCTCTAATTATTCTTATTTTCTATTTATTTGTGTAATGAGATGGTAGGATGTCAGATGATAAATAGTTAGCTATATATGCAAACCATGGAGTTTTGACATTTATAGAAAATATATGTTCATCTGGAAAATCATCTGATACCGGATTTGGATCACCAGGTGAATGTAGTCTTGATAGAAAGTCTGCAACTTGATTATCTTTGTTGGTTAGTCTTGCACAATAATGTTAAATTATTGCATTAATAACATCCATCTAGTTATTCTGCCATTTGTGATTGATTTTTTCATTAAATATTTTATGGCTGAATGATCCATGTGGATGTAAACTTGAGAACTTGCTATATAATGTCGAAATTTATTAACTGCATGTATTAGAGCTAACATTTCTTTTTTTGTAACAGTGTAGTTCAATTTTGTCGATGTTAAGTTTTTTCTTATGAAATATATGGCATAATTAAACTGATTCTCTTTTTTTCCAAGTGATGCTCCAATGCTGTGTCAGATACATCAGTTGAAATGTGAAATGGAAAAGACCAATTACGTCCTCGAACAATGGGTGCAATTGAAAAAATTTTGTTTGATTTTTCAAATGGATTTTGTCAATTATTTGTTCATTGGAATTCCACATATTTTGCAAGCAACTTGAATAATGGAAAATCTATTTTACTGAAGTTTTCAATAAATATCTTATAGTAGCCTGCATAACCTAAGAAACTTATAACTTATTTTTGTGTTGTGGGTGGTATTAAATTCAAAATGACTTGAATTTTTGTTGGGTCCACCTTGATTCCCGAAGAAGAAATATGGTGTCCCAACACTATCCCCTCAGTTAACATCATAAAAAAATTTTCATTACTGAGTGATAGGTTTGTCTCTATGCATATTTTTAACACTTTTTCAAGATTTTCTAAACAATCATCATATGTTCCGCCATCCATAGTGAAACCATCAATGTAAACTTCTACACACTCATGGAACAAATTAGCAAATATTGCAAGTACTACTCTCTGAAAGGTAGCAGGTGCATTACATAAACCAAAGGGTAATACATTGTATGCATATGTTCCCCATGGGAATGTGAATGTTGTCTTATCTTGATCTTCCAATGCTATCTTTATCTGATTATATATTCTAAATCCATCAAGAAATGAAAAGAATTTATTTCTAGCTAATGAATCTAACACTTGATCAATAAATGGTAAAGGAAAATATCTTTTAATGTATCTTTATTGAGTTCTCTGTAATCTACACAAATTCTACTTTTCCCATTTTTCTTAAGTACTACAACTAAGGGTGAAACCCATTGACTATCTGAAATAGGATAGATAAACCAACTTGTAATAGTTTCTATAATTCTTCTTTCACTATTTAATTCATCATGGGGTTCATCCTTCTTTGTGGTTGCCTTACAGGTTTAATTTGATCGTCATTGAAAATGTGATGGATACATGTTTTTGGATGAATTCCCTGCATGGCTATGTAATCCCAGGCAAAATATTTTGATTATTTTTGGAACAATGTTATTAGCATTTCCTCTTGTGATGATTGTAAGTTATTACCAATATTCAAATGTCTCTCAGGACTGATCTCAATGATTTTTCTATTTGAATTGGTAATTGAATTAACAGGAAAAATGCTTTTGCATGTATTTTTCAATGATTTTATAATGGATTTTTCCTGAAAACATTCATTTAAAAGATAACTAGCAGCTTCATATTGAGTTACTCTAATCTGCTCTGAAATATTTGGTTCTGAGATGAAAAGATTTAATAAGTCCTCATTTTATTCCTCCTCTATAAAATTATAAACTTGATTAAGATTGAGAACATATTGAAGCTCTTGTGGTTCCTCTCCATCAAGCCATGATATTAAAGAAGGAGATTGAGCAGGAGGATACAATGTAACATGTTTCCTTTCATCTCCATGTGCAATAATCATACTTTCTGACCTGCATCCAGTGTAAGCATCTACGGTGGCTAACCATGGTCTGCCTAAAATTAAGGGATGTCCTCCTAGATTTGTTTTTGGATGCAAAATCAAGTAGTCTATAGGATACTCCCATGAATCCAGTGAGACAATGATATCTTCCAATATACCTTCTGGTACAACTTTAGATCTGTCTGCAGGTTCTAAGATTGTAGTAGTAGGTCTAATATTGTTCAGATTCAAATTTTTCATAGTCTCTATAGTAATTACATTCATAGATACTCCCAAGTCTATTAAAGTATTTGGCACTGAAAATTTGTTAATAGAAATGGTAACCATAGGAATCCCTAGATCAACATATTTTTTAATGGTTATGTTTGTAGACATGAGACTAGCTAAAATTCCAATTACCTGGATTGTAGGTGGATCCTTCTTTCTTCTGCCAGATTTCTTAATGCATAATTCCTTTACTGTTTTTTCATATATCAGAATATCTTTAATTGCCTGCAATAAAGGAATTTTAACATATGTTTTCTTCAGTTCATCTAGAATATTAAATTCAGGCAGAGATATTGGGATGTTTTGTTGTATCAATCTCTCTGGATATGGTGGAGTCTGTGTCATAATAGATTTACCTTTATGAATTTGTTGTTCTAGTTGAGATTTTTTACTTTGTTCTCCTTGTTCAGTTTGTTCTTAAATTATTGGAGGAGAATCTTTCTGTAACACCTTCCCAGACCTTAGGTGGACATCTTGTATGTGAAGAATTGAATAAGTAGGATAATATGTTGCTTCTTCCACATGATATGCTGGTCTATCCACCTTGTTACTTTGACTAGCTACTAGATAAGCTAGCAATTGTTTTGGTCTAGGAAGTGGTTATTTAGTAGGCAGCTGAAGCTACTATGGTTGAGTTAGCATTGGTTGATTTTGAGGTGGAAATGGCATTGGTTGATGTTGTTGGAATTTTTGGTATTTAGTAAATGGTTGTGGAGGGTATGGTTGTTGATATTGATATTTTTGAGGATACATATGCTGAGGTGGCAGGTTTCCATAACCATATCCCCTCCAACCTTGTACAGGTTGGTTTTTATATTGTTGTAGTGGCCAAGCCTGCCATGGCATTGGTGTATTCCATGAGTTTTGAGGATATTGAAAATTCTGGGGTTTTTTTTAGGGAATTTCTAAGGCATGCTTGGTTGCCAAGGTCTCCTTGGTGCCATATAATAAATATAATCTACTCCTTGCACTTCTTCTCCTTGTAATTCTTTTAATTTGGGACATTTTTACGTTGCATAATTTTCTGTGCATAGTCCACACACTTGTATACCTTGCAAAGGACATTCCCTAAGTGGATGTTTTTTCCTACACTTTGGATAGAAAAATGCTAAGGTTTCATCTTATTCTTATTTCTTTTTCTTAGCTTTCAAGACATCTACTTGTGTTCCCAAAGTGCTTAAGAGATCTGTTTTGAAATTTTCTAGTAAACTTCCTATGTCTTCTCTTGTTACTGCACTTGCTGCAGATTTGGAAGCTTTTGATGAAATATCTCTCTTTCCACTCTTTTCTCTTCCCCTAGAGTATTTCTGACAAATTTCAGCAATTTCTTCAAATGGTAAATTGGAGATATCTCCTTTTCCCATCACATTAAGGATGTCTAAATATTCATCTTTGATACCCTTAAGAAATATGGTACAGATGGTATTAGGACTTAGAGAATGATGTTTGGATTTATGTAAATTGTAAATAAAGCTTTCCAAATATTCTTCCAAACTTTCGTCTTCTTGTTGTGTCATTCTAAAAATGTCTTCTTTTGAGTCTCTAGCCCTGCAGTAAGCTTGATACTTTTTTAAGAAAAAAATTCTTCATATCATCCCAAGAAGCTATTGTATGTTCTCCTAATCCCATAAACCATTTCAAGGCTGTTTCTTTTAAAGTAGCTAGAAAAAGTTGAAGCTTGTGTGTGCCATCCATATATCCATAAGTTCTACACAAGAAATCAAACATGAACATGAATGCATCAGGATTTTCAATTGACATTCCATAAAAGTTAAGCAATACAGAAAGTGAAATGTTTTTCATTTTTATTTCTTCTCCTAATATTGCTCTTGAATCTAATATTAGAAAGCCAAAAGTAGTTTCCTAATCATTGTTAGTTTCTTTCTCATTTTCTTGTGTTCTTCTATTTTGATTTTCTTTTCTTACTTCTTCCTCTATCCTTCTAAGTTCTTTTGCTCTTCTGTCTTCCTCTACCTTTCTTTCTTCCTCAATTCTTCTTTCTTCCTCTCGTTTTCTTCTCCATTCCCTTTGTTGTCTTTCATATTCAAGCCTTTGTTCAGGAATCATGTTTAGCCAAGTTGATCCTTCTCGTTCTTCAGCCATTTATTGTTCAAAGATATGTAGTGTTTCAATATGAGGTTGATTATGTATTTCCTCTACTACTTTGATTTATTCAAGGACATGATGCTTTAGTTGTTAAACAATTGTTTTTCTTGTATCTTTTTGTTCCCCTAAGGAAGGAGTTTCTTTAGGTGATTTTTTTCTTCTTACCTCCAAGGCTAACAAGATTTCTCTTTCAACAAAAGTTAATCTTTGTCCTCATATCTGTTTTTCCTCTAACTCTTCTATAGTAGGTCTTCGAGCAACTAGTGTTGTTACTCTTGTGGATGAATGAGTTGTTTGGGGGTTTTTTTTCACAAATACCTTTCTGATCTCTATATATAAGCATAAGAGAACATTACGTGAAAGAAAAAATATGTTTTTGTTGTTTTTGATGATTTTATATATTTTTATTTTTATTTTATCTTCCTATTTGACCGTTTTGAAATATTCTTCCCAGGAAACGACGTCAAAATGTTGGGTCAATTTACTGTGTAAACTAATGCAAGTATTTATTATCAATCCAGGCTAGTGGAACTTAGAAGCATCCCCAAAGTATATGGGTTTCAGTTATGTTCAATTTAGAAGATGGTTTATCAATGATTAAGGAAATTCCTATTACAAATATCATCTAATTTAAAGAATTTCTAAATTCAAGTGTGTAATCAGAAGCAGAAGAATCTCCTAACTTTAGAGATTTGTTTGTCCTTATCTAACAAGATTACTTCATGAATTAGAAATAAAAACTAATAATTGAGCAATAGATTAAGATACATGAAATAATAATTGAAGAGTCTCTTCACTGAAGAGGTCCTTCTTGTCCTTCATCGTAGATTCATTTATCAATAATGCTATTGTTAGAAACAGGAATTCATAAAAGAATCAAAAGCATGAAAAGATGAATTCTAGCTTAAGATATTAATTAGATAGACAGAATGTTTAACTTAAACATTTGTTTGTCCTTTCATATGCAAAATAAGAATGATAATTTATATTCATCAACACTCATAAATCATCAGCATAAACAAGTTAAGCATAAGAAAACTAATTCAGAAATTGCAACTACAAATAAACTAGGAAGTGCAGTTAGCTCGGTGTGGGGGCCCTCCACCCTTTCCTCGCACACTGAAGGTACTTTCAGCTACTTAAAACTTCATTCAATCAATCAGCTTATAACAGCAGCAAATGGAATAGAATAGATCTTCAATTAGGTCTACAAAGTCTCAAAAATAATAATGTTAAGTCATACAATTTCTACATATTAATGCCTTCAAAGTTTGAGGCTTAAATAGATAAATAATCCAATAAATTCATCTAAAATATCTCCTATAGTCATGACTATATGTATCTTATCCAATCAGCTCGAATTCATCCATCAAATCCATCAAAATCTGGAAAATCCCACAAAATAAGAATTTTGACCTACTTCCAAGGGATCCTCCATAAGACTAGGTCTTCTTTGACTGGGCCTATTAAAGCTAGGTTTGATTGTACCGATAGGTGTACACTTAATCCTAGTTCCAAAGCCTTCTATAAATATATCTAGCTCGAGCCCAAGTATCTTGCAAATATGCAAACCATGAGGCCATTACGGGAATTTCTGATGTTATCCAAAAATGCACCTAAAATTCAATTTTTACAAAAACTTCTAAGAATTGAAAAACTTAATTTAAAAACCTGTATATGAATTTATTGGTAAAAATAAGGTGGATATGATGGTGTATAGATCGATAGTATGGCAAATAAGATGTATTTCATAAACAAAAGGAGATAAAAAACGAGGACCAACAGGTAATAACCAGAGTCGCTACAACAAGCACGTCAGTTACTTCAGACACGACTGACTTCAACGCTGCATGTTCATTTGTCCACAAGGTAGCTGCAAGACCAAAAATTCTCCCTTATACATACATGGTTAAGTGGGTAATTGACCACTTAAACATAAAAGATAGAACATTCAAAGATTCAAAAGGCGAGAATATTGGGTCATTCAGGGTAGAAGACTTACAAGCAATGTACCATCTACCCTCCCCACAGCAGAAATATGACAAATCTTTTATTCAAAGCTTTAGAAAAAAAAATCCAGATCTGGTGAAAGGCATAAAGGAATGGAAATAAGACCAAGGAAAACTTAATCGAGATAAACTTGGTACGTACCCAATTGCCTAAATTCCTTCCCCTTACTATTATGCTGCCAGTATGTTGTGTAGATTATATGCAAAACCTGATACCACTAGGTTTTTAGTAGATTGGGTCCATTAATTAGCGCAAGCATCAATTATTTAATTATGAATTGGGAAAATATCCTATCTGATAATTTAGCCAAACACATCATGGAGTATAGGAATAAAAGTTGTGTTTCATCTAAAGAAATACCTCCCTTTTATATGAGTGCTTATGTCATGGATACAATCTACTTTTCTTCTATTTTTCCTACCATGGGATGGAAATGGAATACCCAAGACCCTACCCCAATCCAAATTTACCATAGAGCCCTTCAATTTTGGATTTAGACTTCCATCTGCATTTTTATAAAAAATTTCATGGATTCATGTTGCCAATGCAGCAGATGATATTCAATGAGAAAGCCCCTAGGTTTTTCGAAGAAGCTAGTACAGATATTATTTTTGTGGCTAGATGGTTTACAGAAGAGAGTTTTACATATGTCATAATATTTGGGAGTTATGCTTCTCCCCACGTCCTACCATATTATGTTCTTGATAAGTTACTTGCAAGAGAGATAGCCTACGAGCTTGTTAATGGTATTTCTAAATAGCTAAAAGATGCTAAGAAGGTTGTTTGGCCTCATTTTCCTTTACAATGCCGTACTTTTTCACTTTTTGATATTGGCCATGCTTACAAGGAAGTTTCAAAGATTAATCTATTAAATTTGGCATTAATGCCAAAGAGGCTGTATGATCCAAATAATGTAATTAAAAACTACATCACTCAGCTCAGAATGAAGCCTTTTGTAAAGGAAATAGACGGATTTGATGATCTTTCAAGGCATGGAAAAGTTTTCAGATATAATTAATTTTGCATCCAATCAACTCAACCAAGATGATTTGGAAGCCTTCCAAACATATAGAGATAAGGGACTGGAGATAATTCCTCTTGACTTGTTAACCACTGAAGATGTCAACAGACCTACTCCAAGTATTAGCTTGGATAATGAAGAAAAATACATACCTAAGGATGAGTCGAGACAATCAGAGCATCAATATCACAATTCAGATCATTCTGAAAATGAATCTGAATCCAGAAAGGAAATCCCATAAAAGTTAATTGATCAAGTAATCCAAGAGATAGAGATGCAAGATAAAATAGAAAGTAATGGAACAGAGTCAACTTATCAATAAGTTCATCATAGTCATGATACACTTGATCAGTTAGAAAAGTCCCAAACAAAGAATTTGAGTAGTGAATGGGATGAGTTTTCTGAAGCAATAAAAACTCCTAAAACCAATCCAATGTTGATCAAGCTACTAGTTTTCAGACGCCTGAACATTCCCAGGAGTTAGCAGAAATTTTTCTTCCATTACAAAAATTTCCGAAAACTCATGATCAAGAGATCATACTGACCTACCCTACAAAACAAATATTTTACAAGTTGAGAAAATTTCGTCGCTGGATATCTTCTACAGTCCTAGTCATAAGGTTGTAGTCAAGAGAAATAAAAGGAGAAAAATTGATGAAACAGTCTGAGATCTTACAAATGGATCTGTTGATGTTTTATGCAAGGGTCCATTAGCTGATCCTATTGAAAATTTAACTAAATTATCACAATTTGCGGGGGCATATGCTACTGCCACTGTTGATAAAGCTACTGAGGTTAAAATGTTACTAAAGCAGAAGGAAGAGAAAATACAAGAAATAGAGAGACTGTTACATGAAGAAAAATCTAACTCCAGTGAGCAAATGAAATTAAAGATGACCCAATTTCAAAAGGATTTTGAAAATCTTAATTTGCAGCATCAAGCAAAAATTACTAAGAAGCAAGCACAACTGGAAGTGATAATGACCATGTTACAAAGCCATCCACAATTAGAGAAATTCATAAATGAAGCATTGGATGTAAATTCTAAGTTAAAGAAACAACAGGAATTATTTTTCCAACATGATTCTATTATTGACTCTTATTGTGACTCAAATGAAATACTGATCCAACAAGTAGTTATCCAGAAACTTGAATGTGAGAAGCTCGAGAAGAAAATCAAAAAACACATTCAATGGCAAGCATCAGACTTAGGCAAGGAAGCTAATCTACCCCAGGTAGATAACTTCCACAAGGATATCTTATTCAAAGATTGGGATGCACAAATAGAGAAGGTAATGAAAGCAACAATGAAAACATCAAAATTATCAAAGGAAATTACTGAATTTGTATGTGAACAACTGGTGAAAGTATAAATTATCAAAGAGTACACGTCTGAAGTTTTCTCAGAAGTGAAACAAATAGAAACACGGTGGAAGAAAAAGGCAGAAACATGGGATGAAATAATTAAAAACGTAAATAAGTTTGATCAAGAAAATTATTGGAAATTTATGATCAAACCATATCATCAATCCCAAATCCTGTAGTGTTTAACATATTCAACAAGAAGATCGCAACCAGTACTCTCAAACGCAATATTCAAGGGACGGGTCAGATCAAAGATTTCACAGCAATCTCAACTCAAGCCCATGCTAGATATTTGTCAACTTCGTGACCAAATCCAAAAGAAATGACAGAATTCGTAAATCGTATTGTTACTTTATTTTCCTAGATTGTAGTTTAAGTTAGTCTTACGAGGATTGTTGTTTGAAACCTCCTCTATATTTTTGTAATAATATATTTTAGAACATAGTTAGTTTAGTATTTAAACCCCTCTCATGCATTTAGGGAAGGGTCCAGAAATCTATCAAAAACATTTGCAAAGAATTCACTTTTGTAATTTTGTGAATGCTTTGATGAATTAATGGAACACATCTGTTATCTTTTGACAATTAAAGCTATTTAAATGGTGTTGCACTACTATACTCTTTAAATTGCTTGAAATTGAAGAGGAGCAGATCAATTACTGTCGGTTTACATGAGTAGAACTTCGTACATATGGTACTTCTATTCACTTGTATTAAGTCTTGCTTTATAGATTTACAATCATATTTTTATTACATTATATATTTGAAACATTATTATAGATGAATGTTACATGCACTTTTGTTCTCATATTTTTCTGTGATTTCTTATTTAATATATATCACACATATCAAAGCGATATATTTTTCACAATTATTCTAGTCAAACTATTTTGTTGAAAGAATCATCTTACATAATTTTCATCTCTTTCAACTATTAAATGATCTATATTACTAATAGTTAAAGGATATCTCTTTAGATCGCATAAAGGAAGAAACACCCCGAGTATATAATAGAATAAATGGTTTAGATAGATGCATAGGATAGATTAAAATCATTCTACATTTGCATGTTGTATAATCAAAACACCCTCAAAATCATCCTTATTGGGAAATTGTTCCCATTATCCCCAGTCAGAGCCACTACACCAAATGGAAAAGAAGTTTATTTAAGGTCTAGACCCAGTGGTTTTCTCCCATGTTTAGGTAGTGGAATTCCGAGGCCTCAATAGGGTGATATTGAGTGGACTTCTGATGTTTGATTTTGTATTCCTCCATTATCTTCTATACAAAATTGGATGTAAATTGATTACCTTGATTTGTCACAATTTCCCTTGGGACACCAAAGCAAGTAAAAATTTCCTCAAAAAGAAATCAAAATACATCATTTTCATTAGGAAAAGTAAGTGCTTTGGCTTCTACCCATTTTGTAACATAATCACTGCAAAGAAGAATGTACCTTTTTTGACTTGACAGTGGATTAATTGGGCCAGCAAAATCAAGAGCCCATTTTTCAAAAGACTCAATGAGTACTTAAGGTTGTAGAGGCATTTCATCAGAGGGAACAAGTTTCCCCATTCTTTGAAAACTATCACATCTCTTAACATATTCTTTAGCATCCTTAAAAAGGGAAGGAAAACAATATCCTAAGAGAAGGATTTTGTAAGCAGTTCTTTTATCAGAAAAGTGTACTCCACATGGCTCATCATGGCAAGCCTTTAGTATTTCTTGTACTTCATATTCTCTAACACACCTCTGAATGATTAGATATGGATCTGATTTATACAATTCTTCATTTATCCATGAGTAAGATGCACTAATTTGAATGACCTTTCTTTTTTCTCGAGGAGTCAAATATGATGGTAAATTTCCTATAGCTAAATAGTTATAAATATCTGCAAACCATGGAGATTTAATAGATACTACAAAAATATATTCATCCTGAAATTTATCTTCTACAAATAAATCACTGTTCTCAATTTGAATCCTAGATAGAAAATTAGCAATTGTATTTTATTTTCCTAGTCGATCCAAAATAGTGATGTTAAATTCTTGTAACAATAAAACCATCTTGTGATTATACCATTAGTGATTGGTTTATTACTTAAATACCTAATTGCATAATGGTATGTATGTATAAAGGTTTCATAACAAGTATGTAATGTCTTGATTTATTGATGACATGGACAACATCTAAAAACTCATTTTCTGTTATAGTGCAATTTAACTCTACACGAGTCAAATTTTTATTGGTATAATAAATGGCATAAGGATTTAGATCCTTTTGTCCTAATATAGATCCTAAACTTGCATCTAAAGCATCAGTTGAAATGTGAAAAGGTAATTTCCAGTTCGATCCTCTGGGAATGGGTGCTTCAAAAATTTTCTCTTTTAGTGTTTCAAAATCTTTTTGGAAATCATAATTCCAGATGAATTCACAATATTTTGTGAGAAATTTGAAATGTGGAGATTCAGTTTTTGTAAATTTTTCTACGAATCTTCTATATAACTAGTAAAACCAAGAAAACTTCTGACATCTCATTGAAAAGTTATAATTGATAATGTAGAAATAACTTCTACTTTAGATGTGTCCACTCTAATTCCATTTCCTGAAATATGGTGTCCCAAAAAAATCCCCTCACTAAACATCATAAAAAAGAAATAATAACTTAATCAGAGATTTTCTTCCTTACATCTAATGTGAACTTTTTCCAAATTCTTAAGAGATTCTTCAAAACAATTTCCATAAACTGCAAATTCTTCCATATAAACTTCCACACAATCATGAATTAGATAAAAAAAAAATGCCTAGTACTCCCCTTTGCAATGTTTTAGGTGCATTACATCATCCAAAAGGAAGTACTCGATAGGCATAAGTTCCCCATGGGCAGGTAAAAGTGGTTTTATATTGGTCTTGTGGGGCTACTTGGATTTGGCTATATCCACTAAAACCATAAAAGAATGAGAAATATGTTGAGATTCAACAAGAAAATTTCATCACCCACACCTAGTGCATTAAGCACCTACACATGGGTGGGGCCCACGGTGCTATTTTTCGGTGCATGTCTATTTTATTTATCCCTTAATGAAGATGGACAATAAATTGTAATCTATTCTCAATGGTGACTTGAAATAGTTAACTGAGAGTGATAAACTTAGTTAGCTTGTGGATTTTGAGTTAGAGGTAGTTGGTGAGGCATGCTAAGTAATTCTAGTTGTAACAAAGTTCGAAGTGTAGTGGTGTATTAGTTAATGCAGGTTGTAATCAGTTTAACTCAGTTAAGTGAGTTAAAATCAGTTGTGTTAGTTGTAACTGAAGATACACTAGTGAGAGATCAAGCGAATTAAATATTAATTGATTCACAATCAGTGATCTCACATGAAACTGAGGATTTACTATTATTAGTTGCATGCATGTTGGATCTAGTGGAGACTGTTGAGATTCAACAAGATTATGATCCTAGTGAAAATTAAGCACCTACACTAGGTGGGGCCCGCGAGCTATTTTTAGGTGTATGTCTATTTTTAGAATGGCAAGCAAATTCTATTTATCGCAGGAGTCTATTTATAGATGGTTGAGAAAAATCTATTTATAGATGAGGTTCTATTTTTATATGCATGTGTGAAGCCTATTTATAGATTGCATGTCTAAAAATAGACTGCATGTCAATTATTATTATCTCTTAATAATAATTGGATGGTAAATATCAAACTATTCTCTTGAAGCACTTGATTTCAATTAAATGATGTGGAAAACCAGTTAGTTGAAGGAATTTCTAGTTCTAAGGTTAGTTGGTGGGACATACAAGTGGACTTAGTTGTAACTGAGTGATTCGAAGTTGTAACAGAGTTGGATGTGTAGTTATGTGAGTTGTAAAGTAGTTTAACACAGTTAAGTGAGTTAAACTCAGTTGTGCTAGTTGTAACTAGTTGTAACTAAAGATACACTAGTGAGAGATCAGTGAATTAAATATTAAATTAATTTACATGGAGTGATCTCACCTGAAACTGAAGATTTACTACTTTTAACTACATGCATGTCAGATCCAGTGGAGACCCAATTGAGATATGGGTGAAAGTGATAGTTTGACTATCAGTTGTGTAGTGGGTGCACTCATGCAACCACACACACATTTGAGATGCCAATGAGGATTACGTAGTCAAGGAAAGGTAGGATATCATTCATTCAGGGATTGTGATCAACAGGGATTGTGCAATAGAGGCAGGCTGTCAGGAGGCAGTAAATTGGCGCATGTATTTGCCAATTTTTGTATGACAGTGTGAGATGATTGTATATTGTACTAAGAGCTCTTGGATTATATTTTTGTATCATATTTTTTCATGATCCATGATATATAGATAATATATGATAATGGGGTTTATAGTTTTATGCTTTCCCGGTAAAAACATTTGTGTTATGTGTGACTGATCTTTCTTCATGTATTTGCAGTTGGCGATTAAATTTCTGAAAAGATTTTAGTAGAAGGATTATGTATACAACAGTGGCATATAATTGTTATATCAAGAGAATCTAGGCAATACATAATTTTATTAAAATTTCTACATGGTATCAGAGAAAAGAAGATTGCAATTTTGAAGCAGTAGCTAAGTTTGTTGGTGGAGACAATTCAAATTTGCTGCAAGAATTTCTTGGTTTGACAATTGAGTAAACATCAAAATCTCTTTCAATGGCTTACAACTAGAGTATGCACTCGACAGAAGCTCGAAATACATTTCTTGGAATAACATGATGGAGACGGTGCTTGAAGAGAATGGCTTGAAGGAATTCATCGACAGTGATGTTCCTAAACCCACTTCGACGGATGCTGCATTACTTGACGCCTGGAAAATAAAGTAGCGAAGACGAGAAGGATTATGTTGGAAGGTGTGCAAGACCATATTGTCTCAATCCTTCATGGTAAATCCACTCCATTTTCTATGTGGAAGGCTTTGATGGATCTTTTCCAAAGCAGCAGCAACCATAGGAAATTGGCGCTGAAGGATAAACTCAGAAAGATCAAGATGGATAAGGGCGATAATATTCCTAAGAATCTCAAAAAAAATTTCCAATGTTGAGATGACCTTAGGAGTGTGGGAATCATGGTTGCTAATGATTATTTGGTGAGCTTGGCTCTCTTGTGAATTCCTAAGATTTGGCACATTTATCAAGACTCTGTCAACGGACGAGAAAATTTACCGGATTGGGAATGACTGTGGTCAGATTTAGTGCAGGAGGAGTTCAGGTGGAACATTATAGATGGCTCTTCATCAAAGCATGATGATGAAGAGGATTTTGTTTTGGCCCCAAGTCAAGGAAAGGTAAGGGGAAGAAATCCCATTCAAAATCTAAGTCTAAAGGAAAGAAGTTGGATTTGTCCAAGGTGAAGTGTTTTCATTGTCACAAACATGGGAATCTCGCCACTAACTACCCATAGAAAAAGAAGAACAAGAAGGCTACTGGAGTTTCAGCTGGTGACACCCTTGCCTTGCAATCTGAACTTGATTTCTCTTTGATCAAATGCTTGGTTTCAAGTGAAATGGGATCAGTGTGGTATCTTGATAATGGTGCTTCCTTCCACATGAAGGGAGATAAGGAGCTTTTCAGTGACTTGGAGGAGAAAGATCTCCAAATGCATATAGAGATGGGTGACGACGGATGATAGAGTGAGACCGACATTGGTACCATTACCTTTGAGAGGGATTCAAGTAAACCATTTCAATTGAAATATGTTATGCATGTTCCGAGTCTAAGGAAAAACTTGGTCTCAGTCACGATGTTGGAGGATAGAGGCTATGACTTTTTTTTCAACGATGTAAAAGCTTTGCTGCGACATAAAACAATGGGTCAAGCCAAGAGGATAGGGATTCGAGTTAAGAATCTCTACAAGCTGGAGGTAGAAGGCTGCGATACAATGATGGGCAAGTCAGAAAAAGTGGTGAGCCAGGATGAGGGCGAATTATGGCACAGGCAATTGGGCCATCTTCATCATGGAGCTTTGAAATTCATGCAACAAATATCTACTAGACTTCCAATGGGAACATTTGCTCAGTTAGATCAGTGCAAGGGTTTCACCATGGGGAAGTATGCAAAGTCCACCTTTCATGAAAAGGAGGATCGTGCTTTGGTGATCCTGGAGAGAGTTCACACAGACGTGTGTGGACCATTCTTGGTTGCTTCAAAAACAAAACATAGGTATTATGTTATTTTTTTTGATGAATTTTCTCATAAATACTGGATCTTCTTCATGCAGAAGAAGGATCAAACATTCTCAAAGTTCTGTGAGTTTAAGGCATTGGTTGAGAAAGAGTCAAGGAAGCAAGTGAAGGCTCTGCAGAGCGATAATGGTGGAGAATACATCTCGAACGAATTCAAAAAATTCTGTAGCAAAGAAGGAATTCTAAGAGAACTCATAGTGCCTCATAACCCACAACAAAATGGGGTCATGGAGAGGAATAATTAAATGATCATTGGTGCTGCACAAGCTATGTTTCATGATCAGGACCTACCAATGCATTTGTGGGTGGAAGCATGCAACATTGTGGTTTATGTGCAAAACCATTGTCCTCATAGAGTACTTGGTATGAGTACACCTAAATAAGCTCTTACTGGAAAGAAACCAGATGTTTCTCACTTTAAGATTTTTGACTCGTCTGTTTATGTGCATGTGACCAAGAATGCCAAGAAGAAGCTATAGCATACTATTGAAGTTGGGATATTTGTTGGGTACACAGAAACACCCCATAATTATCATGTGTATTTACCAAACAGTCGGATTACTGTGGTGCGACGGGTTATAAAATTCAATGAGGAGAAAGCCATGAAGTTCTCACTTGAGAGGGAGCTAGACTTACATGTGGAGGAGGAGTTTTTGGTTCCCAAAGATGAGTATCTAGATGTGGATTAGCCACAGGAGGAGGTTCATGGAGTGGAGGAGTCCACTCACGTAGATCCAAATATCAGAACTAGCAGAAGGCGTACCACAGAATATGAGAGGTTGAAGCTTGATGCAACTCAAAATGTAGGAGTCCCTACTTCATAGCGCAGACAGAGACAGTCTCCTAACCGATTCACTGGATACATGGATCTCATGAGAAAATGTATTCTGACTGATTCATCTTCCTTTCAGGAAGCAGTGGAGGAGCCCACATGGGTAGATGCAATGGTGGAGTAGTATGACTCCATTTCAGAAACAATGCTTGGGAAATTGTTCCAAGGCCGGTTGATAAATCAGTGGTAGGTTCAAGATGGATCTACAAGGTAAAGCAAGCTACTGATGGGATTGTTGAGAAATACAAGGCCAGATTTTTGGCTCGGGGCTTCTCACAGATCAAGGGGATAGATTATGAATAAACCTTTGCACCTGTCACCTGGTATTCTTCCATAAGGACCATCCTTGCTCTATCAGTGTAGACGGTTTGGAACATTCATCAGATGGATATGAAGATTGCATTCCTTAATGGGATAATTGAGGAAGAAGTGTACGTTGAGAAGCCTGAAGGATTTGAAATATTTAGCAGCGAGTCGCATGTGTGCAGACTCAAAAGAGAGTTGTATGGGCTGAAGCAAGCACCCTGTGCTTAGTACACTTGGATTGACAGCTATTTCACTGAACATGGCTTCACCAAGAGTGAGGCAGATGCAAACCTATACCAAATTGTGGTGGAGGGTAAGATTTTAATCATTTTTCTTTATGTTGATGATTTAATAATGACTGGTGATGAGCAGTTGATACAATCATGCAAGGAGGACCTTGTAGAGGAGTTTGAGATGAAGGATATGGCCCTCCTTCATTATTTCCTTGGATTGGAAATATGGTATATAGATGGTGAAATTTTTGTGTCTCAAGGCAAGTATGCAAGGGAGATACTGGGTAAGTTTCACATGGAGGGATTTAAACCCATGGATACTCCTCTTCTAGGAAACTAGAGGAAAGAGGATGCTACATCTGGAGAGATAGTGGATGCTATTGTCTATCGACATTTAGTGGGTTTACTAATGTATTTAGTAAATACAAGACCACACATATGCTATGCGGTGAACCAACTTATTCAATCGATGGTTAAGCCTACCAAGCTGTTTTGGAAGGCAGGCAAGCATGTCCTGAGATATCTTAGGGGCACATCTGAGTATGGCTTATGGTACAGACATAGGGATGAGGTGAAGTTGCATGGCTTCACAAATGTAGATTGGGCAGGCAGCCAAACGAACAAAAAGAGCACATTAGGAGGGGTCTTCAGTATCATACCTACAGTTGTTTCTTGGTACAGTAGGAAAAAAATATCCATGGCACTCAGTTCAGTAGAACCAGAATACATGGCAGCAATTCAAGCTGCATGTGAGGCTATCTGGATGAGAAATATCCTAGTTGGTTTTTTTGGTTCTCATTTAGATCCTACAGTGATTCATTATGATAATCAGAGTTGGATTAAACTCCCGATTAATCATGTGTTTCATGATAGATCTAAGCATATAGTTATACAACATCATCATATCATAGATTGTGTGTAGCGGAAGATCATGTTACTTCAGTACATTCCTATGGAAGATCAGGATGCGGATATTCTGATGAAGGTTCTCACCCAGAGCAAATTTGAATACCATAGAGATAGGATCGGGGTGAAGGATAATCCCTTTCTTGTTGAGAGGGAGTGTAGAGATTCAACAAGATGATGATCCTAGTGAAAATTAAGCACCTACACTAGGTGGGGCCCGCATGCTATTTTTAGGTGTATGTCTATTTTTAGAATGGTGAAAAAATTCTATTTATAGTAGGAGTCTATTTATAGATGGTAGAGGAAATTCTATTTATAGACGAGGTTCTATTTTTAGATGCATGTGTGAATTCTATTGATAGATTGCATGTCTAAAAATAGAATTCATGTCGATTAATATTATCTCTTAAAAATAATTGGACAATAAATATTAATCTATTCTCTTGAAGCACTTGATTTTAGTTAACTGATGTGGCAAACCAGTTAGCTGAAGGAATTTCGAGCTCTAAGGTTGGTTGGTGGGACATTTAAGTAGAATTAGTTGTAACTGAGTGATTCTAAGTTGTAACAGAGTTGGATGTGTAGTTATGTGAGTTGTAAAGTGGTTTAACTTAGTTAAGTGAGTTAAACTCAGCCAGTGTTAGTTGTAACTAGTTGTAACTAAAGATACACTAGTGAGAGATCAATGAATTAAATATTAAATTAATTCATGGGAGGTCTCACATGTGAACCAAATATTTTGCATTATTGTTAACTACATGCATGTCGGGATCTAGTAGAGACCCGGTGTTAGAGATAGGTGAAAGGGTTTGAATATCAATTGTGACATTAGTGGGGTGCACTAAGTAACCGAAACAATTTGAGATGCCACGTGAGGATTTCTATTCAAGGAAAGGAAATATCTCATTCATTCAAAGGATTACCAGAGTACAAGGATTGGCCAAAGGTAGGTGCTCGTCGTTATGCAATTGGCACACGTATTCACCAATTTTTGTATGACAGTGTGAGACGATTGTATATTGTACTGAGAGCTCTTGGATTAGAGTTTTGTATGAGATTGTTTCATGATCCATGATATATACATAATATATGATAGTGAGGTTTTTATCTTTATGCTTTCCCAGTAAAAACATCTGTATTATGTGTGATTGATCTTTCTTCATGTGTTTGAAATTGGCAATTAAATTTATGCAAAGATTTTAGTAGAAGGATTTTGCACTTAAAAATGGCATATAATTGTTAGATCAAGAGAATCTAAGCAATACATAATTGTATTAAAATTTCTACATAGACCCAGTTGAGATCTAGGTGAAAGGGAAGTTGACTATCAGTTGTAGGATTATTAGGTTGCCAACATGAAACCAAACACCCATTAGAGTGCCCATGATACATGCTTATTCAAGGAAGGCAAGAATTCCTATCCTTCATGGATTGTGCAAGCAAGGCAAGTTGTTTAGAGGCTGATAATTGGCTATGTGTTGGTTAGTTTTGTTCATGACAATGTGAGACAATTAGCTAAGTATTGGAGGGCTCTTGTGAGAAGAGTTTTGTATGTAATTGTTTCATGATCCATGCTGAATATACAATAGAAGATAGTGGGGTTTTTAGCTGTAAGCTTTCCCTAGGAAATTATCTGTGTTGTGTGTGATTTTATTCTTCTTTACTTCATGTGATTAGCAATTGTGTTTTTAATTCCGCAAAATATTTGTAGAAGCGATTCAGTATTTAACTTTAGTACATTGTTAGATCTGATGAATCCAATATATACATGCATGTTGTATAATTTATACATGGTATCAGAGCATAGGAAATTTTAGAAGTGAAGCAGGATTTGATTTTTTGACTCGATAAAATTCAAATTTGTAGAAAGACTTTCTTGGTGCTATAGCTGATTCAAGATCAAAATGGATTTCAAAGGCTTGAGGTTGGATTATGCACTCGAGGGCAACTAAAACTATATTTCTTGGAAGGACAAGATGGAGGCAGTACTCAAAGACAATGGCTTGAAGGAATTCATTGACAATGATGTTCCTAAAACCCAGTGTGGTAAATGCTGCAAATCTTGATACATGGTGTTATCACAAAATCAGGCCTGATGGGCTACTCATCAAGTGGACTTTGAGTAACTATTTCATACCAATATTTTTGCTGAGGCTTAGCCTCCTCAGCCTGAGAGGGTTCTCTCAAGGTTTAATGATATTGATTAATGTTAAATATAGATGGCTAACTCTATGAATTATGTCTTGGTTTTGTATCTTTGTAGGTTGAAAAGATGAAGGCTTGCTACCACTGGGCTATGGAGTCAGTGACAGGGATAAAGATGACGAAGGCTCTCCTTGTGGAAGCTGAGGCTTGTATATAATTCAATGAAATAATAACACATTCAGAAAAATCCCAATAACTTGAGGTTCAAAGGAAATCAGAGCATGTAGCACATGAATTATGAGTAATGAGACATCAAGGTATTGAAAGAAAAAAATACTAAAAGAGATTTCACCATAGCTAAATACTTAAAGGAAGTCAGAGCATGAAAATTGATGAATTTTGAGTAACAAGTACTTAAACTATGGAAGAAAAACATTTCAAATGATATGACATAAACTCATTGAAATATACTAAGAATCTCAGGTGAAAGGAAAGTGGTATTGTTACTGTATATATCAGTCAATCCAAAGCTTTACAAAGTGGTATGCTTAGATAACATTTTCCAACCTGTAGGTTGAAACTAACATCAGCATGTATACAGTGGGCATTATGGAGTCATGGTAATCTTCAGCAAAATAAACACAATCTACCTAGCATGGAAGTCAAGGAATTTAGAGTTCAAGTCAATGGAATAAAACATGTAAAATAGTGAAACACACAGTCAGCTCAATTATGAAGGAAGTGAGAGCATCATTGATGAATTATGAGTATCATAATCATACACCACTGCAATAGAAGAATTGAAAGGATGCCATCAAAACAATAACACACAGGAACTCCTCATGAATCTTGAGTTGTCTAAGAAGAAACTTTGTATTAAGCTGTAAACAATGACATACAAAACACAATATTTTGCTAATGAAATGTCTAACCCTTGTAGAATTCGACCTCATGCTCTATATAGAACATTTAAAATATAGGATTCTTTCATCCTCCACTAGAGAATTTGAATTCTCATTCTTTGACACCTTTCCTAATCTTAAACATGCTATTAATTACAAAATGACAGCTATACTGTCTTTGAAAAGTCCTAATTCTAATAGGACTGAAACTCCTAAATATGCTTCTAACAACCTTATCTAGTCTTTAATTCATCCTTTGACACCTGCTATCCCATGAATTCAAATTTTGATGCTAACCATTCACTTAAAGTCACCCTGTTGCTGATGATAATGTTCTCATAGAATTTAGGAAACATGTTTTCCTGTTTTTAGGCTTAGGATCCTTTTAGTTTCTTGAGATATTCTGACCACTTCTAACTTATAACTTTGAGGCTGATTTCTATTAGTAACATAATTATCATAATTCCCAAGTCATCTCTTCATGATAGTTGTGCAAAATCCACTTTGAACTTCTCAAAACAATGAGAACAGATCTGCGCTACGAAAGTAGCACAGTTTCATAGTGCTTTTCGTAGTGAAATGTTTTAACTCCTTTCTTCAAAATATTTCAATATTTTTCTTTCATGATAGCCTTTATCTTCACTTGACACATTCCCATAAGAAGTTTCAAAACTAAACTCACAAAAATTCCTTCAAAATTTGCTGTGAAAAATGATGAAAAGACTGCTTCATCAAATTAATCTTGTTTCTTTCCTGAACATTAGGTCTTGGAACAGAGCCTATATATTCTCATCCATGATGTATTTTGAGAAACTAAAGGAGGTTTTCGTATTCCATTCCATCTTTAATAAAAACCTCTCTTGGTTTTTTGAAATACCTCTCGCACTATCTAGAAACTGTCTTTGAAGAACATGTGTAAAACATAAAAACTATATTTTATGAAAATAGGGCTTCAAATAAATCCTTGTATCTCCCAACTGATAACACTTTTGACAACAATGAGAGATTTTTTTTTAGTTAAGTATGTTAGGAAGAAAAACCTCTTTCCATTTTCAAAAATTCGTTTTCAGTTTCCCAGAAACCCCCTTGGAAGTTGACTACTAAAACCAGAAAACAGAGTTCTTCTCTTCATGGTGAAAAAGCTGCTTCAACAGTTTCATAGTGCATTTGATCAAATTTGCACTAGCTACGCTACGAAACTACTGTGTAGGCAGTTTTTTTTTTAATTTCTTCAAAATTTCTAATTTGGAAATACTCAGACTTTAAGGGCATTAGTAGAATTTCAAGGACACAACATCATGACCCTGAAAACATAATCTTCATCAAGTTTTACCTTCATTTTGATCAGAGGTTATCTTATGGGTTTATCATTCTATTTCTCTATCCCTTTAACTTTTCTTGAGACTTTGTCAACTGTATCTCCAGATCTTCTACCTAGCAATCTCATAGTTTGCTGATATCAACTTTCTCTCTAGGCTTTGATACTTTTTCATTTCCTCTTGTGCTTTCAGGTTCAAACCTTAAACAATGTCCTGACCTATGATTCTTTTTCTCTTATGCCATACTTGCCTTCAAAAATTCCTATTTTCTTCTTTCATAATTTAATAATCAACCTCACTTGAATAAAGATTCAGCCTCGCTTGATTAAAAAGGGTCAGCCTCGCTTGATAAAAGAGTCAGCCTTGCTTGATGATAGATGAGAATAGCTTTGGTGTAAGATGACCATAAGATTAAACTCGAAACAAAGATGTTTCACTGCTTGTTGTGAGTAAATGAAAACTGAAATGAGTAAAACATATCAAAATTTTCAATTTTTAAATCTCTTTTCACAAATGACACCTATGTTGTAGTAATGATGGATACGAATGGTTGAACACTTTGAAAATGACCCCTAACTGACTCACTATGATGTTATCATATCATACCCTAACAGATTCTGACAATTTATAGCATTTGACATGAAATTTCTAAGAATCCATGCTTTCGTAGCGCACTTAGTGCAATTTTGGTGATATGCGCTACGAAAGTAGCAGCGCTTTTGTAGCGCAAAACTGAGTTTTTGAACTGACCGCGCTACGAAATTGCGGTTTTGTGGCTAATTGCAGAGGATTTTTCCAAAATTTTAAAACATGATTTCTAAATGAATGATGGGACTTTTCAATCATGGAATGAGACTTAAGGACCTTATTTTGAAATGAAAATTGACTTTTTAAGACTTATAAACCTATCACTTACCTTTATTAAGAATGAAATGACTCAAGACCTTTTTGACACTATGACTAAAACAAGGTAAACTTTAAAAGTTTAGAAAAAAAATTTAGTGTGATAACAGTGGCTCCACTTGGGATAATGTGCCCCTGTGGTACACTAATAACTGGTAGCTCCAGTGCTACTATCCATTTTTATTTGACAAAAAAAGAAAAACTTTTTGAATCGACAACCTTCCTCCTCAAGCTCTAATGGCCTTCACCTCGAGCTCAATCTTGATGATTTCTACAAGAAGCACCCAAACTACACCTACTAAAAAAAATTGCTCAGTTAACCTTGAGCTTATTCATACACTCCTACCTACCCTAGCAGCTGCAATCTCCATTTTAACTCAAAAAACATGAAATTTCCAATGAAGCCAATCATTTGTCTTATCTAATATTTGAAGCTCTTAACTGCACTCGAACCCAAATTAAACATGATATTGAGATGACCAATGCCACTGAAAATGTATCTGATCTTCATAATAAAAATGAAACTGAAACACTGGAGAATAAAACTCTTCCATGTATTCAGCTATAGGGTCAAAGAAGACATGATCAGTTTGATGATCCTCATAACTTTCTGTAACTTCAGAAAACTGATTCTCAGCCACACAAGATTTCTTTTGTATGCTATCCAACTGTTGTTCAAAATGATTCCCACAAATAATGTATTCTTGCTCATTAATATGATCATTATTTGATGTAAGCTGCTGCAAGGAATGACATAAAAAATCAACTTTTTCCCGTACCTTAGGATTGTAGCAAGCATTTTCCAATATTTCCTCTTATTGTTTGAAATGATTCTCATACTCCTGATGATCAAAGGATTGACAAACTTGCTCCAAATTTTCCTCAAACTCAGAGGATGTGACATGACTTTCATAAGCAAACTCTCACTGAATTTCATTTTCATATAAGGGAGATATTATCCTTTCTTCTTGGTGTTCTTCTTGTTGATGAAAGGTATTGTCATGAAGGGCTTATAAAATTTCCTCATCCATGAACTCATCATCTTCATAACAATTCTTCAAATATTCAATAAAACTCTCAGAGTGTTTACAACAATCTTTGACCATCAATAAAGAGGGATGACACTCTTTATACATCTCATAAAATACAACATGGAAATTAGCAAGAGAATATAATGAACCATTTGGAAATCTTTCATACCAAGACCATGTTTTTCTTTCTAAAGTGGCCATAAACATCTTCATGAGACAATCCTCAAGGAACTAAACCTTAAGACTATGTACATGCATATGGAAACTAGCCAAATGAAGAGAAAAATTGTCTTTATTTTGATCTTTAATATTGGAAGATCATCTAACCATTCAACCTTTGGCATAGGATTTGGAAAACCAGGGATATGACCAATTCATAGGGGCATACTTGGTATTTATTCTTGCAATGGAGCTCATCTTGAAACTTCATCAAGCTACTGATATTTAAGCAGTGGAGTCACCTTCCAATTTGATTATTTGATGTGTGGATTCGCCAAGGTAACTGCAGCCTCGAAAATATTCCTGAGCTCCTGCTAGCTTCAAAAATTCAGCTTCTTGATTTCAGGAATGAGTAATCTTCAGGCTCCCGGAAGATGCACCAAAATTTTATCACAAAATCAAGCCTGATGGGCTGTTCATCAAGTGGACTTTGAGTAACTATTTCATACCAATATTTTGGCTAAGGCTTAGCCTCCACAGCCTAAGAGGGCTCTCTCAAGGGTTAATGATATTAATGTTAAATATAGATGGCTAACTCTATGAATTATGTCTTGGTTTTGTATATTTGTAGGTTGAAAAGATGAAGGTTTGCTACCATTGGGCTATGGAGTCAATGACAGGGATAAAGATGAAAAAGGCTCTCCTTGTGGAAGCTGAGGCTTGTATATAATTCAATGAAAGAATAACACATTCAGGAAAATCCCAATAAATTGAGGTTCAAAGGAAGTCAGAGAATGTAGCACACGAATTCTAAGTAATGAGACATCAAGGTATTGAAAGCAAAAATACTGAAAAAGATTTCACCATAGCTAAATACTTAAAGGAAGTCAGAGCATGAATAGTCCTGAATTCCGAGTAATAAGTACTTAAACTATGGAAGAAAAACATTTCAAATGATATGACATAAACTCATTGAAATACACTAAGAATCTCAAGTGAAAGGAAAGTGGTATTGTTACTGTATATATCAGTCAATCCAAAGCTTTACAAAGTGGTATGCTTAGATAACATTTTCCAACCTGTAGGTTGAAACTAATATCAGCATGTATACATTGGGCATTATGGATTCATGGAAATCTTCAGCAAAATCAACACAGTCTACCTAGCATGGAAGTCAAGGCATTTAGATTTCAAGTCAATGGAATAAAACATGTAAAACAGTGAAACACACAGTCAGCTCAATTATGAAGGAAGTGAGAGCATAATTGATGAATTTTTAGTATCATAATCAAACACCACTAAAATAGAAGAATTGAAAGGATGCCATCAAAACAATAACACACAAGAACTCCTCATGAATCTTGTGTTGTCTAAGAAGAAACTTTGTATTAAGCTGTAAACAGTGACATATAAAACACAGTCTTTTGCTAATGAAATGTCCAACCCTTGTAGAATTCGACCTCATGCTCTATATAGAACATTTACAATACAGGATTATTTCATCCTCCACTAGAAAATTCGAATTCCCATTCTTTGACACCTTTCCTAATCTTAAACATGCTATTAATTACAAAATGATAGTTATAT
This sequence comes from Pinus albicaulis, assembly GCA_034641835.2. Lineage (NCBI taxonomy): Eukaryota > Viridiplantae > Streptophyta > Pinopsida > Pinales > Pinaceae > Pinus > Pinus albicaulis. Next base: position 257,785,861 of record CM076571.1, read on the forward strand.
AGCCTTTGAAAAGTCCTAATTCTAATAGGACTGAAACTCCTAAATATGCTTCTAACAACCTTATCTAGTCTTTAATTCATCCTTTGACACATGCTATCCCATGAATTCGAATTTTGATGTTGCCCATTCACTTAAAGTCACCCTCCTGCTGATGATAATGTTCTCCTAGAATCTAGGAAACATGTTTTCCTGTTTTTAGGCTTAGGATCCTTTTATTTTCTTGAGATATTATGACCACTTCTAATTGATAACTTCAAGAATGATATATGTTAGGAACATAATTAGAATAATTCCAAATTAATTTCTTCATGCTAGTTGTGCAAAATCCACTTTGAACTTCTCAAAACAGTGAAAACAGATCTGCACTACGAAAGTAGCACAGTTTTGTAGCGCTTTTCATAGCGCAGTGTTTTCCCTCCTTTCTTCAACATATTTCAATATTTTTATTTCATCATATAATTTATCTTCACTTTACACATTCCCACAAGAAGTTTCAAAACCAAAATCACAAAAATTCCTTCAAAATTTGCTGTGAAAAATGATGAAAAGACTGCTTCAGCAAATTATTCCTGTTTCTTTTTTGAAACTTAGGTCTTGGAACAGAGCCTATATCTTCTCATCGATGATGTATTTTGAGAAAATGAAGGAGGTTGTTGTATTCCATTCCATATTGAATAAAAACCTCTCTTGGTTTTTTGAAATACCTCTCCTGTTGTCCAAAAACTGTCTTTGAAGAACATGTGTAAAACAGAAAAACTTTGTTTTCTGAAAATAGGGCTTCAAAGAAAGCCTTTTATTTCCCAACTGATAAAACTTGTGAAGAAATGGAGAGCGTTTTTGGTAGTTATGTATGTCATAAATAAAAACCTCTTTCAGGTTTCAAAAATTCGTTTTCAGTTGCCCAGAAACCCCCTTGGAAGTTGACTACTAAAACCAGAAAACAGAGTTTTTCTCTTCATGGTGAAAAAGCTGCTTCAGCAGTTTCATAGCACATTTGATCAAATTTGCACTAGCTACGCTACAAAACTGCTGTGTAGGAATTTTTGTTGAAAATTTCTTCAAAATTTTTAATTTGGAAATACTCAGACTTTAAGGGCATTAGTATCATTTCAAGAACACAGCATCATGACCCTGAAAACATAATCTTCATCAAGTTTTACCTTCATTTTGATCAGAGATTATATTATGGGTTTATCATTCTATTTCACTACCCCTTTAACTTTTCTTGAGACTTTGTCAACTTTATCTCCAGATCTTCCACCTAGCAATCTCATAGTTTGATGATATCAACTTTTCCTCTAGGATTTGATACTTTTTCATTTCCTCTTGTGCTTTCAGGTTCAAACCTTAAACAATGTCCTGACCTATGATTCTTTTTCTCTTTTTCCATACTTGCCTTCAAAAAATTCTTGTTTGCTTCTTTCATAATTTAATAATCAGGCTCACTTGAATAAAGAGTCAGCCTCACTTGATTAAAAAGGGGCAACCTCGCTTGATAAAAGAGTCAACCTCGCTTGATGATAGATGAGAATAGCTTTGGTGTAAGATGACCATAAGATTAAACTCAAAACAGAGATGTTTCACTGCATGTTGTGAGTAAACGAAAACTGAAATGAGTAAAACATATCAGACTTTTCAATTTTTAAATCTCTTTTCACAAATGACACCTCTGCTGTAGTAATGATGGATATGAATGGTTGAACACTTCGAAAATGACCCCTAACTGACTCACTATGATGTTATCATATCATACCCTAACAGATTCTAACAGTTTCTAGCATTTGACATGACATTTCTAAGAATCCGCGCTTTTGTAGCGCACTTAGTGCAATTTCGGTGATATGCGCTACGAAATTAGCAACTCTTTCGTAGCGCAAAACTAAGTTTTTGAATTGACCGTGCTACGAAACTGCGGTTTTGTGGCTAATTGCATAGGATTTTTCCAAAAGTTTAAAACGCGATTTCTAAATGAATGATGGGACTTTTCAATCATGGAATGAGACTTAAGGACCTTATTTGGAAATGAAAACTAACTTTTTAAGACTTCTATACCTATCACCTACCTTTATTAAGAATGAAATGACTCAAGACCTTTTTGGCAGTATGACTAAAAGAAGGTAAACTTTCAAAGTTTAGAAAAAAATTTAGGGTGATGACACATGGAAAACTAAAGAGGGAAATGCGAGGAGGATCCTGTTGGAGGGAGTATAAGACCACATTATCTCAAGCCTCAATGGGAAATCCACGCCATATGCAATGTGGAAGGCTTTGATATATCTATTCTGAAGTAGCAGCGACCATACGAAATTGGTGCTCAATGATAAACTCGGGAAGATCAAGATGGAAAAGGGCGACACCATTCCAAAATCTCTAACAAATTTTTTCCAATATCAGGATGAACTGGGGAGCGTTGGAATAATAGTCGTTGATGATGATTTGGTGAGCTTGGAGCTCCTAGGACTTCTCAAGATTTTGGCACAATTATCAAGACTATGTCAATGGAGGGGAAAATTTGCCAAATTGGGAATGATTGTGGTCGGATTTGGTGCAGGAGGAGTTCAGATGGAACACCAGATATGGATCTTCATCTAAGAATGAATATGAAGAGGATTGTGCTTTGGCTTCCAAGGTGAGGATGTGGAAGGGGAATAAATTCCATTCTAAATCTGAGTCTAAGAATGGCAAGAAGCAGAACATGTCCAAGGTGAATTGTTTTCATTGTCACGAGCATGTGAATTTTGCTACTAATTGTCCACAAAAGAAGAAGAAAAGGAAGGGTGGAGGATCTGTAGTTGGTGAGGCCCTTGCCTCACAATTTGAGCTTGACTTCTCATTGATCGCATGCATGGTGTCCACTGCATTGGGATCTATGTGGTATTTTGATAGTGGCGCTTCCTTTCACATGACGGGAGACAAGGAAATTTTTAGTGACTTGGAGGAGAAGGATCTCCATATGCATATTGAAATGGGTGAAGATGGGTGGTACAGTGCTACCAGCATTGGTATAATTACCTTTCAGAGGTAGTAAGGTAAACCATTTCAATTAAAAGATGTAATGTTGTACCAGGTCTGAAGAAAATTTTTGTCTTAGTTGCGATGTTGGAGGATAGAGGCTATGATGTTGTTTTTAGTGAAGGAAAAGCTTTCCTGCAACATAAAATAATAGAAAAAGCCAAGAGGATAGGGATTCGAGTTAATAATCTCTACAATTTGGAGGTAGATGGCCGCATAGCAATGATGGGCAAGGAAAATCAAGTGGTGAGACGAGATGAGGGAAAATTATGGCACAAGATATTGGGCCATCTTCACCATGGAGCCTTGAAAGTCATGTCGTATATTTCTACTGGTCTTCCTAGGGGTACACTTGTGCATTCAGACACATGAAATGGATGTACTATGGTAAAATATGTAAATTCCACCTTTCAGGAGAAGGAGAACAGAGCTTCGGGGATATTTGAGAGAGTTCACACAGATGTGTGTGGACCATTCTTTATTGCTTCGACAACAAAAAATAAGTACTATGTAATATTTGTTGATGAATTTTCTCATAAGTTCTGGAGCTTCTTCATGCAGAAGAAAGATCATACATTCTCTAATTTTCATGAGTTTGAGGCAGTGGTGGAGAAAGATTCTGGGAAGCAAGTGAAGGCTCTTAGGAGCAATAATGCTGGAGAATACATCTCTAAAAAAATTCAAGAACTTCTACAAAAAAAGAAGGAATTTGAAGAGAAATCATAGCACCTCATAACCCACAACATAATGGGGTTGTGGAGAGAAAGAACAGAATGATCGTGGGTGTAGCACGAGTGATGTTGCATGATCAAGGCCTACCGATGCATCTATGGGTGGAAGCATGAAACACTGCGGCATTTGTGAAAAACTGTTGTCCTTATAGGATACTTGGCATGAGTACACCTAAAGAGGCTTTCACTGGTAAGAAACTTGATGTTTCACACTTCAATATTTTTGGCTCATCTATTTATGTGCATGTGACCACAGACACTAGGAAGAAGCTAGAACCGACATTTGAGATCGGGATTTTTGTGGGGTACACTAAAACACCCCATAATTATCGTTTGTGTTTTCCAAACATCTGAATGACTATTCGGCGATGGGATATAAAATTTTATGAGGATAAATCCATGCAGTTATCCCTTGAGAGGGAGTTGGACTTGCATGCAAAGGAGGAACTATTGGTTCCCAAGGATGATTCTCAAGAGGTGGATCAGCCACATGAGGAGGTTCATGGAGTAAAGTAAAACACTCATGTAGAGCCATCCATCAGAAATGGCAGAAGACGCACAATGGAAGTTGATAGATTGAGACTTTATGCTGCTGAGAATGTAGGGGCCCCTACTTCATAGCGTAAATAGAGATAGTCTCCTAGCCAATTTACTGGATACATGGCTCTTATGAGAAAATGTATTGTGACTGAACCATATTCCTTTCAGGAAGCAGTGCAAAAACCACCTAGGTTGATGAAATGGTGGATGAGTATGACTCCATTATCAATAATAGTGCATGGGAGATAGTCCCAAGACCGGTCGAAAAATCAGTGGTTGGATCGAGGTGGATCTACAAGCTAGAGAAATTTGTCGATGGGAGTGTGGAGAAATACAAGGCCATATTTGTGGCCCGGGGATTCTGACAGATCGAGGGGATAGATTATGATGAGACTTTTGCACCTATTACAAGGTACTATTCCATAAGATCCATCCTTGCACTCTCAGAGCAGATGGGCTAGCGCATTCATCATATGGATGTGAAAATTGTGTTTCTCAATGGGATCATTGAGGAAGAGTTGTACATAGAGTAGCCTGAAGGTTTCTAAATCTTCAACAATGATTCGCATGTGTGCCGACTCAAAAGAGCATTGTATGGGCTGAAGCAAGCACCCTGTGCTTGGTACACTCGGATAGACAGCTATTTCACCGGATTGGGCTTCACCAAAAGTGAAGCAGATGCAAACATGTACTAGATTGTGGTTGAGGGTAAGATATTTATTATTGTTATTTATGTTGATCATCTAATTTTGACTCGTGATGAGTAGTTGATACACTCATGCAAGGAGGATCTTGCAAGGGAGTTCGAAATGAAGGAAATGGGACTCCATTATTTCCTTGGATTGGAAATATGGCAGCGAGATGGTGAAATTTTTGTGTCTCAAGGCAAGTATGCAAAGGAGATACTGGGTAAGTTTCACAAGGAGAGCTGCGAACCCATGGATACTCCTCTTACAGGAAATTGGAGGAAATAGGATGTTACCTCTAGAGAGGTAGTGGATGCTACTGTCTACAGGCAGTTATTTGGTTCACTGATGTATCTAGTGAACACCAGACCAGACATTTGCTACGCAGTTAACTGGCTGAGTCAATCTATGGTCAAGACTACCAAGCTCTTTTGGAAGGCAAGGAATCATGTCTTGAGATACCTAAGGGGCACATTAGAGTATGGTCTATGGTACATACAAACAGAGGGAGTGAAGCTTCAAGGCTTCACGAATGCAAATTGGGTAGGCAAACCATCAGACAGAAAGAGAACATCAAGAGGGATCTTTAGCATAGGATCAACAACAGTTTCATGGTCCAACAAGAAACAATGATCTTTGGCACTCATTTCAGCGGAAGAGGAATACATGGAATCAAGTCAAGCTGCATGTGAGGCTATCTCGATGAGAAAGATCTTGGTTCTTTTGTTTGGTTCTCAGATGGATCCGACAGTGATTCATTGTGATAATCAGAGTTGCATTAAACTCTCAATTAATCTTGTGTTTCATGATAGTTCCAAGAATATAGATATATGGTACCATCATCTCAGATATTGTGTGCAAAGAAGGATAATGTTGCTTCAGTACATTGCCATGAAATATTAGGATGCAGATATTATGATGAAGGTGTTCACCGGGAGAAAATTCAAATATGATAGAGATAAGATCGGGGTGAAGGATAATCCATTTCTTGTTGAGAGGGATTGTTGAGATTCAATAAGAAATTTCAGCACCCATGCCTAGTGCATTAAGCACCTACACTAGGGTGGGGCCCACAATGCTATTTTTGGGTGCATGCCTATTTTCGTTATCCCTTAATTAAGATGGAAAATAAACTGTAATCTATTCTCAATGATGACTTGAAATAGTTAACTGAGAATGATCAACTCAGTTAGATAATGGATTTCGATTTCGATGTAGTTGGTGAGGCATGCAGAGTCATTATAGTTGTAACAGAGTTTGAAGTGCAGTGGTGCATTAGTTAATGTAGGTTGTAATCATTTAAAATCAGTTAGGTGAGTTAAACTTAATTGTGCTAGTTGTAACTGAAGGTACACTAGTGAGATTTCAAGTGAATTAAATATTAATTAATTCAAAATCAGTGATCTCACATGAAACTGAGGATATACTGCATGCATGTCAGATCGAGTGGAGACCTAGTTGAGATATAGGTGAAAGGGAAGTTGACTATCTGTTGTAGGATTATTGGGTTGCATACATGCAACCAAACACCCATTGGAGTGCCCATGATACTTGCACAGTCAAGGAAGGAAATAATTCCTATCTTTTAGTGATTGCATCCATCAAGGATTGCGCAAGCAAGGCAGGCTATCTATAGGCTGAGAATTGGCTATGTGTTGGTAAGTTTTGTTCATGACATTGTCAAACAATTTGCTGAGTACTAGAGGGCTCTTGTGAGAAGAGTTTTGTATGTAATTGTTTCATGATCCATGCTGAATGTACAATAGAAGATAGTGGGGTTTTTAGCTGTAATCTTTCCCCACGAAATTATTTGTGTTGTGTGTGATTTGATTCTTCTTTACTTAATGTGATTAGCGATTGTGTTTTTAATTCTGCAAAATATTTGTTGAAGCGATTCAGTATTTAACTTTAGTACATTGTTAGATCGGGTGAATCCAATATATACATGCATATTGTATAATTTCTACAAAATATTTCTTTCCTACCAATGTATCTAAAACTTAATCAATAAAAGGAAGTGTAAAGTGATCTTTTAAAGTGGATTTATTCAATTCCCTAAAGTCAACACATACTCTCCATCTTCCATTCTTTTTAGGAACAATTATTAAGGGTGAAACCCACGGACTGTCTGATCATGGATAGATGAAATTCACATTTAACAATTTTTGTAGTTCCTCCTTAACAATTTCCCTCAAATTTGGATTCATCCTTCTTTGAGGTTCTCGAATTAGTTTGACATTTTATTCAATGTAAATATGATGTATACAAGTACTTGGATCAATTCCCTTCATATCAGTGTATCCCCATGCATAAGAAGAGGAATGTTATTGTAACATCTTCATTAATTCTTTATTTTGAAATTATTCCAAATTATTATTGATATTCAAAGTTTTTACTGAAAATATTTCTATTTTAGAATTGCCAATTTTTTCCATGGAATGCAAATATAATTGACGAGATGATAAATATTCCATACTACATTGTTCTTGAAAAATTTGACTAGATTCAGAATATGAAGAAGACTCATTATTTTCTATTAATTTCAAAATTTGATGTTCTTCATCTATTTGTGAAGTAACAAAAATTGGTCTTATATCAAAGTCATCATCTATCCATTCTTCATTTTCGACTTCTATTGTTGTTTTTGCTAGTGGATATAGTGTGAATTTCTTTGTTTAACTTCCATCGGAGATAAACATATCACCAGATCTACAACTTATAAAAGCATCAGTTATAGCTAGCCATGGTCTTCCTAGAATCAATGGATGTCCTCCTAAGTTATTCTTGGGTGTTAGAATCATGAAATCAATAGGGTATTCCCAAGGATCTAAGGATACATTTATATCTTCTTGTTGCGGGAAAAACTAACCTAAGGTCTGGGTTGAGGGACCTAACATAGCGAAAGACATATCATCACAAGAAACACTCAAATTAAAATTCCTAATGCTTGAACTAGAAAACTGGGGATAAACGACGTTACTAGTGTATCCTAAGTCTAAGGTCAATACCACAGGGTGCAAACCCTCTACTACTCCTTGTGCTTCAAGACCTACAAATCAATCAAGAAAAAGCACACAAACTAGTTGCATATCATATATATCCTAGATGTCATCATGTTAGAACATATAATCCAATAAAAATAACATGAAATAAACCATTACAATATCATTCAACATGTATAGGAGACGTATAACACAAAGACATCAGGAACGGGACAGAGCTCCTTTTATTGATAATATTTAAAGAGAAAGTTGAGAAATCACTTGATATCTACCGTGGCTCCAAGCGAAACTGTCCTCTGGATCCGTCCAGCCCTAGCCTCACAAAGCTTCTTCCATAAAGGGTGCACAAAGGATGTCACATAAAGAGGGGGTGAACATCACAAGGAAACATGGTTTCCTGAACCTAGGAAGCGCAAGAGGCATAGGGAAATATCAGACTTGATCAGGACTATAACATGCTATAATACCAATAGCATTCTCTCTCCTCCTTTAGGCCTTTCCCTTGAGGTGTATTTATACTTCCTCAAATCAGTTATTCAGTTGGGAAACAGTTTGGACATGGGCTAGCATAAGTATTATAAAGGTAAAACCCGTAAACCCCACCCAATTAATAGGGAGTTTGTTATTTTTAAATATTTTAAATAGTATACGCGGGTTAGATATGAGTGGACCCACGTCTGCACACGGAAACATTTGGGTAGAGTCACGTATGGAATTCAAAATACTGTTTTTTAAGAAGTTTGACCAAGTCTGAATGGAAGGGCTGCTCAAGGCTAATACATAAGTCATCAAGTATATAGAGGTGATAAATGATACTGTAACACTTCTAATACACCATCAAGTTTGATTACAAATCTGTCTGCTAACTGTAACAGTGTACGTGTGTATTGAAGATTAGGAAGTTTTAATTGATCCATAGTTTGTTTACTCATGATGTTTATGGTTGCTCCTAAATCAATCAATTTATTTGGTATCTCAATAGCATTTATGTGTGTTTTCACAATGGTACTTCTCGGATCAAGATATTTCTGAATTTTTGTTTTACCCATCATGACCAATTGAATTCTTTTGACTTCTTTTTGTTGGGTGCAAGAATTGTGGTTCAGCACACTCCTTGAACACTTAATTTTAAACTTTGGGGTTTCATAAAGCTTAGAGGTGAAGCACAGGAAATTCCAGAAATGATATGAACTTTTCCTAATTTTATTCCTATTTCCTTAATTACAATCTTGCAGAGTCGAAAATAATGATCACACGACAAATAACACCAAAGAAATTATAGTGCTAGAATATGAAAGAAAGTACTTTGCAAGGAGATAAATAAAAGGAACTCTCAAGCTTCTGAAAACAATCCCAATTGATGGAATGAATATATATATATCTTCAGTACAATTGTATGACAGATTGATAGTTGAACTATTAAGGGTGTCCATCTTCTTTAAAGATATTCCTTCCTGCACTAAACTGTCATTCCTATATACTTTAGCAATGTTCTTGCACCATAATGTTGTGCCTGTACTAGAATGATGGAAGTATGTTCTCTACTTATACTGAATATTTTATCCTAATGTAGGGGCTCTATGTATCAGGACTAAAGCACTCTGTTCTCGTATCAAGATATCGATTCTAGTACCGAAAGGGAGGTTCCTGCACCAAGTTTTCAGCTTACTTTCATAAAAGAATAAAAAACGTGTTAATTAAGGAAATAATTTGCAAAGGTGATCAAAACTCTAAAAATAGATTTCACAAGCATAAATATGCTTCAACCAAACTTAATCTCAAAACAAGAATTAACTTTGAAATTCAAGGCACAATTTTCTTCAAACAAGGAACTCTTTCATGCAATTAAATAAATCATTTAACTATGACAGCAGGCTTGTTCCTGTGATGGCTATTCATATAGATCAGATATGCCTTTTTAATCTTTTTAATTCAAAGGGTTCACTTGATAACTTAATATGAAGTTTGATCCTTTCCTCAAAAGTGTAAAGTGCAGGTATACATCCTTGCGTTATAACAATGTTTATTCCGCATTCATCAAAACACCATTAATTCTTAAGTTTAAACTCTTAATCTTAAAAATACCTTTTTCTTAGAAATAAACACCCACTTGCAGAAACACATCAAGATCTTCTAAAGGAAAATAATCGAAAAGTCTTTGTTGGAATGAACCAAAAAAATTGACTTGTAGAATTGAAAATGCACTAGTATAGGAAACGTGCTTGCAAAATTCTCACATAAATAAACTAAGCTTCGAAAAGGAAAAATTCTATAGGTTAAAATCAAAATTAGTTAAGCATGCACACCACGGATCTGTCATGCAACAACTGCAAATGAAATCAAACATGTACTTGTGAAAGAATTGAAATAATTATTTAATTCACACTTTGCATTCAAACGAAATTAACACACCTTTAACGAGAGGGAAAATAAGTTGGGTTGGCTGGGCCCTAGCCAACCAGTTCATTTCCCTGTTAAGAAATATGGAAACTCAACCTTTCAGCAACACATTATCATAAAATTGAAATGCAGAATTGAAACAACATGGCACAATCCATTTGTATTATATTTTGAATAAGAAAATGTACATTATGAGGTATGATCTAGCCCAGAATGAGGGCGATACCAGCAAAATTACAGTAGCATCGATAGCTAATTCGTATATGAATTCTACATTATATACAACCCTTAGTCTTGCAACCGTAAAAAAACTAGAACAGTGTTACAAACTAAGCCTTTCGGATGTTACGAGATACTAATCTAAGAATTTGACCAAAGCCCTAATATCTAACATCTGTTGATTTCTCTCCCGCTCCGAGCCCAACTCAAGATGACTGATCCTTAACGAGATATCCATGTAGGTAGTGAGCTGTCACGGGAGTGCAAGAACTACCAGCTGTTGTAGGAATCCTACCTGCACTTAATCATACTACCATAATGATTAATACGTTGATCACCAAATACTTTAGGAAAGAAAATATTAGTTGCAAAGATAATTTAAAGGTATAAAATCCAAGAAAATAAATAATTAAGTCCATGATAAGCCTTAAATATGAAAATACAAACAGAGTGCAGGAATGGACATGATTCTTGAAATAGTGTAGGAATGAGGAGGTTCCAACGTTAAAATGGAGGTCTTAGGTCATGTTCTTGAAGTAGGAAAGGGGTTAAAAATGAAGCAATTTAGCCTACCAACATCCTCCCATCCCTATGTTGTTGTGTGTCTTGACACAACCTTTACCTGATCCAAAAAAACAAAAAGAAGGAAGCCTTCCTTCAGTCTTGAACTTGTATGTTGATCCATGCTTTCATAGTCTTCACCTTCTTGCCTCTAGCCTTATTGAGTTGCTTGGTCAACTTTTTAAGATGCCCGTAGCACTTTGATGCTCAGAATTTTCATATCCTTACTTGTCATTTATGCTCTTTCACTTCATCTGCTAGCTCTGTACTTTTATGTTTCTACTCCCCTGCTCTTTCATGGTTGGGTTTAGTATCTCCAAACCATAAATACATTGTTTGAGTTCTTCTATCTGACTGTTCAAGTGGAGGGTCAAGTTTTCTTCTCCCAATTCTTCTGGTGCAGGAATTTTCTCGGCAGTTGATTCTAAACATGTGTCGGCATCATTAGGGTCAAATTTACCCTTGCTACCAAGTTCCTACATTTCAATATCATCAAGGGCTTCAGTACCCTGAAATTCAATGTCACCTAGGGTCTCAATACCATGCACTTCCATATTACCAGCGGTTTCAATACCCTGCACTTCAAAATTACTAGGGGTTTCAGTACCCTGCACTTCAAAATTACTGAGGGTTTCAGTACCCTGCACTTCAAAGTCTGCTTGACCCACTACCAGGTATTTTCCTGCACTTGCGTTGGGTGTCGGAACTGTTTTCATTTTCTTTATCTTTCCAAGGAAGACCAACAAGGGTTTTTCATCTTCCTCCTCCACACAGCCTTCCTTGAACACTGTGTGGCCCACCACCTCTGCAAGGAGCAGAAGGTTATTGTCACCTGGTGAAATAGGTGATCAATCATCCAATTGTATAAGGGAGGTCGACTAAATGTTACCTTCCCTTGAAGAGGTAGTCTTCTTCTTGGCCGAACTCCAAGCTGTTATTTTTTATAAGTATGGGGTTTCAAAAATAGGCCTCTTCTCCTCTGTCTGCACTAACTTCTCTCTACTCTTAATCTTGGTAGGACGTGTGGTTAGGGTTTTAGGATTTCCCTTCCTACTTGCACTCTTCTTATTTGATGACTTCATTTTTCCTCGTTCTTGAAATTCCTTCAAAAATTCTTCCCAAGTCATATTCTTGACCTCTGACTCCTTTTTAATTAAAATTGTGATCAACCCGTGGTGCTATAACTTGCATGAAATCTGGCTCGTCTTACCCTTCTAAACACATTTCAACATTTTCTCCAAGCTTCTCAGCAGATAATAGGGGAAATTGATAAGCTTACCTGAATTGAAATGTATTAGCAGTCGTATATGGTACAGAAACGTCAATGAATAATGACCCTTGCATGTGAGGAATTTCTGAAATACGTACAACAGGTCCTTCTATTTCCCTATCATAGCGTTACGCTGGATTCATTTCTTCCATTCCACATTTTTCTTCCTATCGATCACAAACTAACGCCACAACTTATTCTCAATCTTTTACTTTTTAAACAACTTCTCTCCTACTATTGCTAAGTTCGTGGCCTATGATATGGACTCCTTCGTAATGTCAAATTCCAGCAAACCCACCTTGTCTCAGCTCCCATCAAAATTCCAAGCAAATTATAGTGCCACAGCCGAGTCAAATCCGTCAAAATTTTTCAGAAACAGGAGGAACCCGAATTCCTGCAATATTGCAAGATCATTCCTATACTCGGTCGTTTGATCTACCTCCTTCATGTACCAAAGTTTGATCCTCACAGGTGCCATTCTCCATTTGAATTCACTCAATATTTGTCTAAAACCTTAGAAGAATGTCACAAACAAGAATTTAGAGGCTTTATCGAAATATTTTTTGATAGCCGAGCTATCCATCTGCTGCTATATTGGCCACCTTCCAACGGTCACGATCCATCATTAAAATTACAACCTTGGGATGGATGCGACATGGATTGTTTCAAGTACAAGCAACAATGATCATTGGTGAAGGGAGGCAGTAGGTGGTGATTCCATTCATGTGAGGTATAATATGAGGTAAGGTCATCATTAATAGGTGATAAGATTTTTGTTTTTCAAAAAGGTAAGTATTGGATTTTGGGTGAATCATACACATCCCACAATAACTTCATGATTTCACACAAGGTGTACATGGTACTTATTAAAAGAATAATATTTCATAACCTAAATATATTTGTACTTAAAATATTTCTTTCCTATTTTAGGAAATGATAAAACAAAGTTTAACCACAATACAAATTATTGAATGCCATGGTCTAAAGGTGGTGCAGTCATTATGCTTGTACAAGACTTTCACAAAACAAAAATAAGTTTTTCAACAAACATTCTTGCACCAGGTATTCCTGCACCGTATCAAACATTTTTTCACTAAAGACCATTTTTCCTGCACCAAAACATGTGTTTTCGTATTTGGGCGCGCTCAGCAGTGTGGATTCCTGCACTGCACATGCCTTCACTTGAAGGATCATGCACTGAACACACATTCCTGCACCAAGGATATTTGTAGCATATCTGAAGAGAGAAAGGGAACCAAAAAAAAATTCTAATAGAATATAATTCATAGGCTAGATTTGGAAGATTCTCTTAATATACAAGGGAGGTTTTATTCACCAGCCTTTGGTATTAATTTATGCCTTTCGATCTGACTTGTGAGTTCACATAAGATCCTGCAATATGATCCATGAGGGAGAAAAGAAGTAGGAAAAGGGGTAAATTTTTAGAATGGGAAGGAATTTACGACAGGGAATTCAAGAGTGAAACCACCAAGAGGGACATATCAAAAAAGGGATTTGGGAAAAAAAATCAGGGGAAAATATGGAATACGAAATCAGATAGAGAAATTTTATTTTGAAGAAAGGGATGGTAAATAATGGGATTAAAATAAGAAGATAGAGGGAAATTTATGAAATGGGAATAGAGGAAGGGTATAATTTTACCTTGAAAATCTTCCTAAGTAGTGCTGAATCTAAAACAAATGCAATAGAAATTCAACATTTCTTGTAAAAATAATTCCATGTTAGCTATCCCAAACTTGGATAAGGGCTCGGTTCCTGTATTGAAGACCTGCTTCTTCTTGGTGAAAGTTAGCACATATAAAGGTCAAGCAACATTCCTATTTTATTGAGATTTGATCTTCCTGCCAGCATGTTGTTTTTCAGGTTGATCCTTTTTTTATTATGTCCAAAAACTGATTTTCACGACCACAGGAAAATATTTTTCTCTTTTTTTCTTTTTATTATTCTTTTTAATTTTTTTAATTTTTTAATTTTTTAATTTTTTTTCTTTTTAATTTCAAAAAAAAGAAATAATCAAGTTTGCAATAGGTTGGCACAGACACCTACCATCTCTTCTTTGGATTGATGTTGTACTTGTTGCATAAAATCTTCCTTTGTGAGGGATTGAAAATATACCTTAATTCTATGCCCATTCACAAGGAATACTAAATCTCGCCCATCAATATTTTTGATTTCTACCGCTCCATTTTCAAAAAATTTAATGACCTCATAAGGTCCCATCTAGCATGTATGGAATTTCCCTTTGAAATGTTTAAATCTGGAATCATAAAGGAGTACCCAATCACCTCATTGGAATTGTTTTTTCTTGATAGACTTGTCATGCCACTTCTTGTGTTGTTGTTGAACCAATAAATTTTGTTGAACATATTCCCTTCTAAATTCATCTACGTCATTCAACTGCAGTAGATGCTATTATTGTGCCTCTGAGAGATCTAGTCCCAAATGAACTGAAGCCCAAAATGTCTTGATCTGGAACTCTATCGACAAAAGGAATTTTTTCCCATACACCAGCTCATATGGTGTATGTCTCGTGTTGTTCCTCCAAGTCATTTGATGTGCCCATAAGGCTTCCGGCAATCTTCTAGCCCAATCCTTTGTATGCATGTTCACTATTTTGGTGAGGATGGAATCTATTACCTTATTTGTAGTTTCCACCTGGCCATTTTCTTGCGGGTGACACGGTGTAGATTTCCTATGCCAAATTTTTTATTGATCCATAACACCCTGTACCATATTAGAAATAAACCGCAGCCCATTGTCAAAAAAAATTTGTCTAGGAACATCAAATCTAGTATAAGATTTCAGTAAATAAAAATTATACAACAAATCTTTCAGTAGAAAAAGAAATAGCTTTCGCTTCTACCCATTTTGTAACAAAATTTTTACAAACCAATATATGCTTTTTATTTAAAGATGTCAGATTTATGGGTCCTACAAAATCAATAACCCATTTTTCAAAGGGCTCAATCATAACCTGAGGACATAAAGGCATTTCATTGGATTGGTTTGGTTGGCCCATTCCCTGACAACTATCACATCGCTTGACATATTGTTTGGCATCCTTAAACAAGGAAGGCCAAAAATATCCACCCCATAGGATCTTATATGTAGTTCTCTTATCAATGAAATGGCCTCTACAAGGTTCATCATGAGCGGATTTTAAGGTTTCAAACACTTCATCCTCTCTTACACATCTACGGATAATAAGATATGGTCTGGTGTAAAAGAGGTCTCCTTGAACCCAAGCATATGCAACAATTTTCTATATGATATTCCGCTTTTCACGAGTAGACAAGTGGGATGGGGTCTTTCCAGTGACTAGATAATTATTTATGTCTACAAAAAATGGGGATTTTTTTGACATAGAAAAAAGATGTTTGAAGTCATCATCAATGGGAATTACTTCCCCAGTATTATTTAATCTATAAATATAATCAACAACAACATTATATTTTCCTATTTGATCAACAATAGTAACATTAAATTCCTGAAGCAAAAGTAACCACCTAGTCACTCTACTGCTAGTCAATGGTTTATTCATCAAATATCTTATTGTAGAATTATCAGTATGCATAAAGACTTCATATCTTGTTATGTAGTGTTTGAATTTATTGATCGCAAAAATCACAGCCAAAAACTCTTTCTCAATCAAATTTTTCAATTCAGCGGGTGACAATTTTTTACTGATGAAGTAGATAGCATAGGATTGTTTGTTCTCTTCATGTCCTAAATTTGTGCCAATAGCAATGTTTGAGGCATCTGAGGAAATATGAAATGGAAGGGACCAGTTAGGCCCTCTCAATACTGGTGCCTGTACTAATTTTTCCTTTAATTTCTCAAAATCCTATTAGCAAGTTGTCGGCCAAGAAAACTCGATTTATTTACCTAATAACCGGAAAAGGTGGGTAGCTATCCTATAAAAGTTCTCATTTAATCTCCTGTAGTAGCCCGCATGTCCCAGGAATCCTCTCACTTCCCTTTGTGTTTTGGGTGCAAGAAGCCACAAAATAACCTCTATCTTAACTGGGTCAACCTGGATACATTTTTTAGAAATGAGGTCCCAAGAACTACTCCTTTGCACATTAATATATGCTTTTTGTCACTCAAGGCAAGGTGAGCTTGTTGACAACGAGAAAGAACTTTTTCTAGATTTTTGAGGGCTTCAAAAAATGAATCACCAAATACCAAAAAGTCATCCATATAGATCTCTACACACTCAATATCAGCAAAAATAGCCAGCACTAGCTTTGAAAGGTGGCTAGGGCATTACACAGCCCAAAGGGAAGCACTCAGTATGAAAATTTCCCCCATGGGCATGTAAAGGTGGTTTTATCTTGATCCTCACGTGCGACCTGTATCTATTTATAACCACTAAAACCATCTAAAATAGAAAAGTACTTCTTACCGACGAAGGTATCAAGCACCTAATCGATGAAAGGAAAGGGAAAGTAACCCTTGAGAGTGGAATTGTTCAATTCATGGTAATAAATGCAACTTCTCCATCTCCAATATTTCTTTGAGACTAACACCAATGGAGATACCCACTAGCTATCGAATATAGGATGAATAAAATCAACATCTAAGATTTTTTGCGATTCTTCCTTCACAACTTCTCTTAGAGCTGGGTTCATGCATCTCTGGGGTTGTCGGATAGGTCAGGCTCCCTCCTGAATATAAATGATATGAGTACAAGTTTCATGAGGGATGCCTTTCATGTCCTCATATCCTCATCAAAGGCATCAAAATGGTTTTGCAACAACTTTACAAACTAATCTTGTTGGGATGCATCCGGGTCTGAGCTAATATGTAAATATTTGCCTGGACTAATATCAAAAATTTCTTTCCAGTTCGAGAGTATAAAGATATGATGTTAGAGACTATGATGGGGAAGGTTGGGAACCATGACTTCCTTGACAATCCAGACAAAAAATTTGACATAATGACTCAAAATTAGTCACGGTATCTAGATTGTTCAAGAAGTCTCGTATCTCACCTTCATGAGTTGACTCAATATAATAATGTATCATCGAGACTGACTGAGTCTCCTCATCACTACTGTAATATAGACATAAGGTATCTTGAAGCTCCTAGATAGATCTAGCAAGCGGATATAAGGTGACTTTCTTCCTAGAATTTCCATGGGAAATGTACATGTCACTAGAACAACATCCAATGTAAGCATCGGTCGTAGCAAGCCAAGGTTGTCCCAAGATCAAGGGATGTCCTCCCACATGATTCTTTGGCTGAAGCGCAATGAAGTCTACAGTATATTCCCAATAATCTATAGAAACAACCACATCATCTAATACTCCCTCTGCCTTTATTTTAGATCTGTCTGCCAATTCAAGCATAGTAGGAGTAGGACAAATGTGGACCAACCCAAGTTGACCCATGATTTTCTTGGTCATAACATTAATGGCTGCCCCTAGGTCTATAAGCACATTGGAGACAAGGACATCACCTATCTGAACAGAGACAACATGGTTTCCAGGGTCGGTATATTTTTCCATTTACACACACCATGTCATTAACTCTATCGCTCTTCCAACAAATTGAATGGTTTGAGTTTCTACTCTTTTCCTTCCCAACTTCTTGAGGCATATTTCCCTAATAATTTTGGTATAGATGGGTATCTCTTTGATATCTTGGAGAAAAGGAACCTTAATGAAAATATTCCTAAGCTCAGAAACTAGACTAGACTCAGGAACGAGGTCATTCCTCTCCACAACTAGCCTATCTGGATAGGGAGGTCAGTTTGAAGAGGATGGTAAAGGATATGAAGGTACGGGGATGGGTTGAATGGTGACATCTCCCATAGAATGGTCATGAGTTTCCTCCTCACGTTTCTCTTCGATAATCACCATGGGCTGCCTTTGTTTTTCTGATGTTACAACATTCCCCTATCTCAATTGGATATCATTGACCCCAACTGGAATAGACTGATAACTGGGTGGAAGAAGCATTTTAATAGAATGGATCATTTTTACCACTTTATTATTGGGATTTGGGATGGGTTGAACAAGCGGTTGAGGAGGTCATAACAGTTGAGGTAAAAGTAATGGTGGCATTGGCTGACTTAGTTGGAGTAATGAAGGTTGTGGCATTGGGTAAGGTGCATATGTAGGCAGATATGATTGCATAGGTGCAAGATAGGAATTATGTGAATGGTTTGGCCCTCTCCAACCTTGTTGCCAATATTGGGGGGGTTTTCCATACTGAAAGTGGTTCCCATGTTGCCACAGTTGAGAGTGGTTAGTGTTATGATAGGAATATGGTTATGCATTATAACTAAAAGAATGTGGAGGAAGTTCAGGAGCCATACCTGCACCTACCTGAGGCCAATTTATTTGGGCTCCCATATCATGCAATGACTCACTTTCAAGCTTCCCTCCTTCAAATACTTCTTTCAATCCAGTTATGGAGGGGAATTTTTTGGTGGCATGGCTCTCTGAACAAATCACACATTTATTAGTTCCTTTAACATCATTAGGACATTCTCTTAAAGGATGCTTTTTCTTACACTTTGGACAAAAAATAGACAATGGCTCTTGTTCTTCTTCAAGTTTTTGTTGAAATTTTAAAGAGTCTATTGATTGCTAATAGTATTCATTATTTAAATTTTCATATTGTCCATTTTGTTCTCCAACCCAATAATAATAGCATATGTAGATCCATATTTGTTGTTTCTACTTCGAGTTCCTTTACCAGATCTAGACTGATTCCTTGAAAATTTCCTGCATGGGTCACAAATATTATCAAACTATTTCTAAGCAATATCACCTTGTCCTAACATATTTAAGTTATTTCTAGCATCATCAGTAAGCCCATATAAGAACAAGGTTCTAATAGTACTTAGATCAAACTTTTGTTTTGACCTTTGGAGGATATACAAAAAACATTCCAGATAATCTACCAAGGTCTCATCATCACCTTGCACAATGGTGAAGATTTCATCCTGCATCTCTATAGTTGTACAATATTCCTGATATTTCAATAAAAAAACTCTCTTTATTTTCTCCCAAGAAGCTATAGCATTTCCTCCTAATCCCATGAACCAACGTAGTGCTGAGCCTTGAGAATTGCAGGAAACAACTTTAACTTTTGAGCATCTGAGGAGTAATCATAGCTTCTACATAATATGTCAAACTCAAATAAGAAATAATATGGGTCCACATGTACCTTACCATAGAATGAGGAAGAGGTGATGGAGGAATATTCTTCATTTTCACAACTATATCTGGATCCACAAACGGATATCCTAAGGTGGATTGTTCCTCATTTACCCTATTTTCACCCCTCCCCTCAGCATGGTCTTCATGATCACCCATTCTTGTACCTCCAAATGAACCGCTCTTAATAGGCTAAGAAGGTCGACTATGAGTTGATTTACTTTGAAGTCTAACAGCCTCCTTCTTCCCCTTCGTTGGTTGTATCACACCCGAACTACTATCACCAGAGTCCAAGTGGACAATTCCTGCGTGATGGGTTTGTGTTTGTTTGGACTTTCCGCCTACAATATAAGGCCTAATATGAGAAAAAGTTTCAGATTTATCATTTTTTCCTCGGCCCCTATTGGGCTTCGGACCCCTACCCCTTTTACGCATCATCTCAAAAATGACAAAAAAACTCAATAAAGTGCTGCAATTTAAAATAAGAAATTAGCACCTATAAAATCCTTCAAACAATAGAAGCACACTGTAGAAAAAATAATATTAGACTTACCCCTATAGCAGAAAATGTAAAGTTCTTACCAATTTCAAATTGCCTCCCCGGCAAGGGAACCAAAATGTTGGGTGCAAGAATTGCGGTTCAGTAGACTCCTTCAATAGTTAATTGTCAACCTGGGCGTTTCATAGAACTTAGAGGCGAAGCATAGGAAATGCTAGAAACGATATGAAATTTTCATAATTCTATTCCTACTTCGTTAATTACAATCTTGCAGAGTCGAAAAGAGTGATCACACGGAAAATAACACCAGAGAAATTCTAGCGTTGGAATATGAAAGAAAGTACTTTGCAAGGAAATAAATAAAAGGAACTCTCAAGCTTCTGCAAACAATCCTGATTGATGGAATGAAAATTTATATTTATCTTCAGTACAGTTGTATGAAAAATTGATAGTTGAACTATTAAGGGTGTATGTCTTCTTTAAAGATATTCTTTCCTACACTAAACTGTCATTCCTTTACTTTAGAAACGTTCTTGCACCATGACATTGTGCTTGTACTGAAATGAATTTTATATTATGGAAGTGTTTTTTGTAATTATACTGAATATTTTAATCCTCATGTAGGGGCTCTATGTATCAGGACTAGAGCACTCTGTTCCCGTATCAGGATATCGATTCTAGTACTGGAACATAGGTTCATGCACCAAGTTTTTAGATTACTTTCATAAAAGAATAAAAGTGTGTTAACTACGGAAATAATTTGCAAAGGTGAATAGAACTCTAAAAATAGATTCCACAAGTAGAAATATGCTTCAAACAAACTTAATCTCAAAACAAGAATTAAGTTCAAAAGTCAAGGCACACTTTTCTTCAAACAAGGAACTCTTTCATGCAATTAAAGAAATCATTTAATTATGATAGTAGGCTTGTTCCTGTGATGGCTATTCATATAGATCAGATCTTATTTTTTAATATTTTTAATTCAAAAGTTTCACTTGATAATTTAATATGAAGTTCGATCCTTTCCTCAAAAGTGTAAAGTGCGGGTACAGATCCTTGCGTGATAACAACATTTATTCCGCATTTGTCAAACCACCATTAATTCTTAAATTTAAACTAATA
Source organism: Pinus albicaulis (assembly GCA_034641835.2). NCBI lineage: Eukaryota > Viridiplantae > Streptophyta > Pinopsida > Pinales > Pinaceae > Pinus > Pinus albicaulis. The sequence continues at coordinate 257,807,093 of CM076571.1, forward strand.
TTAAAAATACTTCTCTCTTAGAAATAAATGCTCACTGGCATAAACACATCAACATCTTATGAAGGAAAAGAAGCAAAAAGACTTTTCTGGAATGAACCAAAGAAATCAACATGAAAAATTGAAAATGCACTAGTACAGGAAACATGCTTGCACAATTCTCACAGAAATAATCTAAGTTTCGAAAAGGAAAAATTCTACTAGTTAAAATCAAACTTATTCAAGCATGCACACCACATATTCGTCACGCAAAAATTTAAAATGAAATTGAACTTGTACTTGTGAAAGAATCGAAATAATTATTTAATTCATGCTTTGCATTCAAACAAAATTAACACACCTTTAACGAGAGGGAAAACGAGTTGGGTTGGTTGGGCCCTAGAAAACTGACTCGTTTCCATATATAGAAACCTGGAAACTCAGCCTTTTAGCAACGCATCATCATAAAATTGAAACGCAAAATTGAAACAACATGGCACAATCCCTTTGTATTATATTTCGAATACGTAAATGTACATTATGAGGTCGGATCTAGCCCAAAACGAGGGTGATACCAAAAAAATTACATTTCACCAAAATTACAATAGCATCGCTAGCTACTTCCTATCTGAATTCTACATTATATACAACCCTTAGGCCTGTGGCCGTAACAAAATTATAACAGTGTTACAAACTAAGCCTTTTAGCTATTACGAGATACAAGTCTAAGCATTTGTCTGGAGTCCTATTCTCTGACATCTGCTAATTTCTCTCTAGCTCTGAGCCCAACTCAAGATGACTGATCCTTAACGAGATATCTACATAGGTAGTGAGCTATCATGGGAGTGCAAGAACCAGCTGGTGCAGGAATCCTGCCTGCACTCGACCATACTACCATAATGATTAATACGTTGCTCATCAAATACTTTAGGAAAGAAAATATTAGTTGCAAAGTTAATTTAAAGGTATAAAATCCATAAAATAAATAATTAAGTCTATGACAAGCCTTAAATATGAAAATACAAAGAGAGCATAGGAATGGATAGGATTCTTGAAATAGTGTAGGAATGAGGAGGTTTCGAGGTAAAAACAAAGGTCTTAGGTCATGTGTTTGAAGTAGGAAAGGGGTTAAAAATGAAGCAATTTAACCTACCAACACTTTTATTTTCCTTCCTGGTTTTTTAATGCTTAACTCCCTAATTTCCTTTGAAAAAATTTGTGTTTCTTTAATGGCTTGTAGAAAAGGAATTTTTATGGAAACATTCTTCAATTAATCTAACATATCATAGTCAGGCAATAAAATATTTTTTTCTTCCCCTTCATCAATTCTTAATCTCTCATGAAAAGGTTGCTTTGAAACTGGTTTTGAAGGTTGTTCCATAATAGGAGTTGATTTTATTGGAATATCATCAGAATGTGTAGGAGTGACTTGTTTTTGAATTTTTTATTTTTCATTGAGAGACTTCTCTTCTTCAAAGACATCTTCTTTTTCAGATTCCTGAATAGCAATTGTTGGTGACTTATTTTCCAATACTCTACTAGATCTAAGTTGAACATTTTTTAGATGTAATGGAGTTATCATGTAAGTTTGGAAATTTTGTCCTTCCACATTGTAAACAAGATGTGAATTTTTATTATTGTTTGGGTTCAGAAGTGGTTGGGCGGTCAATTAATTTAGTATTTGTGGAAATGGTAATGAAAGTTGTGGATTGGGATTTTGGGGTTAAGCTTGAGGTGGTTGATTAGGCTGAGGGAAATATTGTGGTGGAAAATTAGGATAAGGTTGAGTATATTGATAGTACTGAGGATATCTTCCATAAGGATTTTTCCATCCTTGATGTAATGTTCCCAATTTTTAGCCTCAAGCTAAAAGGAAAATTATAGTTAGCAGTATTTTATTTAGTTAAATAAAATGGGTAATGAGGCCCCATAATCCTTGAGAAGGAAAAATAAACAATCCTCATGTGAAAGGAGGAGAATAAAGCAGTTGGTTTGAGCACCACATGGTGTGAACAGGATTGGATCATGCTTGATCTAGTCATTTTGACCAAAGTCAACTAAGCTATCTAGATACATTGAACCTTCTTGGACAGCGCAGTTTTAGAGGAGGCTCCACTTGCATGAGCTAGGTGGAAATTGTGAATGGGACCCATGGTGAGAGGAGTTCATTTTCTTTATAAGGAGGAGATGGTAGCCCATTTACATTAGGCATTATCTTATCATTTTCGTTGGGTCTGCAAAGACTTGCATCCCCAGGATGTTTAGTAGGGTTGTGGTGTTCTTGAACCCAAGGGTGTTCCTGGTCAAGAATCCCTACCTCATCCTTAATGAAGGAGAGGTTTTGAGCTCCATTTCCTCATTCTGACATTTGGCCAAATCTACCTCCTTCAGTACAACATTTTCCAGTTGGGCAGAAAACGTTGTGTTGTTGGGTGCAGCAACAGAGGAACTCATAGAGTCATTCTTTGGCTTTTTCTTCGGTGGAGATGTTGTATATTCTTTGTAGGAGCAGTAGAGGAGACTCTCAGGATTATTTTTAGATATTTGGCACTTGGCCAACCATTCACCATCTCTCAAAGCGCAGTATAGGGCTGGAACTGTGTTATTTTATGTAGGCAGTTGCTGGAGAGTCATTTGAGCTTATCAAGAGGAGTGTTTTTTTTTAGTAAAAGGGATCAGCCCTTTTCTTGAGAACATCATCAAAGGAGGGAATGAGTATTTCATATCTGCTACAGCCTAATTCTTATTTTGATTCAGTTGCAGTGACAATTTATTTGTTACATTGTGCATTTTCCGGCATTTCTAGCAATCTCTCTTAGATTGGCTAGAAATCTTGTATTGAGGCCCATTCCTCTATTATTTGGATTTATTTTTACATTTCAGCCATATCTCATGTATGAAAATCTACAGCAGTAGCTACACTCCTAGATACAGTGCAGTGACTGCCCTCCGGTATTTTGTATAACTGCAACATCTCATGTATTTCATGTTCTAATCTTTGGAGGTTGATTCCCATTGCTTGAGAGGTTTGTCCCTCAAGATATTTCTGTATAGAGTTGCTAATATATTAATAAAAATTATGGATGTAATATATTTCCTTTATTTTCATATTCATATTTGCAGAGCTTCATGATTATGCTCATATGTTGCTGTAGTTCACTTTTTGAGCACTTTTTCAAGATACCGAAGGGAAGGAGATCTGAATAAGCCTCCTAGGGTTATTTCTTTGAGATCTACTTCTAGAAGTGTAATTTATGGTGTGTTAAATAAGGGATCTAAGTCCCCTTTCAGCTTATTTTTACATTAGCTTCCTTATACAATTTCCTTGAGGACCATATTGCAGAGAATCCTGAAAAAGGGATATTACAGTGGTATCAAAGCATCAATCTTGGCTCAGCCTGTGCAGCCCAAGATAATATGTCATTTGAAGGATAAGCTCCTCACATATAAGAGGAGATGTGAAAAGGAAACAAGAAAAGAGGAATGACGAGAGAGGAGGTCTCCCTTCTTCTTTTCCAAACCATGGAGGGTATCATTGAAGATCTTGCGAAGAAATAAAGGGAAAACTAGAAAGATTTTCTGAGAGGATTTGTGGATGAAGCAAGCCCTAGTTGTGATCACATTGGGCATGAGCATTAAGCCACACATGCAGATCCACAGCGCAGTCCATTGCCCACTTGCACTACCGGGAGAATGGAGGAAGGAGATGAGGCCATTGGAGGAGTAGCGCTGCAACTCAAAGGTATGGCTCATGATTGTTGGTTTGAAAAAAAAAATTCACATTTTCATGAAAATGTAAAAGCGTATGATGAATTCACTAAGGGTTTGGTGAAGAAATTTGATGGAAGTCAATGTGAATCATCATGTATCATAACTTCAAACATGTTTCAAGCATTGGAAGGAAACATGAAACAAACTCCACTCCACATTTCTAGAGGGGAAGAAAACTGGAATGATGATTTGTTAGAGACAAGACCCCCATTGTATGAAGGGAACTCTTCCATTTGTGATAAAATGGAGATCCCTCTTTCAGAGGAAGACCGAAATCCATGGTCTCTCATTGAAGGGGAGGCATACTCACATATTGGTGAGGAGAATGTGCATAGAAGAACCCACAACGTTGTAACATTGGAGGAAGATCTCTCACCACATGGAGATGAGAAGGGATCCATTGCTTCCATGGGAGGAGTCCTTGTTTCTATGCAAGGGATTCCAAGAGGTACCACATGTGGGGACCCAGTCACAAATCCTGAGCAGCATATAGTAGCATTGGAGGATTGTGAGATGGAGGAGGAAGAGAAGGATCAGCATCAAGGGTTGATACACCCTTATCTATTTCAGAAAGTCTTCGCACAAGAGGAGGAGGTTGTACAACATAGTGAAGAGAGGGACAAATCAATCCACTTATACATATAGTCCACTTCTGAACTTGATGTCTCACTATATGGAGGCATTCCACCTGGAAGGCCACCTGATCTAGAGTTGATGAGGGGCATCTTGTCATTTGGTTCACCACTCTTTGATTCCGGAGAGGTGAAGACATTGGAGGAGTCCAAAACAGCGTAGAGATTTTGGGATAAACCTAAGGAGGAGGGAGACACTCTCTTATTTTCAGTATCACCCACCCTCATCAGTTATACTGCATTGACAGAGTTTGCTGCAGGGATGGAGGATGGCATCTTCATGATGCAGGATGACCGCTCCACAGATTTCGAGAGGAAGAAGATACTTCCTTTTAGGGAGGACTCTTTCATACATATGAGTGGATTTAGGCCACTTATGCTTTCTTTGGCCTGGCTTGGGAGATTCCTTGTGGATGACAGCTTCTCATGGGAGGCCAACTTCCAAAGGACACCATCACTATTTTAGCATGAGTAGCTACATGATGGGCATGGCAGCATTTTGGAGGATGACTTTGGCATGGGGGATTTCAATGTAGTAGGCAGCAGTGTGAGGGGAGAATCACATTGCAGATTACCAGCGCTGTCTATGAGGAGGATTGATCTGTATTGGAGGTCTCAACTTTTGGTAGAGTACTTCAAGGATCTTGGTGCATGCATGGTTCTTGATGACTCGGAGGGAGATGACAGATACATGGTGGATGATATGGTCATCTATTGTTATGGCAGAATCTTCTTGACTAGAGCATCTAGTCTCAAGGAGAAACTATTACATGCAGCACATGAGAACTTCCTAGCTATGCACTTTGATGCATATCTTGTCTTGCTAGAGGAGTTTACTTGGGAGGGAATTCGGCATGATCTATATCATCATATGGACAGATGCATAGCCCGGATGACTTTAGAGAGGTTGGCACAACCATTTCCCTACTCCTTGGAGGTGAGGGAGAGCATTCAGATGAGCCATTTCAGATCAAGGACCGGAGTACATGATAAAGGAGGTATATACTCTCATTTTGATTTACCTTTCTTTACTTCATATGGGCAGCTTGATGAGCTAAGGATGATCACACCTCCTTATGCTCCCTATTATGATGTACTTTTGGCCCATTGCAGCAATGGAAATGGCTATTTTTATGATGGTTTGTGGGGGAAGCCACAAACTTCTTAGTGTGCAACATTGGCACCAATTTGTACTTTCATGTTTTCACCTTACGAGATGTTTGTGGCAGCAAACAAGTGGCTAGTAAAGCACTTGTTATATTTTATTTTTAGGTAGGCATGGGATGCACTACGCTGGTTCCTCATGTGGAACTATGATTCACTCTCCGGTTGCCATATGGCAGCTTGTTTTCATTGTATTTTTCTTCCATATGTTACTGATGTTTGTATACCCATGGGAGGCTTTGTTTGGAGAGTGGGCTTAGAGTTGAAGATGGAAATTGGGAGTATGATTCTCCCCTTTTCACATGTTGTGTGTTTCAGGAGAAACAATGGGCACACCATGATTACCATGTCACTACTCTTCTCTTCATATAGGAGGAGCTATGGGGAGAAAATGCATTGTTGGAGGAGGCATTTCATGGTTGATTCATTTTGTGGGGAGGCTTGGGCCAATTGTGGAGGCCATGGAATTTCAGCCCAATATCAGCAACCCCCTCATACTTATCATAAATGGAGGGAGAAACTACTTGGATGGAAAAATCTAAACTCTCCATTCAACCCCAACATATTTCATAGATCTGGGGATAGGACTGCTTTTTTGAGCTACCTAGGATGGCTCATTTCATTTGGATTATTGCATGGGTGAAGGAGTCACTCATTGGGAATAATACTTCCCATTTTTTTCATCACTCCTACCTTGAGGAGGCCATTTAACAACAAAGAGATTTCCACTTGCATCTTCTATTATCTCATGATGTACACCTTAGTTTTACACACTTAGAGAGATAAATGGAGGACAGATTTATTGCCTACTATGATGAGCTATGGTGGGGTCTATTGATGAGAAGGCCACAAGAAGAGGAGGAGGAATTTTTCTCTACCTTGCAGTTTCTTGAGGACAAGAAACATTTTGAAGGGGGAGGACTGTAATGTTCCCAATTTTTAGCCTCAATCTAAAAGGAACATTATAGTTAGCAATATTTTATTTAGTTGAATAAAATGGGTAAGGAGGCCCCATAATCCTTGAGAAGGAAGAATAAAGAATCCTCATGTGAAAGGAGGAAGAATAAAGCAGTTGGTTTGAGCACCACATGGTGTGAACAGGATTGGATCATGCTTGATCTAGTCATTTTGACCAAAGTCAACTAAGTTGTCTAGATACATTGAACCTTCTTGGAAAACGCAGTTTTAGAGGAGGCTCCACTTGCATGAGCTAGGTGGAAAGTGTGAATGGGACCTATGGTGAGAGGATTTCATTTTCTTTATAAGGAGGAGATGGCAGCCCATTTTCATTAGGCATTAGCTTATCATTTTCGTTGGGTCTGCAAAGACTTGCATCCCCGGGCTGTTTAGCAAGGTTGTAGTGTTCTTGAACCCAAGGGTGTTTCTGGTCGGGAATCCCTACCTCATCCTCAAGGAAGGAGAGGTTTTTAGCTCCATTTCCTCATTCCGAAATTTGGCCAAAGCTACCTTCTTCAATATAGCATTTTCCTGTTGAGCAGAAAACGTTGTGTTGCTGGGTGCAGAAAGAAAGGAACTCATAGAGTCATTCTTTGGCTTGTACTTCGGTGGAGATCTTGTATATTCTTTGGAGGAGCAGCAGAGGAGACTCCTGGGATTATTTTTAGATATTTGGCACTTGGCCAACCATTCACCATCTCTCACAGCACAGTCTAGGGCTGGAACTATGTTAATTTATGTAGGCAGTTGCTGGAGAGTCATTTGAGCTTATCAAGAGGAGTGTTTTTTTTTTAGTAAAAGGGATCAACCCTTTGATTGAGAACATCATCAGAGGAGGGCATGAGTATTTTAGATCTGCTATATCCTCATTCTTATTTTGATTTGGTTGCAGTGACAATTTATTTGTCATCTTGTGCATTTTCCGGCATTTCTAGCAATCTCTCCTAGATTGGCTAGAAATCTTGTATTGAGGCCCATTCCTCTATTGTTGGGATTTATTTTTATATTTCAGCCATATCTGATGTATTCACATCTACAGCAGCAGCTACACTCCTAGAGACAGTGTAGTCACTGCCCTCCGGCATTTTGTATAACTGCAACATCTCATGTATTTCATGTTCTAATCTTTGGAGGTTGATTCCCATTGCTTGAGAGGCTTGTCCCTCAAGATATTTCTGTATAGAGTTTCTGATATATTAATAAACATTATGTATGTAATATATTTCCTTTATTTTCATATTTATATTTGCAGAGCCTCATGATTATGCTCATATGTTTTTGTAGTTCACTCTTTCAGCACTTTTTCAAGATACCGAAGGGAAGGAGATCTGAATAAGCCTCCTAGGGTTATGTATTTGAGCTCTACTTCTGGAATTGTAATGTATGGTGTGTTAAATAAGGGATCTAAGTCCCCTTTCAGCTTATTTTTACATTAGCTTCCTTATACAGCGTCCTTGAGGACCACATTGTAGAGAATCCTGAAAAAGGGATATTACACTTGTGCCCAAGGTTGAGGCCAAGGTTTTCAAGGCATGAGTGCAATCTAGTTATTTTGTGATGTTTGTGCATATGTTTGGGTGTTAAATACTTGATTTTTCCATGGTATCTTGGAAATATAACAAAGAGGGTCTACCTGGTTTGGTACTACTTCCTCTTGGTACATAGCCTTGAGATCTGGTATTGTAGGAAATTCTTTGGCATGATGATTTTCCACACATATAACACAAGTTTCTATGTTTTTCAAATCAAGAGGACATTCTCTCAAGGCATATTTATTTCTACACTTCAGACAGAAGATGGATAGAGCAGCATTTTCAACTTTTTTCTTGTTTTGTATTTTAAGGGTGTCTATTTGTTCACTAAGACTCCCTAAAATATATGTCTTAAAATCATCAAACAAATTGCGTATTTCATCCCTACTTACTATTCTGGTCGCAGATTTATTAATCCTAGAAAGAACAAGATCTTTTTTTCTTTTTCCAGTATTCGTTTTTCCTCTTGAAATGTGTATGCATAACTCAAAAATATCTGGTAATGATAACTCAGAAATATCCCCTTTACCCATTAAGTTAATAATATCTATCCATTCATCTATAATTTATTTTAATAGGATAGCTTTCAAAGTGTCTTCATCTAAATTTTCCATTTTAGCTCTCTTAAGATTGTAGCTAAACCTTTCAATTAAATCCTAGAGATTCTCATCTTCTCTTTGCATCACTTTGAAAACTTCATCCTTATGGTTATGGGGCATGCAGTAATCCTTCTATTTCTCTAAGAATATAGTTTTCATTTATTCCCATGTTATAATAAGTTTATTATTAAACCCATGAATCTTTAAGAGTGGTTGGAAACAATTTCAACTTTTGAGAATCGAGCAAATATTCATAAGATCTACATAAAACTTTGAACTCAAAAATAAATTTTTCAGAATCCTCACTTCGTAATCCAAGGAATTTAGGAAGGAAAGAGGGTGATATATTTTTCATTTTTATTGTATTATCTTCATCAAAGATAGGAAATCCAACAGGATTTGGTTCTCTTATATCTCCTCTTCCTCTTCCTCCACCTCTTCCACCTCCAATACTACCTCCTCTTCCTCCTCCAAACCTAATATGTTCACCATTTACATTGTGTACTTCTCCTTCCCTTTCCCCAGCCATTGTAGATTCTTCAGAACTAATGTAGGGTTCCAAAATTGGGTTTGTTAATTCCTCCTCTACTTCTTCTCGTTATTCTATCAATGGTATATTAAAATAAGTTTATTCTTCCTCTTATTCACTAGGGAACTCTAGTTCTTGAGCCAGAAGTTGTTCTCCAATTGAGGTTAGGAAAATTAATCCTTCTGTTGGGGATGTATGATCTTCTTCTTCTAGTACGACCTCGGTTGATGATGTTGGTAAATGTCTAGGTTGGATTTCAGATATTAGTATCTCAAGAAGTATATGTCTGCATGTGATGGATGGTATATGAGTTTTAGTGGATGGTGTGGCACTACGAGGTCGTGGTGGGGTGAGTGGTGTTGCTGGAATAAAACTTCTACTTCTACTTACAAATCTACCTATAGAATCTATTTCTCTATGCATGTCTTTTTGTTTTTTTTTTTTGCGAAATAAAAACAAAATCACTCCTATTTACACTTCTCTGGCAACAGTGCCAAAAAAAATCAGTTTAATTTTCTATTGATTACATAAATTATCAACTAGGGCTAGTTAAATCATGAAGTGTAAGTGCACTATATGTGCTAGGAGCCCTAGTTATCTAAATTGAATTAAGTCATCAGTGCACATGATTGGATTATTCATTGAAACTAATTCTAAGAAATATTATCATACTCTAATAAAATTGTATTTAAATATTAAATCCACACAACCAATAAAAATCTCAAACTCATAAATTAATCTCACACTTTGCAAAATGAATTTTAACTCATAAACACACACTCACACGCACACACACACTCCACAATATAATTGAAATATTATTTGAAGGAAACTCAATTTATAAGAGAATCAACTCGTCTGTCAATATACGCACTCTTGCATGAAAAGCCAAAATGAATTTAAACTATGTTCACACTTGCTCAAACTGATAAACCACTCATGCTTTGAAATAAAAACTACAACAAATCTTCTGTTCTAGGAATTACAATTTCATTTTGAATTCAAACTCACACTGTTACTATTGCTAATTCTTAATTAAATTTTCATGTGCTCCTGAATCAATAAAGGAAAATGATTAATAAAATAATCAAACTACTTGCTTTCTAATTTCAAATTAATAGAGGAGATAAAAAATTCTACATGATGCATCCAAAAAATAAACTTGCGAAGTGATAAAAAAACTCTCCTAAAAACATGAAAACCTTACTGATTGAGGGGGACCTCCACAAGAAGGTGGTCATGCGATTCAATTTAACAATCAACCATGCATCGAAATGAAAATGATTCTTTATAAATAAATTGAAAATAGAGTTTTAATTTCTCACTGTCGCATAAAAAGACAATGTGTTTTTAGTTGCTGCAAGGCCGTTTTATAAAGCCCACATCATTAAATGTTTAGAGATTTATGCCTAGCCTTGCTAAAATAAGTCTAAATTTAACTATGAAAAGATATCATAATAAAAAGCGCTCACGATTTTTTATTAAAAAAGTAAAATCTTGAGGCATATATATAGTTCCACGCTCACGTGTAATAATTGACCGATTTGACTTTATCCTTAACCACGCAACTGGAAGCTTCTCATATCAATCTAGGTCATGAAGATAGGAGGGAATCACTAATTGCATTTATCACCACCTTTCTATATATTTATCCCTCTACATGGCACTTGGAAACCTATAAAACAATGAACTTGGCTGCAAAATCGAACATTAGCTGCAAAACATTTTGGTAGCTAAAGAAAATATTAGAATAATAATAAAGAACATTATTTACTTATGAAATACAATACGATTATATACCTGTCATGCTATAAACCCTGTGATTTTATGTCCATTGAGTGATTATGGTGGTAAAAAAGGAATAAATTAGGTGAAAAATAAGTGTCAAAAGAAACAATTATGAGGCTAAACAAATCCCAAGGCAAGTCATATCTGTTAGTGTAGTGTAGGATGGACACCATTCATAAGCTCTAGGAAGAAAGAATGAAAGCCAAAGAAAAATTATTACTTCATCAAAATCATATCAAGAGGTGGTTCAACAAGAAGTCTACAAGGAAGAGCAACTTTAGTGTGGGTGACTTAGTCTTGAAATGGGACAAATCCCATGAAGAAAAAGGAAAACACACTAAGGTTCAATCCCTATGGATTGGACCATTCACTATACACGAGAAGCTTGGCCAACACACCTATCGCCTTCAATCACTTGAAGGGAATATTGACTCTCTCCTTGTCAATGACCAATATCTCAAACACTATTTTCAATGAGCAATCAGGGGTTGTTCCCTACACTATGTAAATATTTTTATTTTGTTTTGTTTATTCTTGTTCTTGTTGTTTTCCTTCTTTCTTATTTTTTTTTTCCATGTGAATAAGTGTTTTCCTCGTCCATGTGTTGGTTTCTGAGATTGTGTGTCGCTGAAGTCTAAGGATCCTTGTGACACTTCAACATTTGTTTAGCCTTTGGTATTTCTTGCTTCTATTGGTTATGTATTTTTTCGATGAATTTCCAGTGGAAAATACGATCTCTCTGTAAGGAGATTTTTGGGAAAACCATGAACTCGAGTCTATCCGAGAAACCTTGTGCTCATATTCAGTTCTTTTGCTTTGGTGTTTTCATGCTTATCCAATCAGTAAAAAGGGACAAGGGGGAAATTTAAAGGAGAAAAACTAAATCAGAGGAACCTATATACTTCTATGAAGGAATAACCCCTCCTGCTCTCAATAAGTTTGGATCCCTCTTTCGCAAAATATGAATAAGTGCCAATGCATAATCCTCTTTTCAAAAAAACAATAAAGGTGAAAGAAGAGAAAGGCTTCCTGCATAGAGAGGTCAAGCAATAAACTCCGTCGAGGTACTATTCAGGCTCGCTGGCAGTGATGAAATGTTTGTGTGTAATATTCCCAAATGGGAAAACTCAACAACACATGCATAAAAAATGCACTTTCAGAAATATATGATATAAAAATCAAAATCAACCCTTGGATCTATTAGATCTGACATCATAACACCTAAATCTAAGAGGAGATCAGAAAAAAATCATATTAGGTGAGGTAAACAAGCCTCCCACACCTAGTATAGCCCAAAAACACTAAAACCCCAAAAATACTGCAACATAGATTTACTGCATAAAATGATAGCGTAGTCTATTGATGGTTATACTCATAAATCATTGAGACAAATAGATATGATATTATGTTATCTAATAATGCTCAAAAACTGAGATCTAGTCTCCTTTATACAAATCCAAGAGAACCCGGGAAGGGTTTCTGGAAATACACCCAATACAAATGGTGACCTCAGCCAAAGGACTGAAGAATCACTGCAGACTGAAGCACATGAAGATAGGAGACTGAAATAATATATATCTGATGAATATCCACTCAAAGGTCTCCTCTAATGAAAGGTTGAACCCTTCAATCACAGGAAAACATTCAAACAGGGCCACAAGATTCCTTACTGAAACTGCCCTCCAAAATAACACAATTCTAGACTAAAATTACATTGTAGGTGATGGAAATAGATTGGCCTGATGCAAAAGATCTGAAATGTGCTCAAGATCCCTCCAAACTGATCTCCCAAGAGAAGGAATCCTTCCTCCAATGAAAAACTAGCTCAGAAAGTGTAATATCCCTTTTCAGGGATACCTCTAAAATACAAGCAGACTCCAATCAGATATGGACTGGGAGGGAATTTACCAGATATTTCACCTCTAAAATAGGATGAGATCTGGAGGCTATCTAGCCCTTTCCAGACTCTGTCTAAGAGTGTGGGAGAAAACACAACAAGTGGTACAGAAGTCGAAATGCAAAGGGAAGGAATAACATAAATGAAAACATACAATAGCGTGTATCTAAAGCATGAACAGATACTCAAGAAATACCAAGGGAATGCTGAGCCATTTTATTAATCTAATAAATATAGAGGAGTACAATAGGTGATCAAATCGATAGCACCTAAACTTGCACAAGGCAAGTCAAAATCTTCTCTCAGAACGCTGCATAGAACGGCTGTGTATCAGATCTGTGTTCCAGCTGCTGAGAACGGCTGTCCCGAGAGTCCTCCTTACGGATCTGTGCTTCCCTCCAATTGGTCACACCACCACTGTCTGGGATCTACGATAATACGATCACCCGTGGATCCCAAAATTTCCCCAATAGACATGCTGCTATTCCTGTGCTCAATCTCCTGTCCACGATCCTCCCAGAATACAATCGAAGCCTCCCAAATACAAACTGCGTCCTTCTACACAGTCAATAAACACGCTGCTCCTCCACAGGTGTTGCGCAGTTAATAAACATGTTGCTCCTCCACAAATATAGTGGTTCGAACTTCCTACAAAGACACTGACGGGACTACCTCACCCGAGCAGGCACTCGAAGTCCCCTAGGGCTGAGGGCGAGATCTCCGAACGGAGACACTCAATGCGCTAAACAACACTGCAGACAGGCTAAACAGCCAGCGTGCTCAATAGTCACAATGACCAGATTAAAAATTCATAAACTCTCCATGATGTCAAAATGAGGAGGCTATCATCTTTATATAGCGTTGGCCGCTCTCAAACCCTATGGCCGCCTCCACCAACGTCACCTCCCTTTACTGTGTGTGCTGGTTGACTTGGTCAAACCTCTTTGCAAATGTCTCTTTTCGCACATGGGGGTGTGAAATCTAGTTCCATGGTTGATCCCTTTTCATACTAGAGGGATTTCATTTATGTTTTTATTATTATTGGGCCTCCTTTCCAAATTATTTATCTCCTAAATGAAGTTAGACAAAAATTAATGTTTCAATTTATTGAAGAAAAATTTGGAACATTACAGGAAGTGGGTTTCTCAACCCTTCACTGCAACACCCTGCAACACAACACAATATCCTACAGAAACTGCACTGTAGATGAAGACTGAAGCTTGGCTAGAATGTTGAATGTGTGGAATGAAATATCAGGACTCTCCCAAGAGGCCTCTCAAGGAAATATATGGAATTCCTAAACAGGAATATCTTGTGCTAAACAGCACCAATAATCTTAGCTAAACAGCTGAAGAGATAAAAATTCTAAACAAACATATCAAAACATAATTCATACGCTAACCCCATATGTATTCCATCCTCTTCCTTATAAACAATGTGAGCCTTCTCACCTTGGGTCCCACTCATTAGGGTTTCCACCATCACACAATCAATCTCCCTCCAAAACTGTGTTGTCCCATCATTAGTGCCACTCCTCCATAACAACACTGTTTAATTTGGTCAAAGTTTACCTCTTCAACTTGCTCCATCCCGTTTCACACCTAAGGGTCTTCAATCCAGCTTTTATATTTTTTTCTAAACTAATCCACATTGATACTGGCTGTCTCTTTTTATGATTCACTCCCTCCATTCCATCTCAGTTGACTTGGTCAAACTTGATTTTGTCTTCATGCATTAGCCCTTTTTCACACTTGAGGGTGTTTTATCCAGCTATGAATATGATCCTTTTTTTCATTAGAGGGATTTTATTGCTGTTAAATAGATTCATGGGCCTCCCTACCCATTTCTTCATCTAACTATAGGTTAAGAGCAAAAATTAATATTCCAATTAGTTGCATGCTAATTTAGGAATATTATAGTCCTCCCCTCCCAAATGTTTCTTGTCCTCAAACACTGTAAGGATAGAACTGAAGAGCCTCCTCTCCTCCTCCTGTAGCATCCTCATATGATAAACTCCTCCAAGGAACAAGATGTTGTCTCATCAATACATCTCCAAGTTGCACCTCCCAAATATGCAAGTTAGCTTTTGGTGACCATCCCAAATAGCTATCATCATGTATAAGTAAAACACTCAGGGAGGCAACAATGTGCTATCTAGAGGCCTTATTGAGGCATGAGATCTTATATATATTGGGATCTATCATCCCCATGTGAATCTCCCATCCCCAGGCTATCATCCATACAAAATAAGCCACCCTCCAAAATGGTGACTCATGAAAAATCTCCTCCACCTTGGGCTCCTGCAATGTAGGTGGGTTGTATAACTAAACATGGTAGACAAGATAGCCTACCCCACGTTGTATTTCTCTCCACTTATGATAATTGTAGAGTAGTTATTGATCTTGGGCTGCAATAATGTTGCCCTCAAGTGGCAAGAAGAAGATTGGATCTGTAAAGATCCTCTCCATGGAATCATGAATCATGCTATCCCAATCCATCCCATACAAAATGAATGGTACATCATCACGATATGGCATCCAAATCAGAAAAATGCTAAAGGTTATGTGCAATTTTGGATGATACCAATGGTTTCTCAAGTGGATACAACGCAGTCTTTCCAACTTTTGATTTAGAACATCATGTGGCAAGTTGTCCTCCAACAAGTTACTAGTTGTGCATGTTTTCTCATCTACTATGAGGTAGTAAATGGCATTGTATATCAGCTGAGCATAATAAGAATAATACCACACTTGCCCAAAGTCATGCAAATATGGGTTATCTCCATCATAAGTGTTGGTCCTAGAATGACCATGAAACCCAAAAAGAATCTTTCTCTCTTGTGAAGAAATGCACTATTCATAGATGGTGAGATAATGCAAATACCCAATGAAATAATCAATAAGTACAGAAATACATTCTTACCATGCATAGTGAGTAAGCTGAAAGTGGGGTCCATGGATGATTCCTCCCATGAAAATCTCCTCATAAAAGTCTGCAAAATGAAGGGATGCATACTCCCCTTGGAACACTCGTTCAATAGAAACATACTCCCAAGTGACAATGTTGTTGGCCTTAATGATAAGGTTATTGTAACTCCATGACTTCCTCCTTTGACATGCCATATGCCAAAGTCATCCACAATCATTCTTCTATGTGCAGTAATCTTCCTCCTATATCGAAGTACCCCCTTACCCTCCAATGTTGAAGGGTAGCCTTCTTGCACTTTGATCATGCCATCCCTTTCTCTTGAAATATCATTCCAAGTATGGGAAAAAATCTGCCCATACTCTCCCAAGAGTAGCCAAAGAAACAATAACTCTTGCTGCTCCCTCACACCTCCATCATACAAATCATGAGGTGAATATATGGTGATTGAAATGAATAATTTCATATCAGCATAATGCACCCAAACTCCTTGTTTCCATATGATGCAAGTGTCCTGGCACGTTTCCTCCACCAACATACCCTTTGGAGAAGGATATGTCATATGATGGCCAAACTCTTTCAAGAGTAGTCAATGCAGCCATGCATCCTACTGCCTGGTGTCATAAATATGCAAGTGGCTCACCAATGTCTTTCTCACCATCCACACCCATTCATCCAAATGTGGCTGTCTCCCACCATGCTCCATCTTGGTACCCCTCCAATAGAGAATACCATCCTCCCAAATCAGATTTCTACTTTTTCATTTCATGGGATGTTGAAATGCAACCTCTTTGATTTATTCCAATGAATATCCCACACCAATGACCATATTGAATCCATAAGGATCCAAGTATGTTGAAGGAAAAACCTCCTCATAGGGTTGTGTAGTGCTCATCCCAAAAGACCCATCACAATGATGAAATACAAGATGTCTCTCAGTGATCATCTGCTCATCCAATGTCACACAAGTGTAATGGTCATCAGAATGCTCTAATAATAACTGGGCCCCCAACTCATCATTTTTTCTCAATGATAGCGCTGCTTATCCTCTCATTGGTGTATTGACTTACTCATGCTTAAGCTTAATGTTGAACATAGAGTTTTGCATTAGATTGTTTAAGACAAAGCTCATCCTATCCTCCACAAGTCCACACCCCAACCCCAATTGTTGTGTGTAGCTCAATAATGACACATTAGGATGATTTTTAATCCCTTCCTTGAACATCTCAAGGCTGCACAACGTAGTGTATGTCTGCTACTCCAAATCAGCAATATGTTTTGACCCTTGGTCATGCAAAGGAATATTTCCACAACCCTCCATAAGATTTTCTGAAATAACAAAAAGTGGAGACTCATGCATACCTTGGTGAAGCTTGGGAACATCTTGTATGGCCGCAAGGGTTCCTCCCTCCAATGTGTTGGCTCCCCTAACTGAGGATGATGGTTGCTCCTCCATAGTTGTGTCAGCGTTGGTATAGGTCTCCTCAACTGGTGGTTAAGGCTCCTCCCCCTCTGATTTCTTCTTGTCATATCTTTTGATCACCCTTCGAGTGAAATATGCAAAAGTAGTCACTCTTGCATGACTCAAATGGTTTAACCACCAAATGTTTGCTTTACCCTCAATGTGCAGCGCTGCAATCTCAACAACCTCTCTTTCTACCACTCGATGTAGTAGGAAGAATGCATCTAGCTTCGTCACCCAATCCCTTGCTATATATCTAGATGATCCATCAAAAGTAGACAATAGAAATCTATTTCCCCTCATTCTCCCATTGCTGCAAGGCCTCCTTTATTCTTCAAACTGAATAAACTGTGGAAGAGTTAGAGTCTCCTTGAAAGCTCTAGGTTCAGACTTGTATTTTGCAAGATATCCACTTAGGATCTCATGTTCCAAGTGCCCTCCATCTCCATGTCTCTTGTATTATTCCTCAAAAGGAAAGGGAAAGGTGTAATGCTTTGGAGCTTTCTGCAACACTAGTTCTTTCTTTTGAAGTACATGGACCTTCCTCTTCTTGAAACCCTCTAGAGGTTTCATTGCATCTTTTCTCTTTCATCTGCTTAACCTCCTTAGAGAGGTTCTTCATAGATATGAAAATTGATGATATCAAGCTCAGTCCTTCCACCATTTTAGATATCTTCTCCTTGTATTCTTCTTCTTATAGCATCATGGCTGGAAACTCATAGGTTGAGCCAAGATTGTGCTCTGATACCACTATAATATTCCCAAATGGGAAAACTCAGCAACACATGCATAAAAAATGCACTTTCATAAATATATTCTATAAAAATCAAAATCAACACTTGGATCCATTACATCTGACATCATAACACCTAAATCCAAGAGGAGATAAAAAAAAATCATATTAGGCAAGGTAAACAAGCCTCCTACACCTAATATAGCTCAAAAACACTAAAACCCCAAAAATACTACAAGACAGATTTACTGCATAAAATGACAACAAAGTCTATTGAGGGTTATACTTAGAAATCATTGATACAAATAGACCTAATATTATTTTATTCAATAATTCTCAAAAACTGAGATCTAGTCTCCTTTATACAAATCCAAGAGAACCCAAGAAGGGTTTCTGAAAATACACCCAATACAAACGGTGACCTACAACCCAAGGACTGAAGAATCACTAAAAACTAAAGCACATGAAGATAGGAAGCTGAAATAGTATAGGTCTGATGTAGATCCACTCAAAGGTCTCCTCCAATGAAAGGTTGAACCCTTCAACCACAAGAAAACACTCAAACAGAGCCATAAGATACCTTACTAAAACTACCCTCCAAAATAACGCAATTCCAAACTAAAATTACACTATAGGTGATGGAAATAGATTGGCCTGATGCCAAATATTTGAAATGTGCTCAAGATCCCTCCAAACTGATCTCCCAAGAGAAGGAATCCTTCCTCCAATGAAAAACTAGCTCAGAAAGTGGGTTTCTCAACCCTCCATTGTAACACCCTGCAACACAAAACAATATTTTACAGAAACTGCATTGTAGCTGAAGACTGAAGCTTGAATAGAATGTCAAATGTGTGGAATGAAATATCAGGACTCTCCCAAGAGGCCTCTCAAGGAAAGAGATGGAATTCCTAAACATGAATACCTTGTGCTAAATAGCACCAACAATATTAGCTAAACAACTGAAGAGAGAAAAAGTCTAAAAAAACATATCAAAATATAATTCATAAGCTAACCCCATATGGCTACCATCCTCTTCCTTATAAAAAATGTGAGCCTTCTCACCTTGGATCCCACTCATTAGGGTTTCCACCATCACACAATCAATTTCCCTCCAAAACTGCATTGTCCCATCATTAGTGCCACTCCTCCATAACAACGATGTTTGATTTGGTCAAAGTTGACCTCTTCAACCTGCTCCAGCCCTTTTCACACCTAAGGGTATTCAATATAGCTTTTATATAGCTGTCTAAACTAATCCACATTCATACTGGCTATCTCTATTGATGATTCACTCCCTCAATTTCATCTCAGTTGACTTGGTCAAACTTGACCTTGTCTTCATGCATTAGCCCTTGTTCACACTTGAGGGTGTTTTATCCAGCTATGAATATGATCCCTTTTCACATTAGAGGTATTTTATTGCTGCTAAACATCTTCATGGGCCTCCTTACCCATTTATTCATCTAACTATATGTTAAGAGAAAAAATTAATATTCCAATTAGTTGCATGCTAATTTAGGAATATTACATTGTGTTCCTGAAGTGACTCTGTCGGGGTACTTTCTAGCCCTATTGGAAATGGAGAAACACCAGAGATGAAAATCTTATACTCTGAAAATATTAAATTCGTAAGCTTCACTACCCTTCCCTGATTGAAACAATGTGATAAAGCTAAATATTTGTTGAGTTAAAACTAAATGGCATGATGGGGACTTAGTCAATTCACGTGGTAAGTGGGGAAACCAAACTAATCTGCACAATGAATCAATACTCCCTGAAGAACCAAGGCCCTACACAAAATAAGTTAACCGAAATAGATAAGTTGAGATTCTACTAGTGTGTCACCAAGTGTTGTAGCTACTACAATTTCCCCCTCCAAAATTTTTCCCTATACCAAATTTCTTAGTCTTCCTTGGTCATGTTCATTGTTTTCACAAACTTTGAAGTTCATTTTATTAGTTTTCTTACAATTTTGTGAACCCTTTCGCAAGACAAGGAAAGTGTTTTATTTTGGCATGTTGGTTGTAATATTGTATATATGAGCATTTTCTACTGGTTTGAAGAGGTCACCTTTGTGTAAATGGGTTGTTCTAACCTTGGAAGTATCTATCACATTCATTTCTAAAGTTTTGAGCATCATCACACAAGTATCGACACGATCATCGTAAAGTGTATCTTTGGTGTTGCACTTGTCATGAGTGGTCATAAAATTGTCGCACAGAGAAAAATTATTTATTTGTATGTCTTGGATGATATATGTTTTTTGAGCTATAAAAAATTCTAAGTGTGTGATCATAGTCAAACTTCATAACTATTTACACCGATCTCACTGCTCCCACACTTAGTCATTTTACATAAAACTTCCCGACCGAGAAACTTAGTTTCACCCAAGCTTCCCTAAGTTGCACACTGTGTAGTATTGACCCTCAAAATATGACCTTGGTACTTGGCACTGCACATTTCGAAGTACTTGCATCCCAAGAGTGCTCCATTACATAGCTTTTGTGACCAAACCTTGACCTTGAGCTCCAAAATTGTGCATTCATGGCCTCCAGTCTGGCTTGAATTGTGCACTTCGCAACCTCAAGCCTAAATATCATCTACTAAGCCCTTGAAATATGCATTGTGCAGTCACCCAGGCCTTCCTTGACACGCAAAAATATGCAGTAAGTTCTCCCAATTCCCATCCCTGCAGCCTGTCCCACTAGCTCTGGAAACTGCACAATCATGTCCCTTATCCCATCTTGAACTGTGCACTATGCAGTCTCAAGGCTCAGGGCTTCCCCTTGCATACTTGAACTATGCAGTTCCGGAGTCACTGAACCTCCTTGTCCAGCCTGTCACTTGTTCTGAGTTCAATTCATGGATCAGAGTGCATCATATTAGGATAGGAGTTTTTGGATTGATTTCATCCTGTTGGGCCTCAAAATAGTCCCTATTCTCACCCCATTATTCCTTAATACCTTCACATTACTTCCATATTACCTTCATGTCACCTTCATTCCACCTCCACATCATTACATTTACCTCATCATTAGGTTATAACTATGTTTTTCCAAAGTTTATTAATTCTTAACATTTTTAAGTGGATTTGTGGTTAAACTTTAGAAAATAATATGCTTATCCTTATACCTAACAATTAGAATGAGTTTGTTGACATGTGTAGGTACAAAAGAAGCTTCCTAGGCACCCTTATGTGGCACTCTATGTTCAAATTCGAATTTGAGGAGATCATGGACCTCATGGAGGAGATCATGGACCTCATGGAGGATAGGGTTATGTGTCACCATTGGTTGTATGTGGGTCAAAGGAAGGAATAGTGGATTTACATTTATGAGTTTTTTATCATAGCTTTTGTATAAATAGGAGTGTTATCTCCTTCATTTGTAATCTTGATTATCTTAGTCTTAATCTTGATTTGTAATCTTAGTATCTTATAGGTTGGTAGTGAGAAGTTAGATTAGAGAATAAATGTAATGGTTGCAATTGAAATTTGCAATTGATGATAAATAAGATGAAGCTTCTTTGATCCTCTACATTTGACTTTTCTTTTTGTGTGCTTGTGAATCCTTGGAAGGATCCCCATTGCGTAGCAAGTACACTTTTATTTTAGTAGGCTTTTATTTTATGTTTGTTTGTGAATTTCATTAGATTAAATTATTAGGTTCATATGTTTGGAATATTAATGAATGACCTTTCGTAAGAAAGTAATAATGTTTCCTTCAATGAATCTGATTTTTTATTTAATGTTTGATTTCATTAGTTTAAGTTTTTGATTTATATGCTTGAGATATAAATGAATAGTCTCTTGTAAGAGAGCTTTAACATTTCATGCAATCAATCAGAATTAGGTTTAAGTCCTTTAATTTCATTAGTATATTTTGTTGATTAACATGATTAGAAATATTAATGAACAGTCTCTTGTAAGGGAGCCTTAATATTTCTTACACTTATCACAATTTCTTTAGATTTAATTTTTATTAAATAACTAAATAGGTGTTGGAGATCCTAATGAAAAACCTCCTGTAAAGGAGCTTTGGCATTTATTCACCTAGCTTAGTTTAATTTGTCTCTAAGTCCATATATTTTGGATGATACTCGAAGTTTACTTACCCAGATTGATAGTAAATGAAACTCTAATTTGCATCCGCATTTTAGACCAAACATTTTGGCGTCGTTGCCAGGGATCGAACCTGGGTCACTCATCTGGGCCTCAAAATAGTCCCTATTCTCACCCCATTATTCACCAATACCTTCACATTACTTCCATATTACCTTCATGTCACCTTCATTCCACCTCCACATCATTACATTTACCTCATCATTGGGTTATAACTATGCTTTTCCAAAGTTGATTAATTCTTAACATTTTTAAGTGGATTTGTGGTTAAACTTTAGAAAATAATATGCTTATCCTTATACCTAACAATTAGAATGAGTTTGTTGACATGTGTAGGTACAAAAGAAGCTTCCTAGGAACCCTTATGTGGCACTCTATGTTCAAATTCGAATTTGAGGAGATCATGGACCTCATGGAGGAGATCATGGAGGATAGGGTTATGTGTCACCATTGGTTGAGAAATATGTGGGTCAAAGGAGGGAATAGTGGATTCACATTTATGAGTTTGTTATCATAGCTTTTGTATAAATAAGAGTGTTATCTCCTTCATTTGTAATCTTGATTATTTTAGTCTTAATCTTGATTTGTAATCTTAGTATCTTATAGGTTGGTAGTGAGAAGTTAGATTGGAGAATCAATGTAATGGTTGCAATTGATGATAAATAAGATGGAGCTTCTTTGATCCTCTACATTTGACTTTTCTTTTTGTGTGCTTGTGAATCCTTGGAAGGATCCCCATTGCCTAGCAAGTACACCTTTATTTTATTAGGCTTTTATTTTATGTTTGTTTGTGAATTTCATTAGATTAATTATTAGGTTCATATGTTTGAAATATTAATTAATGACCTTTCATAAGAAAGTAATAATGTTTCCTTCAATGAATCTGATTTGTTATTTAATGTTTGATTTCATTAGTTTAAGTTTCTGATTTATATGCTTTAGATATAAATGAATAGTCTCTTGTAAGAGAGCTTTGACATTTCATGCAATCAATCAGAATTAGGTTTAAGTGCTTTAATTTCATTAATATATTTTGTTGATTAAGATGATCAGAAATATTAATGAACAGTCTCCTGTAAGGGAGCCTTAATATTTCTTACACTTATCACAATGTCTTTATATTTCATTTTGATTAAATAACTAAATAGGTGTTGGAGATCCTAATGAACAACCTCCTATAAGGGAGCTTTGGCATTTCTTCACCTAGATTAGTTTAGTTTGTCTCTAAGTCCATATATTTTGGATGATCCTCGAAGTTTACTTACCCGGATTGATAGTAAATGAAACTCTAATTTGCATCCTCATTTTAGACCAAACATTTTGGCGCCGTTGCCGGGGAGGATGATTTAGAGATAGACTTAGGAAGCCATTTTTATTGCAATTTATTTTTATGGAATAACTTGTGAAACCTGGTGACAGCAGGATATTCATAAAGGAGTTTAAGTTGAGATTTTTTATTTTTCTTTTCATACTTAGTTAGTTTCAAATTCAGTTTTTAAACCCCCCCATTTCTTACTAATTCATATACAGATGAGAAATTTGAATATGTTAAACAGGTACTTTTTGGAGAAAAAGAATAATCTTGAAAACTGGTTCCAAAAGAACCTTGAGAAAACTCCAAAAATAAGACAGGCTACTCACATTCTTGCAAATCATAAGGTAAAAATTTTAAATCTTGATGTGAGCATTTTCAAATTCTTAGTCTATAGGTGGCCTCATTGGAAATATTCTTTTACCTAGGAAATAAAAAATATTTCAAGCAAGTTAGATAGAATAAATTAGGAAAATAAAAGGAGCTCGTTAGAAGTTTTTAGTCTTATTTTCAAAAATAAAAAAAATAATAAATCATCATGAATAAATGAATAAATTCAGTGGCACAGTAAGAGCTACTTCATCATCACATTTCTATATCTTGTTTCTGTATCATGAGTAAGCCAAGAGCTTGATTATTGGAAAGCTTTGTCTTCCGAGAGTCAAACACCCCCGCGACATTACAGAAAGAGTATAGACAATGCAAGGTTTTGTCGCAAATCTTTATTTTGTTTATTATCCATCCACGCTAACCTGCATAAATAAAAACAAATCAAGAGATTAGTATGCTCTCTTCATGCACTTCGTGCGATCAGGAAGATCAAAAAATCTATCGATTTATTTCAAATAAAAATACTCTCACTAGAAAATTGATCTGCGCATTCTATTGATTATAAGAAATTTGCAAGATTCCAATATCGATCTACTGCAACAATTAAATTTTCTGTTCAAAATAAATTTGCAGCATATTGAAATAAATCAATGGCATTATTAATGCACATATGATTGTTTGATTTTGCAATTTTTTATCACATTCTCTAGTTCTGGCTTCTCGATTTAAATCTATTGTTCCTGCGCCATAATTTTCTCTTGTATCGAGATAACCATTACCCCTAGAAAGAAACAAAACTTGAACTGTGTGAATTGAAGAATTTGCATTTCCGTATTATTTGAATTGGCCAATATAAGAATTTGAAACTCTTACATTAGGGACCATGCAGCCTACACTACAAGGCATCAAAGTCTTTGACATTCAAGAGAATGAGATGAACCTCCAATCCTATTACATCTAATATTTTTAACTGCATCCACAAAAGGGATTAATTCGTCCTTCCATTTAGGTGGGTATGAAAGGGTCACTACTCTACTAGCTAAGAATAAATCTATGGATCCATATAGAAAATTCAATAAAGTGATGAGAATTAATGTTGGAAATAAGTGAGAAGAAATGCCACGAACATGATAATGTAATAAATTCCTTTATCGATTGTCATTCCTGAATAAAAACATATCGACATTGATCAAATTAGAACAAGGGTTTATGTGATTTCCCAAAAATAAAAATGGAATTGATATTAATGAGATCTAAGTGATGATCGACAAAGTGGCATGGGCACATAGGTGGTGTTTGATGTACATCCATGGAGGCTATTAGTGTTTTCCACTTTTATTACCATTTCTTATTGGAGATGGAGCAGGGGCCGAGCTATTCTAATACTTTCCTCCAACTGTGGTGGCCATGAACAACAAAATGTGAACAGTTGCACCCAAAACTGCCACAATTGTACCGTCCATCCAATCCTAAAATAATAAGGCTACAATGGATGTAATTCAATGAGAGAAAAACTTGAGCATCTGTTGTTGTTATTGTTGTTCAACTGAAGCAATATAATTTCAGAAACTCACACCAGCAAAGGGTGAAGACGAAGAATAAAATCAGTCCTTGGAATGCAATTGGGAAATGGTAGGAGTCGTGGTTTAAATAAGATGAATATGAATCAGTGGCAGATTTTGACTGAACACAAGTTACAATTTCCATTAGTGGGGGTTGTGGCTACATACAACGGAGAAGGCAGCATGACAATCATTCCAAGTGATGGATCGGAGGTAATGCTAGATTTGCATAACAAAGAGTGGAGGAAGACTTCTTCCAACACTAGATTGACCCAACAGTTAGTTCAATTTCAAATCCCTCATTTCACTGCTTCGTCCACGGCTTCTCCAAATTGGAGTATCGGTTTCAAACGTGGAAATGATCTCAACAAGAAATCATATTGCAAATTGCAATTAGGTTGTTGTAAATTCTGTTCACAAAATATGGACATTTTATTTAATGCCAGATATATTCCAGAAATTGTGGGGGAACAAAATCCTCTAAAATAAATGAGAAAACTGGTTTTTCTGTCCACCGAATGATGAGGAGATTGTTATTCATCAGTATTTTTACCTGTTGTTGATGACTAGATTCCTTAGCTAAAGTATTCTAGAAGCTAATCTCAATCTGTCAATTTGTCATCTAGAAAACACCCCAAACAAATTTTTGTCCTCCTACCCCTTCCTGTCAGTCTATGATGAGAACAATCTCCAATTTTCAAGTCCTATCTTGTTTCAGAAAAATATCCCTATCTATAGTTGTCTTAGCTTGGTTTATTTGTTGTAATTTACCCTTGTTTCTTATGCCATTCACTATTCAAAGGTTGAAAAAGTGTCTGCAACTCTATCCCTGATCATCTTGTCATTTGAAAATCTAATCATGCCTAAGAAAACACTCAGAATCTGTCAAAATTGTTCCTAAGTTAGATAGTGGTGTTTAGGGAGTTTTTCCTTGGCTAAGATATCCTAGGCCAAAAAGCCTCTCTCTAAGTACCAATCAACCATGAATTAGTTCCTTTTCTGCAAAGCAAGAATTATGCTATCCATAGGTAGCACACCACTAAGAGGTCACTTTGTCTCATTTCAGAAGAAGTTCAACAAAGATCCAAATCAGGAAAGGGAAGGTTTGTCACTGTCTAAAGAAATATTCTTAGATCAAGAAAAATCTCCATGAAACACCAAAAGAGCTCTCCAAGGTTCCAAAGCATATTTTTTTACATCTCTACAGGGGTGTAACTGAATGATGATCAGTGTGCACATAAGAGCAAAAAGACAAGTTCAAACAGGTCTCTCATGTTGAAAAGGTTTGCCATCAATGACCAGATGAAGAGCTATAAAGTAAAGAGTAGCAAGTGTACATGTTATAAATCTAAAGGCTGCCTGAGGAGCAAAGATCATTCCTCATCAATGAAGAAAATGAAGTAAAATGAGATGCTGATCAGTAGTGCTCCATGATCTCCTCCAAAAAGTAGTGTTGTATAATATTTTGAAGGGCATCATCATGTAGGGCATAAGAAGACAGTTGCTTCTTATGCTACTTTGAACCTGGGATGTGAACATTAGTCAAAGGCAATTTCAAGGTACCATGAAAACAAAGTCAAGGGAAAGTTAGTTCAAAGGTGTCTAACAATGAGCATTATCCTTATACCAACCGCTTTATTCACTCCCTGAAAACTTCACAGTGATATGATACCAAGCAAAGACATATATTGCAGAGAAATGACACAGTTTTGAAATAAATGAAATTCCATGTGTATGATGATAACCTCCTTCGTGAAAATCAGATGGTTAGAAACACAATGAACATGTTAGGGTCCCATGTTTTGGCTGATTGGCAAGCCAAGTGATAGGGTAACATCAAACCAACTTTGGAGCCCAAGTACCTAGCCTTCCTGGACTCAGAGAGGGCTCTCTCTATTTGTGTAAGCGATGTATAGTTGTTTGCTTCTTATGTTTTTGATTTTAGGCTAGTTGTTAAGTGTTTTTTTAGTTTGTTTTAAGGTTTTTGAGGGAGGAATTGATCAAAGTTTTAAATAGATAAAAATATTGTTAGATTAACTGGGCTATGGGGTCAAAAAGGTCGAGAAAGCCTTAGATGACGGACAAGGTATATTGAAGGGCCGATTTGATCAAGGTAACATGGATCTTTAGGTGGAATGAAATGGGATGGACAGTAGGTTTTGTGAAGGACAAAGACTTTTAGACATAAATAGTTCAACAGCAGACATCTATGTGGTAGGGCTAACCATTAATCACGATAAATGTAACTTCAAACTAATAGATGCATAAAATAAACATTCAAGCGATACATAGAGATATATGACTCTCTAACTTTAGGAAAATTGCTATCATACTTTGGGGAAAAAACAATTAAGACAAAAAAATAACTCAAGCTACTAAGAGGGAACTCCTAGACATAGTATTTTGAACTATCAGGCACTTTGAACTAAAATTGCAGAGCATAGGCAAAGGGCAAGATCGATACAAGACCTCTTTGGTTCAACTAGGACAATCTAACATTCAAAGAAAGGTTTCAGTAATGGGGTTTTGATTAACTAAGGAGTAAACAGGGCGTACCGTGAATCATACTAATTAGCACACATAATAACCATTAATGCAACTAAAAACAACTTCTTAGGGTATCAAAGAGAATTTAAGAATTCATTTGACATAACTAAGAAAGAAGACAAACATAGAAGCTGTAATGAATCAAGAAATCTGAGGTGCCTCCATGGGCATGTCTCAAATCTATTCTCTATTGTCTTACAGCAAGCAAAGAACACGAAATATGTATGATAACTAAGGAAACATAACAGAGAGGAACACTATACCATTTTACCAAGTCAAGGAATCCAACAGCAGTCCTCTTTCATCATCCAAAACATTCAAGAAACTATCCAATGCATGAGACAAAGTATTTCTTCCAATCTTTTATAACCATATATTGTTCTATATCATCAATTTCAGCCTTGTTTACAATGAAATATCTTGGAATATATAGGCCAAAGTGAAGGAGAACCTCCTAGTGCAACTAGCAAGCTCATTGGCCCATCACAAATATCTGATTTTGTCCTTGAGGCTTTGCAAAGCCCAAGCCACAAAATATCTATAAAAATATCCTAAAAATGCTAAAAGAGGAAATTAAATTTACTTTTCCTAACTAACAATGGCCAAAAAAGGCTAAACACACATTTGGAAAAGCCACTTCAGAAAACTGCATTTTTTACAAAAATACTTCAGAAATATAGCAGCAGAAAATTCCTTGTTTTGTAGGCAACCTTTAAAGGACCTCCCGATGTCAAAACGCGGCCCGTGATAGCTCGTTGCAAATCCCTAGATGTATAGTTTCTGAAAATACTTGATTTCTCTCCAATTGATCAATGGAAGCTTGTGAAAAACTAAGCTGTATGAAAAAACCTAGAAATTAGCTTTTGCTGATATGCGAGGCAGAGTGTTGAAAAAGTGATTGTTTTTTGCCACTTTGGGGGACCGAAACATCTTCAATTGATCTGAAATTTTCTAAGTAGATGCCCCTGAATTTAATGTATCCAATGATACCACTTTCAACCTCTGAGGATGCTTCAAACAAAAATGGTGATGCCCATGATTTTCTACAAATAAGCCCAAAAATGTCAAAAAACAAAAACTTGTCGAATTATGCTCAATTTTGGTGAGCATAACCCTCATGGGTTTTCAGAAGCATGTTGAGAAGCGGAGGCAAAAATTTCAAGCCTTGATATGTCTTTCTTCACTTTTTGTACCGGGCACCTCTTTCGGGCCACCTTGAGCTTTTCTTGTGTAACCATCAATTTTCTTCGGGCAAATTGATTTACCTTCTTATAGTGCCCGGTAATTTTCCTTTCAAGGCTTAAGTCTCTATTAGCTCTTTCCAACTTATTCTCCAAGTGTTTATTCACCCTTTCAAGCCATGCTTCTCTATTGTTTTCTATTTCTTGGGTGAATAAAGTAGTAAGAGGAAAACATCGGAAAAGGGCTGCCTCTTCCTCTTTCTGTTTCTCCAAAGCTCTTTTGAGTCCCATAGTCCTACGCCTCTTCCTCCTTGGCTGATATTCTTCTTCAGTGTCATTGCATTTACCCATAAGTTCTTCTAACTTGATTTGCGCTTTGGAGGCTTCCCTTTGGTACTTGAAATCTTGGGCCTCATAAACTGCCATGTGGACATTCATTTGCTTGTTTTGTGTTTGCAGAAAATGTATGAGGTCCTTAGACCTCTTTAGATCAACTCTTAGGTCATGAATTTTTTCTTCTCTATTTCGCAAGAGGGACTCAAGGATTTTAGGCTCATTGTCACTGTCATCATTGTTTATCTTAATTATATCAAAATCCCTTTCTTTCTCATGGCTACTTTCCTCTTTCTCTTTTCCCTTGCCTTGGGTGGCCTTCTTGGTTCTCCTCTTCTTTGGTAATTCGACAATGAGTTGCTTGGGCAACTTGCCTTTGCTTCAGAGTGCTCTAGTAACATTGGGAGTTACAACTTGAGCCACTTTCTTTCTTGAATTTTGGGGCTTTGTTACCTTTGGAGAAGAAAGCATGGCCCCTTGCTTAGGAGAGGCAGCTAGCACATGCTCTATTTGGTCTTTAACTTTACTGCTCCCTTCATCATCTTTGCTGGCTGGTGGGCTTTCCTATTTTTCATCAAAAGTGTCCCTTTGAGGACTGTCTTGACCCTCCTCATAAGTGCCTTGGCTGTCACCTTGTATGTCTCCTTGAGGGATGCCTTGTTCACTTTTGTCCCTGCTTTCTTCATGACTATTAGGCTCTGTATCCTTACTGTTTTGTGCCTCATCATCATCATGCTCACTGCTATGTGGGCTGCCAATACTTTCCTCTTTGTGACTGTTATGTTCTTCATCAACTTGTTCCAGCTCATCATTATTTTCCTCTTTATGCTCACTGTCAGGTTTGGATTCTTCATTTTGTCCTTCCTCGTCACTTGTTTTCCCTCTTTCACTATGCTCTTCTTCACTTTTTTTCTATTTCTCACCTTGCTGTTCTTCAATTTCAATCATAGGATATTTTTGTTTTCTAGGAGTGGATTTACTAGAAGAAGCAGAAACATGATGAGTGGGTGGTGAGGGAGGCGCATGGGATGAAGAAGTAGTGGCGAAATCGGGGTGTGAAATGAAAGAGTCCCAAGTAACTCCATTTTTCTCAAGTTGATGGAGGATGACGATATTGATAAGGGAATGATGAAAAAGACAAGATTGTTGTTGAGAGGAAGGTTTCTTTTGAACAGTGGAAGCCATCTTATCAATGCTTCTATAGAGGAAAAATGGAAGGTTTAGAAATTGAGTTCTTGTGAAGTGCATGAGTAGCCTGATATGATAAGAATAAACCTGGGAAAATATCCCTTCGCATGTGAAATACTTCATGATGATTTTCATGAGAGGAGCATAGCTGGTCAACAAGTAGAAAAAAGGAAAAATAGATGGGCATGCATCACAATGTTGTGGTTTTAAGAAGGGTTTGTATTGATCTGAATCTAGGTAGGTCTGCTTAAACCATTTTTCCCCGATATATGGAATTTTGGTAGTTTTGGAGATAGTTCTAGGGGAGAGCTTGAAGTCTAAACCTACTAGATGAACATGCTTCCCTTGCAGCGTTAAAGATAACAAATGTGTCGATGGAAGATAACTTTTCACTTCTTGAACCTTTTGAAAAAATCCCAAGAATCCTACTTCATGAAAGTTAAAGAGCACTGAAGGGGATGCATTCACTTCCTAAGTTGAAAAAGGCTCATACCTCTTGTGAGGAATACTCATGCTATCTTGCTTAGGAGGCATTTTTCTTCTGAGATCCTTTGTTGACTCACCAGGGTAAACTTGTTTAAGTGATCACTGAACTAAGTTTTCAATCAACACACCCTTTACTCTTTGAGAAAAACTAAGTCTGTCCTTAGTTAGCCAACAAAATTGTTCAAATGAAACCAACTCTTTTTGACCTTAACAATATGAATTCCTCTCCCTTAATTCACTGTTTTATGTGGTTGTTTGAAGCAACAAAAAGGTACCTTTAAAATCACTATCTCTTGGTCCCTTTAAAATCATTGTCTCTTTGATATCATTGTTTTTAAGAGACTATTTTCAAATTATATTGAATGCACTTTTTTAGAAAAACACAGTGTTATCCCTGTGAGTAAACCGCCCTTTTTTTCTGATTATTGTTTTTCTAAAACATAAGGGCACCCCCCTTTGTCACTGAGTAATAGGCCTATCAAAACAAAATCTATCTCCCTTAAGGTTCACTGTTGTTCTTTGAGTTTGTCAAATAGGCATGAGTTGAATGAAAATTATTTCACCCCTTCAGCATTTGTGTTTGAGGAATGAGGTTTTTTTTACAAGGATTGTTTGTGGATTTGGGAGACAACTATCTTTTGATTTTGACACACAGTATATTCAATTTTAATCTTTGTCTTTTATCCTTTGCAATATACAGCAATAATAACCTCCTTTAAATTTGACAGAAACCCTATCCTCTAACCACTATTTATCTTTGAAATCATAGTCAAGTGACTCTTTAAACTGATTTGAGACCTTTGCATAATATATTTTTTACTGGAGACTGTATAAATCCTTCACCATCTCACAGCCCAAGAAAAACCTTTCTTTTGACTAGAAAACCCTCCTCAGGACTAACAACTTGGATAAGAGGCAGAGAAATACCTTGAAGAACGAGTCTTTAGGTCTCTCTAATCATTGGTGTAGTGTGCAAGGAAGCCCGTTCAAAGCACATGGATGGGCGGGCATTTAGCGTTGAATGTGCAGTGCAGAAGGGCATATCAGGTCGGCCTGGGCACCCGACACAAGCGTGCCGCGCTGCGCTACTTCATAAAATGCACTATCTTAGCCTTACAGGTGCGTCATGCGCTGAAACAGGCGTGCTGCGCTGAGCTTGAACACAAACTCTCTTCACAACTACTCCAATTTGCTTCTTTCTTTTGTTGAGAAAATGCTAATGCATGTTTGATTCATGCCTTTCATACTTTATAAGGTTTTTTTTTTTAAAGAAAACAAAGTATTTTCCCCTCTTTTGTAATTTGAAAACTTTTTAACATTGTCACTTTGTGTTTTTGAAAAGGAGACTTGAATTTATGCTCAAGTGTTTTCTAACCTTTTTTCCTTTTGCGTGAACTATTTCACTGTGTAACTCCTTGGGGAGCTGACTTTCTACCCTTTTATGAAGAAAACCATTTTTGAAGTTTGGCAATACTGTTAGGCACCTTATTCTGATGTCTTCTTTTTTACTGTGTATAAAATTTTGTTTGTACTAAAAGAGAAACCCTGCAAGTTTGACAACCTATGCTTATGTGAAAACATGGCTGTCTCCCTAATTTAAAATTGAAAGGGCCCTTAAATAATGCAAATATATCTATCTTAACAGTAAGGCCTCTGCTTTTTGAATGATCTAAAAAGGGGGTTCCTTCAGGTTTGCCTTTCATTTATCACTTGGGGGAATTTAGCTTATGATGAACCTCAATGGATTTATAAAAATGAGAATGTTTTTTTTACATTCACCTGTATAAATATTTCCTTATACCATTTTGCAGATATGATTAGAACCCAAGATTTGGTCTATCAATTCCCCCATTCATAAGAGGCTTGTTTAGTCAAAATTGTAACCTGTGATTTCTCCTTTGGGGAAGGTTTTCATAAATGCAGGATCAGAACCTGTTAACACCATCATGCTATCTCTCTGAGATAAGCTTTAGC
This sequence comes from Pinus albicaulis, assembly GCA_034641835.2. Classification (NCBI taxonomy): domain Eukaryota; kingdom Viridiplantae; phylum Streptophyta; class Pinopsida; order Pinales; family Pinaceae; genus Pinus; species Pinus albicaulis. Next base: position 257,840,091 of record CM076571.1, read on the forward strand.
TTGTGATATGGAATAGGATTTTGACTTATGAACTCTTATTTACACACCACTAATTTTCACCTTTGTATTTTCGATAAGGAAATTGCTCACACATCATTTGAAAACACTACTAATGCATATTTTTCCCATCTCTTGGAAGGAGGTGACTCACAATTTCTAAAATCACTTTGACAACTTTACCCTCTGATTTTTAAATGAAGGAGGTTCTCACTGTGCCTTTAATCATCTAATTTTAATGAAGGAGGTTACACTATGCTTTCAACCATCTTCTCTTGATTGGAGGAGGCTTTACCATGATGTCTTCTAACCATCTACTTTTCAATGAAGGAGGTCATTTCTGTGCTTTCAACCATATGCTCTTTTTCTGGCGGAGGTTCTCACTGTACTCTTAACCATCTCCCTTGACTGTGTTTGCAGAGGTAGGTTGAAATTTTCTTTTGGAGGAGATGCTGAAAACACTGTTGATTAGTATAACATTAGCCCTTTGCATTCATATGACTTGGAGGATACTCTCTGTTCCTTTAGGCAACTTTGGCTTTCAGACTACACCCATTAGTAGCCCTTCACTTACTGTATTTCATTTGTTTTACTGATGGTGAACTAACTCATCATGAAGGACCCTTTTGACCTTGTTCTCTTGCTCTTTTGCACATTGATCATTATTGCAATCACACCCCTGTAGAGATGTAAAAACATATGACTTTGAAATCTGAAGAGCTTCCTTGGTGTCTTATGGAGATTTTTCCTAACCTGAGCATGTTCTTTTAGACAGTGAACATACTTATCTTCTTCTGTTTTGGATCTTTGTTGAACTTCTTCTGGACTGAGATAGAATGACCTCTTAGTAGCGCGACCTGTGGATGAATCAAGATTTTTTTTTGCAGATTAGGCGCTAATTCAGGGCTGGATGGTACTGAACAGAGGCTTTTGGCTCAGGATTTTTTTGCCAAGGAAAGGATTCCCTAAAGCACCACTATCTAACTTAGGGGCGATCTTGACATATTCTAAGTGTTTTCTTTGGTACGATTAGATCTTTAAATGACAGATAACCAGGGATAGGGTTGCAGACACTTTTGTCAATAGTTGGACAATGAATGGCTTGAGGAATAAGGGTGGATGACAGTAGATAATCTTCAGCTATGGAAACTATGGACAGGGTTATTTGACTGAAACCAGATAGGTCTTGACAAATGGGTTTTTCCTCATCATAGGTTGACCAGAAGGGGTAGGAGGACAAAAATTGTTTTGGGGTGTTTTCTAGATGACATATTTGACAGTTTGGAGATCAGCTTCTAGAAAAATTAGCTTAAGAAACTAGTGATCATCAACAGGTGAAAAATACTGATGACTAACAGTGGCTCCATTTGGGGAGGGCAGCTCCTTTTTAGGAGGTGTCCAAAATTTCAGATCTCTGACTTTTGAAGACTAGTGCCTTATCCATTGGCATAAATTTATTTCTTTCTTGATGCTATTTCTGAAAATGGACAGCATGATTAGCATCAACGTCATTTTCTACCTACCCAGCTACATTCCCTAACATTTTTTTCTTCTTTCGGGTGCATTTATACTACCAACCCTTTGGCATTTAGACTAGAAAACTCAGGGCTAGGATACACAGTTTGTTTTTCATCCCTGTTTTCCTCTTTGGTTTTGCTTTGAGCATGTGGAACCAGTATATTTTCCTAATCTACTTTCTTTGACAAGTCAAGCTTACACAATTTTACTATCCCTTTTTTCACTAACTTATCAGCAATAAATTTAAAACATGTTCAGTTATGATTAGGCTAGATAATTGAACAAGACATCTTTGAGCACTAATAGCGGCATTTATACTTGCGCGCTTTCAGAATGACTATTTTTTGAACATAGGGCTTTTCTACTATTCTCCAAACTGCCCTCTTTTTCTACTTTTCTATTGTTTTTGAATTTTATGTTTTTTGATTTATTTCTTCAAACAATGATATATACAATGATTGAAAAATCTGGAACTGGAATTCCTGAAAATGGTGAAACTTGAGCATCTTATCTTCATAAGGATCTCCTAATGCTCTTGATCCACTCAACTCTTGAAAAGAAAAGTTTGGAAAATTTTCTCTTGTAAGCATAACATAAGGATTAATGCATGAATCTATAAACAATCCTATGTCTTCTTGTTGTACTTATTTATACCTTTGGTCTCCACTTCTCCTTTTGTTTTACATCTTTTTCAAATAATGCAGATATTCTTTGTCATTTTTGAAGCATATGATGACATCATCAAGGTACATCATAATGAAGAAATTTAGAACTAGAAACATGGCCTTCAGGAACATGTCTTTGGTGTCTGGTGGTTTTGCAATTCTGGGTTTGAAGATGGAACTGCTTCCAGCATAATTGAAAAATTCTTTGAGTTGTTCGCTTTGCAAAGGAATTAATTGGTGATACCCTGAAACATGATTTTGTAAAGACACATGATTAGAAGCACCTTTCATTTGTATAGTATGGTCTTGGGCAGGAAAGATATAACATCTGTCCCAAGGGTGTGCATTTATGTTTCTAAAATCAACACAGATCCTATGTCCAGTTTTCTTGTCTTTGATTATTAATGTTTGATCAAGATTTTTGTATTTTTTTTTGTCAAAGCTGTTTCTTGAAATGATGGAAGTGTCATAGTGTTTCTCACTATTTTCCCGACATGTGCTAGTATCTTGAATAATCTTGCAAATTCTAGCAGTTCTAAATCTTTGGTGAAGTGGCAGAATGTGAGTTAGTTCAATTAGTTCAGGTATATTTGGACTGCAGTCATTACATCCCTTCATATCAAGTTTATCAGACATTTTTCCTGGATCTTTAGCAGTTGTGGCTATAGTCAAAGTTTCATTTGGGGAGGTAAAGTTATGAGATGATGAAGCATTTAGGTATGGTAAGAACATTAAGCTCCCCTACCCTTGATTTCCAAAGAGGTTTGTAATATGAAAGTCTTTTAGTGTCTCTATTCTGAAAAAGGTTCCTGATGTTACTGCTGATGTTTTTCTATGGTTTGAAAAATTTGCTTGATGGTGTATAGTGCTCTCCGCTTTCTGCTCTATTTCTGTTTCTAGAAAATTGAATTCTCTTCCCTCAAGACATAACTACTCAGGGTCATGATAATTTTGAATGTCCAACTCATTATAGAGAACCTAGGGTGGCTGATGTGGTGTGCCTAAATTTGTTTCAATTTCACCTTACTGTTCCTCAATTTCTTCATCAGTATGTAAAATGAAATAATTTAGATCTGAATGCAAGGAGTACATTGGGATGTTATCTGGCCTTTATTGGCTGCTAACCATATATTTCATGTGTTATTCCCGATACAGTATTCTTGTTTGGTTAAACACAGGAATGGTGGCATAGGACATATCTAGTTGAATATTTCCCTGAAGCTTGGCCCCCCAAGTTCTGGATAAAAGAATTATGTACTTGGGAGGGATGTCTGCTACCACTATATCCATGATCAAGTGTTTTTCAGGTATTTGGGCTAAACTAAAACAAAGATATTTGATCAGGCCTAGACACTTGACTCTGCTTGAATCAAATGAATATAAGTATTTATAAGGTTTTGTTATTTCTAGGCCTAATCTTTCCATTACAACTTTTGGCATGAGATTGTGTGAGGCCCCGGAATCCAGCATGGCATTGTGTAGGATTTGGTCATGTATATTTAGACTGATGTAAAAGGGAAGAGTGGTTCCTTCTTGGAATTTCTCTTCTATTTTTGGACCAAACAACACCTCAGGGGTATCATCAGCTAGGTGTAGAGTATCTGCATCATTTCCTATGTTTAGGACCTTTAGCACTTGGGATTTGTAAGAGCTTTGGGCAAGAAGTTCAGTGAGGGGCATGGTGATCTTAATTTTGGCGATTTCCTCTTCAAAACTGAAGGGTGTTTGTAGTTTAGATAGATTTGTTTCAGTTTTTTCAGCCATGACTTTCTCTATATTCTTAATTTGCTAACTTTGATTTGGGATTTTGTTCAACACAGCTATCTCAAGAATCTTAGTAGAGGAACTAGGAAAATCTGGGCCAAGGCTTGTCTGAATAGCTTTATCTTTGTTTTGGTTAGTTTTCTTGGCCACGATTTTGTTACTATCCACTGCTCTTTTAAGAATGGTATCAGGGGTTTTAGTAATAGCAGTGTCTGAGCTACCTTTCTTAGAGTTGTCCTGGTTTTTCTTACTCCTAAGATCATACTGCGTATGAGCTTCTATTATGGCATTCTGAAATCCCATATCAGGATCTTCGGGGTCCTCATAATTCGCTTCACTTTGATTTGAGGAGAAGAAAACGTGTTCTTTTTCTATGAGGAAAACCTCACCCTCATTATCAGAACCTATTAAGTTCAAATGACTTTCATCAAGTGGTTCTATATCTCTTTCCACCTCATAAACATAGTTTTCATTGAAAGGTGGTCTGATCTGTTGGTCATTTTCCCTTGGTTTATTTTGAGGCAGGTCTCTTCTAAAGTTTTGGTTCCAGTTCCTATTTTGAGGGTTTGATTGGTTGTCCCTAAGAGGTGCCTTTTCACTTATATTCTCCCACATTTTTTCCATGTATCTAACCAGGATATCTATTCTAGGATCTGAGGAAGAGACTGAAGGGGTGACCTCATCCCGGTATGTGACTTTCTTTTCTGATCTCATCCTAGCTCTCTTTTCAGCTAGGTTGGCTTCCACACTCATAGCCACTATTTGCATTTCTTCTAAATTTGCGGGGTCCTTGTCTCTTTGTTGGTATGTCATATCTGGGTCGAAACCTTCGGGAAACTTTGCTAATGCTGAGCCAAGTGGGGGTTTGAAGTGAGGCGGGAGGGCGTTATAAACACTGTTGAACCTAGTGCAGTAGTCCTGAACACTTTCCCCATTATCCCTTTTAAGATTGTTATATTCTGAAAGGATTTGGATGGGGTTTTTCCTGATTTCCCACCTGTTTATGAAATTTTGGTAGAGGGTTGGGAGATCATGTATACTGTTAGGAGCTAAGATTTTAAACCGTTTCTTGGGTTCTCCACCTAGGCTTTGGGAAAACATCCTCATTCTTATGGTCTCATCTTCTATTTCCATGTATTCAAAGGCATCACTAATTCTATCCACATGTTGTTGGGCGGTAGTAGCCTCAACCCCGGTAAAGTGTGGGATTTTGGATTGGTATTCATGTTGAAAAGGTGCCAAAGGTTGTGGTAATACTAAGGGCACATACCAAGCTGCCATGGCAGAAGCTAATGGTATATTTACAATATAAGGGCTTGTAGGATGAGATGAGGTGATTTTAACAATGGTGGTCTAAAGGGGTGTGGCAGAGGTACTCGGACTTGTGAACTGATTATGAGCAGATTTGTGGTGGTAAGAGCCAAAGTGGTGGAGAAGCTGAAAATCAGGAGGTGTAGTAGGTGAGGCTTCTCTACTAGGACTCTGTTGCAAATCTAAGGGCTCAAGATCATCAAGGTTGATTTTACTTTACGACTTGCTTCTAAAAAGGGTTTTTGCTAAAATAAAGTCAAACTAGGAATCCTGCAAGGATGTAAGATGTTCAGGTACAGAGCTTGCTTTGCAGATGGTCCTATCGGTAGCTAATTTACCAGTTTTAGAAGTTTGCCACAAAATATTTTCTGGGTTATCAACTATGATAGGGGGATTTGGGTTTGGATGAGATCTGGTATTGATTCTTCGTGAAGCTAGATTTCAAAGTCAAAGTTTAGAGAGGGTGATAGTTGTGATTGTTTTTGGATAGATGACCTCTCTAGGGGTTTTGCTAATGTGAAGAATGGTTGAAACAAAAATGAAGGCTAGTGGAGTCGCCAGGTGGATTTCTTTGAGATCTATGGTCCACCACCTATACTGACAAAGATGATTTTGGGAAAAAGTTTTCTAGCAAAATTTGATGTGGAGACTTGCAAGAAAGACTTAACACTTAGTTTCAACAGTTTGTTGGACTGTTGGGAAAGCTATGGTTCAATTTGCAAGTTTATTCTGTTTTATTTCCTATGTTTAGGTGAAGTTTTATGAATTGCTAAGTTATACTTAGTTTGTCACTAATTTCAGAGGTTGCACCATTAATTTTGAGTTTCGGGAAAGATGGGCAAACAGAATAGTATGGTTTATGAAATTTTTTTGGTTTTTTATGGAGTTTTAGGCCTACTGGAGGTTAGTGGAGTCGCCAAGTGGATTTTTTGTTGCTTTTATAGAGATGTACTTATGGTCCAGCACAAATAACTAGGAAAATCCAATCTAGGGATGTTTTTTTTTTGGGGGGGGGGGGGTTGAGTCTTTATGTGCAGCCTAGGTTTGTCAGAGTGTTCTAAACCTGATTCATCACTTTGCTAGGGTGGTGAAGAAAAAAGAGTTTACTCTAAATGATACTATGGGCTGCTTTCTAGTTTTAAATTTTGAAAGACTAATAAATCTACAAGAGTTTGCTAGACTGTTATGTACTCATTTATTCCCACCGTGATCACCATTATGTTAGTGAGCGGTGGCATAAGTCCACAAGATAGTATTCTCAAAGGTCTCTGAAGGTTTATGGAAGTCTAAGTTTGTTTATCACTCAGAGTCCCACCGTGATCGCCATTATGTTAGGGTCCCAAGATTTGGCTGATTGGCAAGCCAAGTGACAGGGTGCCTTCAAACCAACTTTGGATCCCAAGGACCTAGCCTTCCTAGACTCAGAGAGGGCTCTCTCTATTTTTGCAAGCGATGTATAGCTGTTTTCTTCTTATGTTTTTTATTTTAGGCTAGTTGTTAAGTGTGTTTTTAGTTTGTTTTAAGGTTTTTGAGGAAGGAACTGATCAAAGTTTTAACAGATAAAATATTGAATAGATTAATTCAGGGTGTATACAAATAAAAAGGCCTAGAAAGCCCTTAAGGACGGATGGTTAAAATGAAGGCCGATTTGACCAAGAAACGGTTGGATCTTAGTGGAAAATGAAATGGGAAGGACACTAGGTTTTGTGACAAGATTTTGCATAAATAGTTCAATAAAGAGACATCTACAAAGTGAGACTAAATTCATTAATCACAGATAATGTAATTTTAAACCCAGATGGAAATAAATGACCAAAGATATATATATATATATATATATATATATATATATATATATATATATATATATATATATATATATATATATATATATATATATATATATATATATATATATATATATATATGACTCTCTAATTTTAGGAAAATCACTATCAGACTTTGGGGAAAATACAATTAATACAAAAAAATAACTCAAGCTACTAAGAGGGAACTCATACATAATATTTTGAGCTATCGGGCACTTTGAACTAAAATTTCAGAGCATAGGCAAAGGGCAAGATCGATACAAGACCTATTTTCTTCAACTAGGACAATCTAACATTCAAAGAAAGGTTTCAATAATGGGGTTTTGGTTAACTAATTAGTAAACAAGGCGTATCGTGAATCATACTAATTAGCACACATAATAACCATTAATGCAACTGAAAACAAATTCTTAGGATATCAAAGAGCATTTAAGAATTCATTTGACATAACTAAGAAAAAAGACAAACATAGAAGCTGTAATGAATCAGGAAATATGAGGTGCCTCCATGGGCATGTCTCAAATATATTCTCTACTATATTACAGCAAGCAAATAACATGAAATATGTATGATAACTAAGGAAACATAACAGATAGGAACACTATACCATTTTACCAAGTCAAGGAATCCAACAGCAGTCCTCTTTCATCATCCAAAACATTCAAGAAACTGTCCAATGCATGAGACAAAGTATTTCTTCCAAGCTTGTATAACCATATATTGCTCTATATCATTAAGTTCAGCCTTGTTTACAATGAAATCTCTTGGAATATATAGGCCAAAGTGAAGGAGAACCTCCTAGTGCAACTAGCAAGCTCATTGGCCCATCACAAATATCTGATTTTGTCCTTGAGGCTTTGCAAAGCCCAAGGCACAAAATATCTATAAAAATATCTTAAAAATGATAAAAAAAGAAATTAAATTGACTTTTCCTAACTGACAATGGCCAAAAAAGGCTAAATGCGCATTTGGAAAAGCCACTTCAAAAAACTGCAATTTTTACAAAAATACTTCAAAAATATAGCAGCAGAAAATTCCCTGTTTTGTAGGCAACCTTTGAAGGGCCTCCCAATGTCGAAATGAGGACCGTGATGGCTCGTTGGAAAGCCCTAGATGTATAGTTTCTGAAAATAATTTATTTCCCTCTAACTGATTACTAGAAGCCTATGAAAAACTAACCTATGTGGGAAAACCCAGAAATTAGCTTTTGCTGATATGCGAGGCAAAGTGTTGAAAAAGTGATTGTTTTTCACCACTTTGGGGGACCAAAACATGTTCAATTGATCTGAAATTTTCTGAGTAGATGCCACTGAATTTAATTTATCCAATTACACCACTTTCAACCTCTAAGGATGCTTCAAACAAAAACAGCGATGCCCATGATTTTCTACAAATAAGCCCAAAAATGTCAAAAAACAAAAACTTGTCGAATTATGCCCAATTTTGACGAGCATAACCCTCATCGGTTTTCAGAAGCATGCTAAGAAGCGGAGGCCAAATTTTCAAGCCTTGATATTCTTTTCTTCACTTTTTGTATCGGGCGCCTCTTTCAGGCCACCTTGAGCTTTTCTTGTGTAACCTTCAATTTTCTTCGGGCAAATTGATTAGCTTCTTATAGTGCCCGGTCATTTTCCTTTGAAGGCTTAAGTCTCTATTAGCTCTTTCCAACTTATTCTCCAAGTGTTTATTCACCCTTTCAAGCCATGCTTCTCTATTTTTTTTTATTTCTTGGGTGAATAAAGTAGTAAGAGGAAAAGATCGGAAAAGGGCTACCTCTTCCTCTTTCTGTTTCTCCAAAGCTCTTTTGAGTCCCATAGTCCTATGACTCTTCCTCCTTGGCTAATATTCTTCTTTAGCTTCATTGAATTTGCCCATAAGTTCTTCCAACTTGATTTATGCTTTGGAGGCTTCCCTTTGGTAATTGAAAGCTCGGGCCTCATAAACTGCCATGTGGACATTCATTTGCTTGTTTTGTGTTTGCAGAAAATGTATGAGGTCCTTAGACCTCTCTAGATCAGCTCTTAGGTCGTGAATTTGTTCTTCTCTATTTCGCTAGAGGGACTCAAGGATTCTAGCCTCATTTTCATTGTCATCACTATTTATCTAAATTATATCAAAATCCCTTTCTTTCTCATGACTACTTTCCTCTTTCTCTTTTCCCTTGCCTTGGGTGGCCTTCTTAGTTCTCCTCTTCTTTGGTAATTCGACAATGGGTTGCTTGGGAAACTTGCCTTTACTTCGGAGTGCTCTAGTAACATTGGGAGTTACAACTTGAGCCACTTTCTTTCTTGAATTTTGGGGCTTTCTTACCTTTGGAGAAGAAAGCATGGCCCCTTTCCTAGGAGAGGCAGCTAGCACATGCTCTATTTGGTCTTTAAATTTACGGCTCCCTTCATCATCTTTGCTGGCTGGTGGGCTCTCCTATTTTTCATCAAAAGTTTCCCTTTAAGGACTGTCTTGAACATCCTCATAAGTGCCTTGGTTGTCACCTTGTATGTCTCCTTGAGGGCTGCCTTGTTCACTTTTTTCCCTGCTTTCTTCATGACTGTTAGGCTCTGTATCCTTACTGTATAGTGCCTCATCATCATCATGATCACTGATGTGTGGGCTGCCAATAGTTTCCTCTTTGTGACTATTGTGTTCTTCATCAACTTGCTCCAGCTCTTCATCATTTTCCTCTTTATGCTCACTGTCATGTTTGGATTCTTCATTTTTTCCTTCCTCATCACTTGTTTTCCCTCTTTCACTGTGCTCTTCTTCACTATTTTTCTCTTTCTCACTTTGCTCTTCTTCACTTTCATTCATAGGAGATTTTTGGTTTTTAGGAGTGGATTTACTAGAAGAAGGAGAAACATGATGAGTGGATGGTGAGGGAGACACATGGGATGAAGAAGCAGTGGCGAAATCGGGATGTGAAATGAAAGAGTCCCAAGTAACTCCCTTTTTCTCAAGTTGATGGAGGATGACAATCTTGATAAGGGAATGATGAAAAAGACAAGGTTGTTGTTGAGAGGAAGGTTTCTTTTGAATAGTGGAAGCCATCTTATCAATGCTTCTGTAGAGGAAAAAGGGAAGGTTTAGCAATTGAGTTCTTGTGAAGTGCATGAGTAGCCTGATATGATAAGCATAAACCCGGGAAAATCTCCCTTCGCATGTGAAATACTTCATGATGATTTTCATGAAAGGAGCATAGTTGGTCAACAAGTAGGAAAAATGAAAAATATATGGGCATGCATCCCGATGTTGTGGTTTCAAGAAGGGTTTGTATTGATTTGAATCTAGGTAGGTTTGCTTAAACCATTTTTTCCCGATATATGGAATTTTGGTAGCTTTGGAGATAGCTCTAGGGGAGAGCTTGAAGTCTAAACCTGCTAGATGAACATGCTTCCCTTGGAGCCTTAAAGCAAACAAATGTGTCAAGGGAAGATAACTTTTCACTTCTTCAACCTTTTGACAAAATTCCAAGCATCCTACTTCATGAAAGTTAAAGAGCACTGAAGGGGATGCATTCACTTCCTGAGTTGAAAAAGGCTCATACCTCTTGTGAAGACCACTCCTGCTATCTTGCTTAGGAGGCATTTTGCTTCTAAGATGCTTTTTTGACTCACCAAGGAAAACTTGTTTAAGTGATCACTGAACTAAGTTTTCAATCAACACACCCTTTACTCTTTGAGAAAAACTAATTCTGTCCTTAGTTAGCCAACAAACTTGTTCAAATGAAACCAACTCTTTCTGACCTTGACAACATGAATTCCTCTCACTTAATTCACTATTTTCTGTGGTTGTTTGGAGCAAGAAAAGGTCCCTTTAAAATCACTGTCTCTTTGATATCATTGTTTTTAAGGGACCATTTTGAAATTATGAATGCACTTTTTTAGAAAAACACTGTGTTATCCCTGTGAGTAAACTGCCCTTTTTTGATGATTATTGTTTTTCTAAAACATAAACGCACCCACCTTTGTCACTGAGTAATAGGCCTATCAAAACAAAATATGTCTCCCTTAAGGATCACTGTTGTTCTTTGAGTTTATCAAATAGGCATGAGTTGAATGAAAACCATTTCACCCCTTTAGCATTTGTGTTTGAGGAATGAGGGTTTTTTGACAAGGATATTTTATGGATTTTGGAGACAACTGTCTTTTGATTTTGACACACAGTATATTCACTTTTAATCTCTTTCTTTTATCCCTTACAATATACAGCAAGAAAAACCTCCTTTAAATTTGACAGAAACCCTATCCTCTAACCATTGTTTATCTTTGAAATCACAGTCAAGTGACTCTTTAAACTGATTTGAGACCTTTGCACAATCATTTTTTTACTGGAGACTGTATAAATCCTTCACTATATCGTAGCCCAAGAAAAACCTTTCTTTTGACTAGAAAACCCTCCTCAGGACTAACAACTTGGATAAGAAGCAGAGAAATACCTTGAAGAACAAGTCTTTAGGTCTCTTTGATCGTTGGTGTAGCGTGCAAGGAAGCCCATTCAAAGCACATGGATGGGTGGGCGTTTAGCGTTGAACGTGCTGCGTAGAAGGGCCTGTCGGGTCAGCTTGGGCGCCCGACACAAGCACGCCATGCAGCATTACAACCACGCCACACTCCTTTAGAAAATGCACTATCTTAGCCTTACAGGCGCGCCGCGCGCTGAAACAAGCGTGTCGCGCTGAGCTTGAACTCAAACTCTCTTCACAACCGCTCCAATTTGCTTCTTTCTTTTGGTGAGAAAATGCTAATGCATGTTTGATTCATGCCTTTCAGACTTTATATGGTTTTTTTTTTTTAAATAAAACAAAGTATTTTCCCCTCTTTTGTAATTTGAAAACATTTTAACGTTGTCACTTTGTGTTTTTGAAAAGGATACTTGAATTTATGCTCAAGTGTTTTCTAACCTTTTTTCCTTTTGCGTGAACTGTTTCACTATGTAACTCCTTGGGGAGCTGACTTTCTACCCTTTTGTGAAGAAAACCATTTTTGAAGTTTTTCAATACTGTTAGGCACCTTATTCTGATGTCTTCCTTTTTACTATGTATAAAATTTTGTTTCTACTGAAAGAGAAACCCTGCAAGTGTGACCACCTATGCTTATGTGAAAACATGGTTGTGTCCCTAATTTCAAATGGAAAGGGCCCTTAAATAATGCAAATATATCTATATTAACAGTAAGGCCTCTTCTTTTTAAATGATCTAAAAAGGGGGTTCCTTGAGGTTTTCCTTTAATTTATCACTTGGGGGAATTTAGCTTATGATAAACCTCAATGGATTTATAAAAATGAGAATGTCTTTTTTACATTCACATGTATAAATACTTCCTTATACCATTCTGCATATATGATTAGAACCCAAGATTTGGTCTATCAATTCCCCCATTCATAAGAGGCTTGTTTAGTCAAAATTGTAACATGTAATTTCTCCTTTGGGGAAGGTTTTTATAAATGCAAGATCAAAGCCTGTTAACACCATCATGCTATCTCTCTCAGATAATCTTTAGCTTATGATATGGAATAGGCTTTTGACTTATGAACTCTTATTTACACACCACTGATTTTTCACCTTTGTATTTTCAATAAGAAAATTGCTCACGCATCATTTGAAAACACTACTGATGCATCTTTTGCCCATCTCTTGGAAGGAGGTGACTCACAATTTCTGAAATCACTTTGACAACTTAACCCTCTACTTTTTAAATGAAGGAGGTTCTCACTGTGCCTTTAACCATCTACTTTTAATGAAGGAGGTTACACTGTGCTTTCAACCATCTTCTCTTGATTGGAGGAGGATTTACCATGATGTCTTCTAACCATCTGCTTTTCAATGAAGGAGGTCATTTCTGTGCTTTCAACCATCTGCTCTTTTTCTGGAGGAGGTTCTCACTATGCTCTTAACCATCTCCCTTGACTGTGTTTGTAGAGGTAGGTTGAAATTTTCTTTTGGAGGAGATGCTAAAAACACTGCTAATTAGTATAACATCAGCCCTTTTCATTCATATGACTTGGAGGCTTCTCTCTGTTCCTTTAGGAAAATTTGGCTTTCAGACTACACCCATCAGTAGCCATTCATGTACTGTATTTCGTTTTTTTTACTCATAGCGAACTAACTCATCATGAAGGACCCTTTTGACCTTGTTCTCTTGCTCTTTTGCACATTGATCATTATTGCAATCACACCCCTGCAGATATGTAAAAACATATGACTTTGAAATCTAAAGAGCTTCCTTGGTGTCTTATGCAGATTTTGCCTGACCTAAGAATGTTCTTTTAGACAGTGAACATACTTATCTTCTTTTTTTTTGGATCTTTGTTGAACTTCTTCTGGACTGAGACAGAATGACCTCTTAGTGGCGCAACCTATGGATAAATCAAGATTTTTTTTTTGTAGATTAGGCGCTAATTCAGGGCTAGTTGGTACTGAACAGAGGCTTTTGGCTCAGGATGTTTTTTCCAAGGAAAGGATTCCCTAAAGCACCACTATCTAACTTAGGGGCAATCTTGACATATTCTGAGTGTTTTCTTTGTTATGATTAGATCTTTAAATGACAGATAACCAGGGATAGGGTTGTAGACACTTTTTTCAATAGTTGGACAATGAATGGCTTGAGGAATAAGGGTGGATGACAGCAGATAATCTTCAGCTATGGAAACTATGGACAGGGTTATTTCACAGAAACCAGATACATCTTGACAAATGGGTTTTTCCTCATCATAAGCTGACCGGAAGGGGTAGGAGGATAAAAATTGTTTTGGGGTGTTTTCTAGATGACATATTTGACAGTTTGGAGATCAGCTTCTAGAAAACTTAGCTTAAGAAACTAGTCATCATCAACAGGTGAAAAATACTGATGACTAACAGACAGAACCTCCTTCAAAAAGCAGAGGGTTAGGAAGACATTGTTGTGGCCTCCTTCACAAACAAGCAGAGGGCCAACATGTTCTTAAGTGACTTCAGAAGATGTTGTGTGCCACCTTGTCCAAAGATGAAAAAAGGATGCATAGAAGGATTAAAATTATGTTTAAGAAAGTTTTCTTTTGGAAAGACAAGTTGAGGAATAGTGGTGACACGAATGAGAGATGATAATTTAAAAGGCCTTTTTCATATCACAAGAAAAAGGTTGACATGCTGGTGTTAAGGGCCTCTAATCTTCTGTTTATGAAAACCTCCTTCAAAGGATAAATCAGAGGTTATAATTTTGATTAAAACAACCTATTATGAATGGTGAAATTGATGGACCAAGCTCTGTTTCTAGTCATTTCTGCAAACTGGTATAAAGAAGCATTCACACAGAAGGTGTATGTGAAAAGGGCATTTTTATTTTTACATATCCATTGTGGTTTATCATAGACTAAATTCCTCCAAGTGATGAATGTAAGGCAATCATCAAGAGCTACTTTTTTAGATCATTCAAAAGGCAGAGAGAATATTGTTGAGATAGGTGAAACTTTCATTGTTTGAAGGCCTCCTTCACAAAAGCAAAGGATCAGCTCTCTAAAATATTTACAATATGGTTCATCTTATTCAGTGGTCAAGCAGACATATAGGAAACCAAGTCTTGGTCAATGCAAAGAATTTTCTTTTTAAGATATTCTAAAATAGAAGTTGCATTAGTGGTATTAAAGGGATAATCTCCTTGGTAAAAATTAGAGGATCAAATCATGGTTGGTAGGTCACCTTCATCAAACTAGCAGAAGACCAAGTCATGATTTAAGGACCTTTTTCATTTCATAAAAAAATTAAGTTGCATTGTGGTGTCAAGATGGCTGCAGTAGTGTTTTTATGATAAACCTCATGGTAAACAAGCTGAGGAAAAAACACAGTTTTTATAGACCTCTGTCACATCATAAACAAAGGATAAATCACCAAGATAAGATATGGTTTTTGAGAGAGGTTTTATTGGATATGGCAGAGTTAAGGAGACAACTTGAAAGGGATAAGTCAATTTTTTGAAAGAGGCAACCCCTCACCATTGTGCACAAAGCCACTTTCAAGAAGTTTCTTTCAAATTAAAAAGGAGAAGTTTGTTTTTTAAATTAAAATGAGGGAAACTTTGTTTTAAAAAGTATAAAAGGCATGGCCAAACGTTTCTTCATACCATTTTTTTTCAAACCTTGTGGGTAAGAGAATACAAGTTCAAACAACTTTTAAGGCATTTTCAACTGGTTTGGACATGCGGCACATCTGTACCTTTGTGCAGCGTGCCTATAGGCGCTCACTGAAGAAAATTGTTAAAGGCATGGCGTGCCTGTGCAGTTGCACGACACGCCTATGTCCGGCGTTCAACGGGCGGCCAAGGCCGACCCGACAGCCTGAACGTGGCACATTATTTTTGTTCAAACCTTGCCCAGCGCCCAGTAACCATCTCTGAAAATGGCGCGTTTTCCCGTTCGGGCCTGACCGACCCATCAACCATTTCTGAATGCTAGTTTGCCCACTCGGGCCAATGCTGCAAGAAGCCCTCAAGGTGTCAAAGATCAAATTTAGCACAAAAAAATCATCTCCAAATATAGCAAAAGACATGTTTGAAAGGTATTTATGTCTCTAAGTCCATTTTTGTTTGATGTAAGAGAAGGTTTGATATTAGGGTTTAAAGGAAAACAGTGATAAGTGGAAAGGGCACATTGATAGTTTTAAAGAGGTTTGAAAAGAACACAATTTACTCTTCCAACTTATCATATTTGCTAAATCACAAAAAAACAGTAATTGAGGGAGAAAGGTCTGCTTATTATCAGTTGAAAGGATGTCTCATAAACAGTGTTTTCAAAAAAACAGTGAATAAAGGAGGAAAGATTTGTTGTCATTTTTAAAGAGTTTTCTTGCTGTGAGTAATTAAAGATAAACACAGTCTTATAGAGAGAAAACTGGGATTGTTTTGAACACCTTTGCTCAATAACAAGAGGAGATGCTAATTTAGAAAAACAAAATAACCCTCATCTAAAAGGAACTTGCTTGTTAAAATCATCACAGAACAACAGTGATTAGAGAAGGAGACCTAAATCAGTGTCAAATGGTTTTTATGTTGAATAAGGAATAGAGTGTAGTTTTAACAGAGAGACTCATCATTTCAGGCCAATATCTTGTACTACATAAAACAAGGAATCATTGTTTTCAAAACTAGTACCTTGTGAAGGTTGAAACTTGTTTTTCAAGCACATAGAAGATCATACAATCTATAAAGTGAAGACAGAGTTTGTTTTGAAAGCTTCTTAATCAGTAATAGGGAGACTACTTTTTTAGAGAAACAATGATCATCAAAGAGGAATAATGATTACTCAAGGGAGAAATATATTGATTCTCAAAGAGTGCCTTCTTTGTTTAAAAACATAGGAATGCAGTGATTAAGAAATAGTTCTGATCAGTTATAAGGGGTTTTCTCACCTTTTAAACAGTGATTTCAAAAGAAGGGATTGAGGGGAAAGAGTTTTTGTGTCAATAATAAAAGGGGACTTGTCTTAAAAAATAAAAAATAGATCTTATTAAAGGCCTCTTTGCTCAAAACACAGTGTTGGAGAAGTAAATGTGTTTTCATTTAACAAATACTTGTTTGCCAACTAAAGAGAAAAGCACTGCTCAAAGAAAGGGTATATTTTTCATTACATTTCAAGGTATTGTTTAGTAAGTCAGTGACGGGTATCAGAAAGCAAAAATTCCTCCAAAGAAGGACAGCAGGAATGGATATCACAATAGGTTTGAGCCTTTGACAACTTAAGAAGTGAATGAATCTCCTTCAGTACTCTTCAATTTTCATGAAGTAGGGTGCTTGGATTTTTGCCAAAAAGTCCAAGAAGTAAAAAATCACCCTCCTTTGAAAATTTTTTTTCTTTGAGACTACAAGGAAAGAATTTCCATCTAGCAGGTCTGGATTTCAAACACTCTCCTAGGGCTATCTCCAAAGCTACTAAGATCCCTATATAGGAGAAAAGTGGTTCAAACAAACATACCTAGATCTGAATCACTACAAACCCTTTCTAAAACCAGACCATCAAGATGCTTGCCAAGATATTTTCCCTTTTTCTCACTTTTTGAGCAGCTATGCCCCTCTCATGAAAGTCATCATGAAGTATTTCACATGTGAAGGGAGGTTTTCCTAGATTTATTCCTATCACATCAGGCTTCTTATGCATTTCACAAGAACTCAGTTGTTGAACCTACCTTTTTTCCTCTATAGAAGCATTGACAAGATGGCCTCTACTGTCCAAGAGAAGCCCTACGCTCAACAACAAGCTTGTTTATTTCATCATTCCCTTATCAAGATCATTATCATCCATCAACTTGAGAAAAAGGGAGTTTCTTGGGACTCTTTCATCTCCCATCCTGATTTTTTCATTGCCTGTTCATCTCATGCACCTTCTTCACCATCCACTCATCATGTTTCTCCTTCTTCTAGTAAATCCACTCCTAAAAGACAAAAATCCCCTATGATTGATAGTGATGAAGAAGGGAAAAGTAAAGACTCTAAGCATGACAGTGGGGAAGAAGGAAATGATGGTGAGCATAGCAGTCATGAAGAAGAACATGTGGTAGCCAACACAACAGTAAGTTTGAGGGTGATGAGGGACAAAAAAGTGAAGGAAAATAACATAGCAGTCATGAAGAAAGCAGAAACAGAGATGAATAAGATAGTCCTTAAGAAAACAAACAAAGTGGCAGCCAAAACAGTGATAATAAGGGTCATGACAGTCCTAAAAAAGACACTTATGATGAGGGTCATGACAGTCCTCAAAAAGACACTTATGATGAGAAACAAGGCAGCCCTCAAGCAAGCAATGATGATGGCAAGCAAACACCAAACAATGAGCATTCCGAAGGGGGCAACATGGATAGTTTATTCTAGTTACTCTTGGATAGTTTATTTCTCTTTAGCCTATATATTCCAAGATATTTCATTGTATCAAGAGGCTGAACTTGATGATATAGAGCAATACACGATATTACAAGCTTTAAAGAAACACTTTGTCTCATGATGTGGATGATTTCTTGCTTGTCTTGGATGCTGGAAGAGGACTATTTGTTAGATTCCTTGGCTTGGTAAATGGTATAGTGTTCCTATCTGTATGTTTTCCTTAGCTTATCATACATGTTTCCATGTTTCTTTCTTGTTGTAGGTCAATAAAGAATAGATTTGAGACATGCCCATGGAGGCACCTCAAGTTTCCTGATTTCATTATAGCTTCTATGTTTTTCTTCTTTCTTAGTTATGTCAAATAATTCTTAACTGCTCTTTGATACCCTAAGAATTTGTTATCAATTTCATTAATGGTTATTATGTATGCTATCAAGTATGATTCAAGGTATGCCCTACTTACTCATAGCTACCCAAAACCCCATCACTGAAACCTTTCCCTGAATATTTGATTGTCCTAGTTGAACCAAAGAGGTCTTGTTTCGATCTTGCCCTTTGCCTATGCTCTGCAATCTTAGTTCAAAGTTCCCAATAGCTCAAAATATGATGTCTAAGAGTTCCCTCTTCGTAGATTGAGTTGTTTTTCTATCTTGTGTGTTTTCCCCAAAGTCTGAAGGTTATTTTCCCAAAGTTGGAAGGTCTTATACTTCTATGTATCGCCTGAATGTTTATTTTATGCATCTATCCGTTTGAGTTCCATCTATAGTGATTAATGGTTAGCCCTACCACATGGATGTCTGCTGTAAAATTATTTATGCTTAAACCTCTTTGTCCTTTCACAAATTTAGTGTCCATCCCATTTCATTCCACCTAAAATAATCCATTTTACCTCGACCAAATCAGCCCTGCAATATACCTTGTCCACCCCTTTGAGGCAGTCTCGACCTTATCGACCCCATAGCCCAGTTGATCTGACAATATTTTTATCTATCCATCCTTGATCGGTTCTTCCCTCAAAAAACCTAAAACAAACTAAAAACACACTTAATAACTAGCCTAAAATCAAATACATAAGAAGCAAACAAATCTACATCCCTTGCATAATAGAGAGAGCCCTCTCTGAGTCCAGGAAGGCTAGGTCCTTGGGCTTCAAAGTTGGTTTGATGTTACCCTGTCATTTGGCTTGCCAATCTGCCAAATCATGGGACACTAACATAATGGCGATCACAGTGGGACTCTGAGTGAATAAACAAACTTAGACTTCCCTAAACATTTCAGCACCCCTTAATAGATTATCTTGTCGACTTAACCCACCGCTCACGCTTAATGGTGATCACGGTGGGACTTTTCTAAGTTAGTGACAAACTAAGTACACCTTAGGACTCCAGAAATCCCTTGTCTTCAAGAATATCTAGTGAATCTGCCACCTCATCGCCACACTAACATAATGGTGATCACGGTCAGACCTTCTGAGTTAGTGACAATCTAAGTACACCTTAGTAACTCTCAAAGTCTCAGTCAAAGCTAGAAAACTTAAGTGTTGTCCAAAGAGTAGAATTTGGTTGTCTCACCATCCTAGCAAAATGATGACCCAGCTATAGGACACTCTTGCAAACCCTAGGGCTGCATAAAAACTCAGAAAACCCCAAAAACATCATTAGATTGGTTTTTTTCAGTATTGGTGGTGGACCATATACATATACCCTCAAAAAAATTAAAAAATCCACCTGGCGACTCCACTAGCCTCCAGTAGGCCTATTACTCCATTAGTCCTTATGAATTCTCCTGGGAATGCATTAAGCAATCCAAATCATGTTGATGGTGGTCAGCAAAGTTCAAAACTTCCACCTGGCGACTCCACAACCCTCAATAGACCAAAAGACTCCACTGATAGAGAACTTTAGACTGGTTGAAAGGACACAGTAACTCTTTCTAGTAAACAAAGATGGATCCAAGTGAGAACACAGTTGAAAAATTGGAAAAATTGGTATATATGTTCAACAAACGGATGCCTCTACTTGACAGGAAAAGAGAAAGACACAAAGTTAAGGTTAACACTGCTTATTTAAACCAACCTACACTTCTTCCTCGGGATGAACACACTCAACTATTACAAGACAAGAGTAACAAACAAAATGTGCCTAGTGAGAAAGTTGCAAATAAAAACATAGAGGAATTCTCTAAAGAATCTATCAGCCATCTTGAAATCACAGAATATAAAATGGAAGAGAAATATAAACCTGTAGGACCTCTACCTTTTTGCTTTGAGTCATTTGAGTTCATACGAGAAAATTGGCCTCCTAAGAATCTATCAAAGGCAACTCATGAATCCCATGCTTATTATCCCAAACACCAAGAAAAGTTGGTTGAAGATGAAAACAATCAAGAAATGGAAGAGAACCCACAGGATCACTCTAAAGGCACAAGTGAAGATATATCATCTCTCTTAGGTAAGGCCCAAAAGGACATTCATCCTCTAAATCAGCTTTCCCAAGAGAAAGAGGATTATTGTAGTTATACCCAAAAAGAGATAAAAATGCCTCCCTTTTTAACTAAAAAGGAGATATATCAACTCATAAACATACAGTCAGCCTCTCTTGATTTTCCTCCTGATCTTAACTATCACATAGCAGAAAGCATATTTGTAAATCAATTTAAAGAGAAACAATCTAATAGTCCAATATGTATGGATGGTGACATTACTTATATTAATGATTCTCCAAGGTTTGATCAAAATATTGATGATTATGATATTCAAACAGAAGCTAACCTTGCAGAGCCATCATCAGTTGATTTGTGGGATAAGGTTCACTATCATCAGATTGAAAATAGTAATCAGCAAATTCATGCCACCTATGACACTAATAAGGAAAGCCTTCAGAGTTTGGAAGTAAGTGAAGAGTCTCTGACTCTTTGCTCTACTTTTCTTCAGTCCATCAGAAATAACTTTCACATAATTGGAAATCAGCAGTCTTTCAGCTTTGATGATGAGGTTGAGGAGGATGATGAAATTCTTGAGCAAGTTTTCCATGAGATGTCTTCTCTTGAAATGGTTGAGGAAATCATTTTGGACATGGAATCCTCCTTAACTCCATATTTGCAGCCACCAAGTTCCATTGATTTAAAAATTTCAGATGAAGAAATAGAGGTTGATAAACACATGAGAGTTGTCATACTATCCTTTCAAGAGGATTTAATGCCAAAGTGTATCCCTGCTCATCAACATGATTACCTTCACACAGTTTTTAGTCCACTTAATCAGAACACATCAGCTTGGAAAGAAGACTACACTGCAATATATGATGAGTCTGACAGTTCAAGTGATCATGAGCAAGGGGAAGAGTTTCTTTACCAAGAGAGTCCCAAACATAGCCAAGTGGAAGAAAGAGTAGTCCTAAATGAAGCCTATATATCAAATCCTCTAGATCAGGTATTATTCCAAGATCCATTTGTTGTTTTCCTTGAGAAATCTGAAGGAGTAGTGTGTTCCACCTAGAACATTCTATTGCAAAGAGTGAGAAAAAATTTAGGCACTACTGTTCGAAAACAAGCAAAGTGGAAGTGGCCTTTTCATTTCTTCAACACTCTAAAAAAGTTGAAACTAAATCCCTCATGGAATCATCTTCTTGATTGGCTTTGTTGGAAATGAGATTTCACTAAATGAATGTATGTTGTGTATATTTTAGATTAGGATAGATAGATAGGTGTGAAAAATAATCTCAGCCTTGTGAGCATCTTTTTAGTTCTAGATTGTTCGAAGAAAAAGTAAAAAAATACAAAAAATACAAAAACAGTAGAAAAGTAGAAAAAGAGGACAGTTTCTAAAGCAATGGTACAGCCCCATACCCAAAAAATAGTCATGTTGAAAGTGCGCAAGTCTAAATGCCACTACTAGTGCTCAAAAGGTGTCTTCTTCATTTATCTAGCCTAATCATAACTGGACATGTTTTAAATTTATTTCCGATAAGTTAGTGAAAGAAGTGATAGTCAAATTGTGTAAGCTTGACTTGTCAAAGAAAGTAGATTAGGAAAAGCTACTGGTTCCACACGCTCAAAACAGAACCAAAGAGGAAAATAGGGATGAAAAAAAAACTATGTATCTTAGCCCCGATTTTTCTAAAATCTTGTTTTCGTGAAAAATAATATGTGTGTGCAGCTTGTCTTTTATGCCATAAACACATGACAAATCAGACCGTCTAATCCTGATTTGGTCATTTTTCAATTTCATGTTTTAGTGTAGTGAATGAAATCCTGTCAAATAACGTAATCTTGACAGTCAATCTAGCATAGCTAGAGAATCAAAGGAGTTCATCAGTTTAATCTAAACTCCTGAAAGATATAAGTGTAGAATTAGATAGTGTCTTTTTCAAAAATATCATGTCAAAGGGTTGCTAGTTCAAATGCACCAAAAGAAGAAAAAATGCTAGGAAATATAGTTGGGTAGGTAGAGATGAATTTGATGTTAATCATGTTGTCAAATTTCAGAAATAGCATCAAGAAAGAAAGAAATTTGTGCCAATGGATAAGGCACTGGTTTTTACAAGCCAGAGATCTTCAATTCTGGACACCTCCTGAAAAGGAGCTACCCTCCCCAAATGGAGCCACTGTTAGTCATTAGTATTTTTTACCTGTTGTTGATGACTAGATTCCTTAGCTAAAGTTTTCTAGAAGCTAATCTCAATCTGTCAATTTGTCATCTAGAAAACACCCCAAACAAATTTTTGTCCTCCTATCCCTTCCTGTCAGTCTATGATGAGAACAATCTCCAGTTTTCAAGTCCTATCTTGTTTCAACAAAATATCCCTGTCTAGAGTTGTCTTAGCTTGGTTTATCTGCTATCATTTACCCTTGTTTCTCATTCCATTCACTATTTAAAGGTTGACAAAGTGTTTGCAACTCTATCCCTGGTCATCTTGCCATTTGAAAATCTGATCATGCCTAAGAAAACACTCATAATCTGTCAAAATTGTCCCTAAGTTAGATAGTGGTGTTTAGGGAGTTTTTCCTTGGCTAAGATATCCTAGGCCAAAAAGCCTCTATCTAAGTACCAGTCAACCATGAATTAGTTCCTTTTCTGCAAAGCAAGCATTATGCTATCCATAGGTCGCACACCACTAAGAGGTCACTTTGTCTCATTTCAGAAGAAGTTCAACAAAGATCCAAATCAGGAAAAGAGAAAGTTTGTCACTGTCTAAAGAAATATGCTTAGATTAGGAAAAATCTCCATGAAACACCAAAAGAGCTCTCCAAGGTTCCAAAGCATCTGTTTTTACATCTCTATAGGGGTGTAACTAAATGATGATCAGTGTGCACATAAGAGAAAAAATAAAAGTTCAAACAGGTCTCTCATGTTGAAAAGGTTTTCCATCAATGACCAGATGAAGAGCTGTAAAGTAAAGAGCAGCAAGTGTACATGTTATAAATATAAAGGCTGCCTGAGGAGCAGAGATCATTCCTCATCAATGAAGCAAATGAAGTAAAATGAGATGTTGATCAGTAGTGCTCCATGATCTCCCCCAAAATTAGTGTTGCATAATCCTCTGAAGGGCATCATCATGTAGGGCATAAGAAGATAACTGCTTCTTATGCTACCTTAAACCTGGGATGTGAACATTAGTCAAAGGCAATTTCAAGGTACCCTGAAAACACAGTCAAGGGAAAGTTAGTTCAAAGGTGTCTAACAGTGAGCATTATCCTTGTACCAACCACTTTATTCACTCCCTAAAAACTTCACAGTGATATGATACCAAGCAAAGACATATATTGCAGAGCAATGACACAGTGTTGAAATAAATGAAATTTCATGTGTATGATGATAACCTCCTTCATGAAAAGCAGATGGTTAGAAGCACAATGATAGAACCTCCTTCAAAAATCAGAGGGTTAGGAAGACATTGCTGTGGCCTCCTTCATAAACAAGCAAAGGGCCAACATGTTCTTAAGTGACTTCAGAAGCTGTTATGCGCCACGTCCTCCAAAGATGAAAAGAGGATGCATAGCAGGATTAAAATTAAGTTTAAGAAAGTTTTCTTTTGGAAAGACGAGTTGAGGAATAGTGGTGACACGAATGAAAGATGATAAGTTAAAAGGCCATTTTTATATCACAAGAAAAAGGTTGACATGCTGGTGTTAAGGACCTCTAATCTTGTGTTTATGAAAACCTCCTTCAAAGGATAAATCAGAGGTTATAATTTTGATTAAAAAAACCTCTTCCGAATGGTGAAATTGATGGACCAAGCTCTGTTTCTAGTCATTTCTGCAAACTAGTATAAAGAAGCATTCACACAGAAGGTGTATGTGAAAAGGGAATTTTTACTTTTACAGATCCATTATGGTTTATCATAGACTAACTTCCTCCAAGTGATGAATGAAAGGCAAGCATCAAGAGCTACTTTTTCAGATCATTCAAAAGGCAGAGGGCATATTGTTGAGATAGGTGAAACTTTCACTATTTGAAGGCCTCCTTCACAAAAGAAAAGGATCAGCTCTCCAAAAGATTTACAATATATTTCATCTTATTCAAAGGGTTAAGCAGACATATAGGAAACTAAGTCTTGGTCAATGCAAAGAATTTTCTTTTTAAGATATTCTAAAACAGAGGTTGCATTAGTGGTTTTAAAGGGATAATATCCTTGGTAAAAATTAGAGGATCAATTCATGGTTGGTAGGCCACCTTCATCATACTAGCAGAAGACCAAGTCATGGTTTAAGGACCTTTTTCATTTCATAAAACAATTAAGTTGCATTGTGGTGTCAAGATGGCTGCAGTAGTGTTTTTATGATAAACCTCCATGGTAAACAAGTGGAGGCAAAAACACAGTTTTTATAGACTTCTGTCACATCATAAACAAAGGATAAATCACCAGGATATGATATGGTTTTTGAGAAAGGTTTTATTGGATATGGAAGAGTTAAGGAGACAACTTAAAAAGGATAAGTCAGTTTGTTGAAAGAGGCAACCCTCACCATTGTGCACAAAGCCACTTTTCAAAAAGTTTCTTTCAAATTAAAAAGGAGAAGTTTGTTTTTTAAAGTAAAATGAGGGAAACTTTGCTTTAAAAAGTATAAAAGGCACAGCCAAATGTTTCTTCATACCATTGTTTTTAAAACCTCATGGGCAAGAGAATACAAGTTTGAATATCTTTTAAGGCATTTGCAACTGGTTTGGATGCGTGGTGCGCCTGTAGGCGCTCATTGAAGAAAATTGTTAAAGGCATGGCGTGCCTGTGCGGTTGCGCGACACGCCTGTGCCCGACGTTCAACGGGCGCCTAGGGCTGACTCGACATCCCAAACATGGTACGTTATTTTCGTTCAAACCTTGCCCGACGCCCAGTAACCATCTCTGAACGCAGCGTGTTTGCCCATTCAGGCCTACCCAGCCCATCAACCATTTTTGAACGCCAGTTTGCCCACCCGGGCCAATTCTGTAAGAAGCCCTCAAGGTGTCAAAGAAAAAATTTAGCACAAAAAACTCATCTCCAAATAAAAAAAAAGACATGTTTGAAAGGGATTTATGTCTCTAAGTCCATTTTTGTTTGATGTAAGAGAAGGTTTGATATCAGGGTTTAAAGGAAAACAGTGATAAGTGGAAAGGGCATATTGACAGTTTTAAAGAGGTTTGAAAAGAACACAGTTTACTCTTCCAACTTATCATATTTGCTAAATCACAGAGAAACATTAATTAAGGGAGAAAGGATTACTTATTATCAGTTGAAAGGATGTCTCATAAACAGTGTTTTCAAAGAAACAATGAATAAAGGAGGAAAGATTTGTTGTCAGTTTTAAAGAGTTTTCATGCTGTGAGTAATTAAAGATAAACACAGTCTTATAGAGAGAAAATTGGGATTGTTTTGAAGACCTTTGCTCAGTAACAAGAGGAGATGCTACTTTAGAAAAACAAAATAACCCTCATCTAAAAGGAACTTGCTTGTTAAAATCATCACAGAACAACAGTGATTAGAGAAGGAGACCTAAATCAGTGTCAAAGGGGCTTTTATGTTGAATAAGGAATAGAGTGTAGTTTTAACAGGGAGACTCATCATTTCAGGTCAATAGCTTGTACTACATAAAACAGGGAATCATTGTTTTCAAAACTAGTACCTTGTGAAGGTTGAAACTTGTTTTTCAAGCACATAGAAGATCATACAATCTATAATGGGAAGACAGAGTTTGTTTTGAAAGCTTCTTACTTCGTAACAGGGAGACTACTTTTTTAGAGAAACAGTGATCATCAAAGAGGAACAGTGATTACTCAAGGGAGAAATATAGTATTCTCAAAGAGTGCCTTCTTTGTTTAAAAACAGAGGAAGGCAGTGATTAAGAAAGAGTTCTGATCAGTTATAAGGGGTTTTCTCACCTTTTAAACAGTGATTTCAAAAGCAGGGATTGAGGGGAAAGAGTTTTTGTGTCAAGAATAAAAGGGGACTTGTCTTAAAAAATCACAAATATATGTTATTAAAGGCCTCTTTGCTCAAAACACAATGTTGGAGA
Organism: Pinus albicaulis; assembly: GCA_034641835.2. Classification (NCBI taxonomy): domain Eukaryota; kingdom Viridiplantae; phylum Streptophyta; class Pinopsida; order Pinales; family Pinaceae; genus Pinus; species Pinus albicaulis. The sequence goes on from CM076571.1 coordinate 257,866,501, forward strand.
AATAAATGTGTTTTCATTTAACAAATACTTGTTTGCCAACTAAAGAGAAAATCAGTGCTCAAAGAAAGGGTCTATTTTTCAGTACATTTCAAGGTCTTGTTTGGTAAGTCAGTGAAGGGTATCATAAAGCAAAAATTCCCCCAAATAAGGATAGTAGGAGTGGATATCACAATAGGTTTGAGCCTTTGACAACTCAAGAAGTGAATGAATCTCCTTCAGTACTCTTCAATTTTCATGAAGTAGGGTGCTTGGATTTTTGCCAAAAAGTCCAAGAAGTAAAAAATCACCCTCCTTTGACACATTTGTTTGCTTTGAGGCTGTAAGGAAAGCATGTCCATCTAGCAGGTCTGGATTTCAAAATCTCTCCTAGGGCTATCTCCAAAGCTACTAAGATCCCCTATATAGGAGAAAAGTGGTTCAAACAAACATACCTAGATCTGAATCACTATAAACCCTTTCTAAAACTAGACCATCGGGATGCTTGCCAAGCTATTTTCCCTTTTTCTCACTTGTTGAGCAGCTATTCCCCTCTCATGAAAGTCATCATGAAGTATTTCACATGTGAAGGGAGGTTTTCCTGGATTTATTCCTATCACATCAGGCTTCTTATGCATTTCACAAGAACTCAGTTGCTGAACCTACCTTTTTTCCTCTACAGAAGCATTGACAAGATGGCCTCTACTGTCCAAAAGAAGCCCTCCACTCAACAACAAGATTGTTTATTTCACCATTCCCTTATCAAGATCATTATCCTTCATCAACTTGAGAAAAAGAGAGTTTCTTAGGACTCTTTCATCTCCCATCTCGATTTTTCGATTGCCTCTTCATCTCATGCACCTTCCTCACCATCCACTCATCATGTTTCTCCTTCTTCTAGTAAATCCACTCCTAAAAGACAAAAATCCCCTATGATTGAGAGTGATGAAGAAGGGCAAAGTAAAGACTCTAAGCATTATAGTGGGGAAGAAGGAAATGATGGTGAGCATGAACAAATTGATGGTGAGCATAGCAGTCATGAAGAGGAACATGATGGAAGCCAACACAACAGTAACTTTGAGGGTGATGAGGGACAAAACAGTGAAGGAAAAGAACATAGCAGTCATGAAGAAATCAGAAACAGAGATGAACAAGACAGACCTCAAGAAAACAAACAAAGCTGCAGCCAAAATAGTGATGATGAGGGTCATGATAGTCCTCAAAAAGAAACTTATGATGAGGGTCATGATTGTCCTCAAAAATATACTTATGATGAGGGTCATGATAGTCCTCAAAAAGACAATTATGATGAGAAACAAGACAGCCCTCAAGCAAGCAATGATGATGGCAAGCAAACACCAAATAGTGAGCATTCCGAAGGGGGCAACATGGAGAAAAACGATCAAAACAGTCCTAAGGGCGGCCAAGACCAAACCAAGGACTAAGTTGAGCAAGTGCAAGTTATGAAGCTATCTCTCTCTTCCCCTCAACACAGCCAAGACCATGTGCTAACTTCCTCTCCTACGCAAGGGGCCATGACTCTCCCTCCAAAAGTGGCAAAGCCTAGAAACACTAGATCAGCAAAGAAGAAGATCACTCCAGCAGTGACTAGCAATGTCACAAGAGCACTAAGAAGTAGAGGCAAGCTGCCTAAGAAGATTATTGTTGAATTTCCAAAGAGGAAGAGGACCAAGAATTCTACCCAAGGCAAAGGGAAAGAAAAAGAGGAGAGTAGTCATGAAAAGGAGAGGGAGTTTGACATCATACAGATAGATAGTGATGATGGGGATAATGAAGCTAGAATTCTTGAGGCTCTTTTGCAAAATAGAGAAGCCCAAATTCATGACCTACAAGCTGATCTAGAAAGGTCAAAAGACCTCATACATGTTCTATAGATGCAAAACAAACAAATGAGTGGTCAAATGGTAGTTTATGAGGCCCGAGCTTTCAAATACCAAAGGGAAGCCTACAAAGCACAAGTCAAGCTTGAAGACCTTATGGGCATATTTGATGATACTGAAGAAGAAGAGCAGCCAATGAGAAAGAGGCCTAGGACTATGGGTCTTAAGAAATCTTTGGAGAAAAAGAAGGAAGAAGAGGCATCCCTTGTTCGATCTTATCCTCTTACTCAATTGCTTGCCCAAGAAATAGAAAATAATAGAGAACCATGGCTTGAAAGGGCCAACCAGAATTTGGAGGATAAGTTAGAGAAAGCTAACAGAGACTTGAGTCTACAAAAGAAGATGACCGGGAACTACAAGAAGTTGAACCAATTTGCCCCGAGAAAGCTCAAACTTGCTCAAGAAAGGCTCAAGGCTACCCGAAAGAGGCGCCCAGTAGAAAAAATGGAGAAAGGAACATCAGCTCTCAAAATATTTGCCTCAGCTTCCTTACATGCTTCTAAGAACCCATGAGGGGCTTGCTCGCCAAAATTGATCAAATTTTGACAGGTTTTTGTTTTTTGTGTTTTTGGCCATAATTGCACATTTTTCAAGGCGCTGCCATGGGTGCTAGGAGCATCCTCAGCTCATGAAAGTCATTTTTTTGGATGAAATAAATTCAGGGGCAGCTACTCACAAATTTTTAGATCCAAATTAGGTGTTTTGGTCCCCCAAAGAGGCAAAAAACAGTAATTTTTTAACTTTTTGCCTCACATATCAGCAAGGGCTACTTTTTGGTTTTTTCCACTCAGTTCAGTTTTTGATATGCTTTCGGGGATCATTTTGGGAAAAATAAATTAGTTCCAGAAACTATACATCCAGGGATTTCCAACAAGCCAATATAGGCCTCGTTTTGACATCGGGAGGTCCCTCAAAAATGGTCTACAAGACAGGCAATTTTCTGCTGCTACGTTCCTGTAGCATTTTGGCAAAAAAGGCAGTTTTCTAAAGTGGCTTATCCAAATGTGCGTTGAGCCTTTTTTGGCCATTTTCAGTTATGAAAAGTAAATTTTATTTTATTTTTTAGCATTTTAAGATATTTTTAAAGATATTTTTTGCCTTTGGATTTGCAAAGCCCCAAGGACAAAATCAGATATTTGTAATAGGCCAATGGCCTTCTAGTTACTCTTGGATAGTTTATTTCTCTTTAGCCTATATATTCCAAGAGATTTCATTGTATCAAGAGGCTGAACTTGATGATACAGAGAAATACATGATATTACAAGCTTTGAAGAAACACTTTGTCTCATGATGTGGATGATTTCTTGTTTGTCCTGGATGGTGGAAGAGGACTGTTTGTTGGATTCCTTGGCTTGGTAAATGGTATATTGTTCCTATCTCTATGTTTTCCTTAGCTTATCATACATGTTTCCATGTTTCTTTCTTGTTGTAGGTCAGTAAAGAATAGATTTGAGACATGCCCATGGAGGCACCTCAAGTTTCCTGATTTCATTACAGCTTCTATGTTTTTCTTCTTTCTTAGTTATGTCAAAGAATTCTTAACTCCTATTTGATACCCTAAGAATTTGTTATCAATTTCATTAATGGTTATTATGTATGCTATCAAGTATGATTCAAGGTATGCCTTGCTTACTCATAGCTACCCAAAACCCCATCACTGAAACCTTTCTTTGAATATTTGATTGTCCTAGTTGAACCAAAGAGGTCTTGTTTCGATCTTGCCCTTTGCCTATGATCTGCAATATTAGTTCAAAGTTCCCGATAGCTCAAAATATCATGTCTAGGAGTTCCCTCTTCGTATATTGAGTTGTTTGTCTGTCTTGTGTGTTTTCCCCAAAGTCTAAAGGCGATTTTCCCAAATTTAGAGGGTCTTATACTTCTATGTATCACCTGAATGTTTATTTTATGCATCTATCAGTTTGAGTTTCATATATAGTGATTAATGGTTAGCCCTACCACATGGATGTCTGTTGTAAAACTATTTATGCTTAAACCTCTTTGTCCTTTCACAAATTTAGTGTCCATCCCGTTTTATTCCACCTAAAAGAATCCATTTTACCTTGACCAAATCAGCACTACAATATACCTTGTCCACCCCTTTGAGGCAATCTCGACCTTATCGACCCCATAGCCCAGCTGATCTGAAAATCTTTTTATCTATCTATCCTTGATCAGTTCTTCCCTCAAAATACCTAAAACAAACCAAAAACACACTTAATAACTAGCCTAAAATTAAATGCATAAGAAGCAAACAAATCTACATCCCTTGAATAATAGAGAGAGCCCTCTCTGAGTCCAGGAAGGCTAGGTCCTTGGGCTCCAAAGTTGGTTTGATGTTACCATGTCATTTTTCTTGCTAATCTGCCAAATCACGGGACACTAACAGAGATAATTCCAAGATAATTAAAATCCGATTTTGCTGAGGAAGATAGTGGTGCATGTGTAAATCCAATTTTGCAACAGGTTCAAATTCAACCTCTTTTACATTTGAACGATTTTTCGCTACCTTGAACTGCAATCGTTGAACGAATTGCACAAAAAACCTGCAATTCCCCAACCTGAAGATTTTTGTTGCCTCGCCCTTCTGCCAACAACAGAAAGAGGAGCAAATGGATGGAGGGTTTGCTCCTTACGAGAAGTGGATCACTGAGCTGCTAAAGGTAGGGAAGGATAAACGTGCTCTTAAAGTGGAAAATTGGTTGTGAAGAGACAAAGAATGCAAAAAGCGAAAGATAGGTGTTGCTGGTGACGTAACCTTAAAATGAAATGGTAATTATTTTCTTTGGGCGTTGATTGTTTTTTTTAAACGTTGATGAGTTTGGAAGAAAATAAAAAAAAATCATTTTAGTGTTAGTTTTTTTTAATATTTTTCTTTATTAGTTTTTTACAAAATAAATAAATATATTTTTGTTGATTTTATTTATTTCTTTATTAAAAAAATAAATTCAAAAATTCAAAATAAATAATAAATAAATAAATAAATAATGTTTTTTTTTTATTTGTTATTTTAAAAAAAAAAACACAAGAAAATTTTAATAATAAACATCAATAATAATTAACAAAATAAATTTTTCTATTTAATTTTGTTATTTAAAAAAAAAAAAAAAATATCGCCCCACATTCATTTACATAAAATTCATAAAATCAACTATTTCTTCCCCAAAAGATACAAAAGCCTTTTCAAATGTTTTAATGATTGTTAAAAAAAAAGGCCACTTTGGGCCGTGAGGCATATGTGCTCTCATTGGAAGAAGATTTTGGGGCTGTGTGCCTAATTTAGAAGGTTTCAGTGCAGGAGGTTGCAAGACTAATGAAAAAAAATCATGCTATCAAAGGACCTTTTGAGGCTGGATGTTTCACCAACAATACTTCATTCGTGGAAAAGGGTCATGTTTGAGGGCAAAATTTTTAAAAATAGACACTACAGCATTTTTGAAAATCATTCACTATTGTCATTCTCAAAATGCCCTTTCATTGTTGATCATTTTACTCCTTCACTTGAAGGATACTTCGAAGTCTTCCTAGGAAATCTTACACAGATTTGATATTTCATTGATTTGAAAAAATATAATGGAACATTTGGAAGATTAATTTAAAGAACATTTGGTGGATTATTTAAATGCTGATTAACTTTCTTATAGTTGGCAACTTCATATTGTTGTATGCTTTTATAACATACTAATCTATAGGACACAACATATCCATAATGCCAAGCTTTTCGCCATGCACAAAAGTTAGATGACAAAAGCAAGGAGTAAATTACTTTTCATGGTTATTTCTTTAAGAATAGATTGATACTAATATCATGAATTGAGTTAATTTCAACACTTTGATTGTCCTTAATCTGTTTTATTTGGTACAAAATTTTTGCGTAAGAATCATGAAGCAAATGGCCATTTCTTCTTGAACACACTTATGTTTTCTTTCTTCCAAGTTTTTTTTCGCATGTTACAGGATAATCAAGTGATCATTAAGGAGATTAAATTGTGACGACAATTGGTCTTCCCAAGACTAATTTCAAGAGAAATTATAAAGAACCAATCCATGATCATAAACGAAATTTCCAGAAAATTACAAGTTCTTGCAACTTCCTGTAATAGCATAATGCTTTGACATGTTGCATGATAGATTAGCAAAATTCAAAGAGCTGGGGTTTGTTCCTAAATGTACAAGGATGGTGAAATACCTATCCACACTTGAATTTCATGTCTACAAGTAGTTGGTCAATGCTAGTCAAACTCAGCTATTTTAGTAGGCAGTCCAGAATTAGGGACCAGATTTGCTATATTTGAGAGTTTGCATGCCATAATTCATTTTTTTTTCTTTCCAGCAAGATTCATTATCCATTTTCCATTACCACATACAGTTCATTACATTGTCTTCAATCCTAACCCACCAATAAAACCAACAAAGCTCATCTACAAGCTTTTTGGTCCACTTTACATATTCATTGTCAGTTTCCTTTTTCTTACATTTGCAAATAAAACCTTGCTTCCATACACCATTCAGTCCATATTCCTTAAGTCTAAATATTTTTCTAAAAACACCTTGAAACTTGCATGCCTTAAGGGCAAGCTATCATGCTAATAAACAAATGGAATACATCAATGTCCCTTGTTCATCGGATCTTCTGATTATTCGACAACAACAAAATCATTCATACTTAGAAAGATGTGTTCGGGGCATCTTGACTCTCATCCACATTAAAAATGGGAGCTCTCGTGTTGACTAGCGGCATCCATCAATGGCCACTAAGTTAACAATTTCTTGTTATGTTCGACACCGAAACATTTATTCACATGACAAGAATTGTGCCAATGAGCGCTGAAGACTTGAAGACCAATCATTTTGTAGCAGAGGACGCAGAATTACTTTCATTACTTTTCAATTTTTGATGTAAATGACTTGAGGACAAGTCAATAAATAAGGCTGGGGGGGAAGTGTAAATTCTGAATTTTATATACCTTCCAAGCCTTATACATTTTCAGCTGCATTCAGCAGCAGATTCCAAACATTCAGTAGAAGATGTAGCAATAGATTTAGTAGTAGATGCAGCAACAATAAAAGATTCACTTTTTTGATTTCATCCACCATTTTCACAACCGAGTAAAGAAGACTATGAACAAAATTTTGCAGCCACACGTGCACAACTCTCATCCATTTTTGAAAGGGTAAGTTAAGGTATGATATTTTCTAACTTTTAACCATTTAATTCCTTGAAAAGTTAGAATGATAATTTTTGGAAAAACTTCACTTCCTTTCGTCATTTTGTCAAATTGCCAAAACCATCAATTGAGGGGGGAAATACATTCACATTCATATGTTTCCACATTCATATAACATTCAAATTTAATATCACATTCAAAGCCCACATACTTTCAAAATATATTTACTATTACATCATCATGAGCATATAAATGGCTTTTCAAAAAGTACTTAAAAGATAATTGGCCAACACAATCATGGTTGTCACACAAGAGCCAACCATGATGCATTCCAACAAAAATACTCTGCAATAAAACTCACATTATCAATATGCAAAGATCATACATTAAAATTGAATGCAACAAACAAAATATGGTTGAAACACAAGAACCAACCAAGTTGCAGTTCATGAAAAACACTTTGCAAAAGTTAAGTAAATGATATCATGCAGAGTTTAAGCCAAAGCTCAAGTATCAAAAATTAATGTAATAGATTGCATGAGGACATGCAATACATTTAGTTTGGGGGTATGTTGGGCCTCAAAATAATCCCTATTATCATTCCATTATTCACCAATACCTTCACATTACTTCCATATTACCTTCATGTCACCTTCATTCCACCTCCACATCATTACATTTACCTCATCATTGGGCTATATCTATGCTTTTCCAAAGTTTATTAATTCTTAAAATTTTTAAGTGGATTTGTGGTTAAATTTTAGAAAATAATATGCTTATACTTATAGCTAACAATTAGAATGAGTTTGTTGACATGTGTAGGTACAAAAGAAGCTTCCTAGGCACCCTTATGTGGCACTCTATGTTCAAATTCGAATTTGAGGAGATCATGGACCTCATGGAGGAGATCATGGAGGATAGGGTTATGTGTCACCATTCGTTGAGAAATATGTGGGTCAAAGGAGGGAATAGTGGATTTACATTTATGAGTTTGTTATCATAGCTTTTGTATAAATAGGAGTGTTATCTCCTTCATTTGTAATCTTGATTATCTTAGTCTTAATCTTGATTTGTAATCTTAGTATCTTATAGTTTGGTAGTGAGAAGTTAGATTGGAGAAGCAATGTAATGGTTGCAATTGCAATTTGCAATTGATGATAAATAATATGGAGCTTCTTTGATCCTCTACATTTGAATTTTATTTGTGTGTGCTTGTGAATCCTTGGAAGGATCCCCATTGCCTAGCAAGTACACTTTTATTTTAGTAGGCTTTTATTTTATGTTTGTTTGTGAATTTCATTAGATTAAATTATTAGTTTCATATGTTTGGAATATTAATGAATGACCTTTCGTAAGAAAGTAATAATGTTTCCTTCAATGAATCTGATTTGTTATTGAATGTTTGATTTCATTAGTTTAAGTTTCTGATTTATATGCTTGAGATATAAATGAATAGTCTCTTGTAAGAGAGCTTTAACATTTCATGCAATCAATCAGAATTAGGTTTAGGTGTTTTAATTTCATTAGTATAGTTTGTTGATTAAGATGATTAGAAATATTAATGAACAGTCTCCTGTAAGGGAGCCTTAATATTTCTTACACTTATCACAATGTCTTTAGATTTCATTTTGATTAAATAACGAAATAGGTGTTGAAAATCCTAATGAAAAACCTCTTGTAAGGGAGCTTTGGCATTTCTTCACCTAGCTTAGTTTAGTTTGTCTCTGAGTCCATATATTTTGGATGATCCTCGAAGTTTACTTACCCTTATTGATAGTCAATGAAACTCTAATTTGCATCCGCATTTTAGACCGAACACATCCCGTCATGAATAAATTGTAGGAATAAGTACTCTATCATGTCATGGCGATATTATGAGGGAAGAAAATAAGGAGGGAATCATGCTAAAATACACTCTTGTAGTTGAACTCACAAGATGATTGTCAATATAAAGTGAAAGGGCACTAATTTGTGACCATTATCCAAGACTTGAGATCATTGAAGACTCCTTATCGCCAAGGCATGCAGAGGAGAAAAGGAAATCTCTTTCATGAAAATACTCAACTCTCAGTAGTAGCAGTGGCTTGACATTTCCATGTCATCAAGCAATCCATGTCAGCAATGTCATGTCATTTCATGTCATGAGTGTTCATATTCCACATCACTATTGTACATCATGTCTATTGTAATCAAAATGTATTGTAAAGTAGAAGTCTAAAGGACACACATGAATGTACAGAGACATGTAATTTGAAAAGTAATGAGAATTCAAACAATCATGAGGGTATTTAAAGAGTCACCTTTGGTTATATATGCTCCCTCATTGTATGAGCAAAGGACTTTTCACCTTGGCTCCACCAGCAAATCATTAGAGAGATAAGCTAGTTCTTTTGTGGTGCAAGGAGTGGCTCCAACGCTCCATTATTGGAGCTAGTGATGTTCATTGTACATATGTCTCTTGGAAATTTTACATAATAACAGAAGCCTTCTGAGGTCAACACGTTCTTCATGCATGGATTATGAATGTTTGTAAGACTATTCTACAAATGTTTTTATTTCATTCTTGCTTTCACATGTACGAATTGTCTTGTAAGAAACAAACTACCATCTCTATGTCTTCGGAAGAAATAGAGTATCATGTTGTTGTTGAAGCCAACAAGGATGCCCTGTGGCTTCGTCAAATCCTGTCCGAATTTGGTCTTCATCAGCAACATCCAACTACACTTTGGTGTGATAATCAGAGTGCCATTCAGCTATGCAAAGATCCAATTCAATAGTTGCGCATGAAACACATTGAGATACACATACACTTCATCAAAAAGCTCATTCATGATCGTGTTCTTGAAGTGCACTATTGTTCAACCAATGATCAAGTTGTGTATATATTTACAAAGTCTCTCACAAAACCGAATTTTACCAAACTTCAATATATGCTTGGAGTTCAAGAAAGTTATGATTAAGGGGGGATAGACTCTAATGCCTCCTTCATTCTTGTATTGTGTCACCTTTTTAAATCCTTCAATCCTATCCCAAGTTGTTCTTAAGGGGTGATGTTAGGATATTCCGACACATGGGAAATAGTTAAGTATAACTTGGTCTAGCGTAGAGTTAGGTAAAGTGTGTTTCTTTACTATGTACTTTTGTAACTTATAATTCGAAATGACAGATCATTCTCTCCTCGGTATTACCGACACTTGATCCATGGCTTAGAACCCGATTGGTTGATGATCTCTATGTAAAGATCATGGAGCGTCATTTGTTTGGTAACCGTTTATGAGAGATTCTTATGTAAATTTTCTTTCTGTATATTAATAAATTCTCTGAAGTGGTCGTGTTGGCTCAAGCCATAGACTATTTCCCTATTTGAGGGTTTTAACCACATCAAATACTAGTGTACTGATCTTTTATCTGTTTGTGAGCAGTGACCTTTGGTGTTTGATCTAAGGAACTTACCCTGTAAATTTCTACAGAGTTTGGATTGTATCAACACAAGCATGGATGACTTGAGAGCTCAAGTTAGTTTTTTCAAATCTGTCTACCCCACTCTAGACAGACATGTGTCTAATTCCTCCAACTTACGAAGGTCTATTACTAACTTTGTTTGTTGTAATTCAGATCCAAGTGCGAAGATATTAGCCCCTATTCCATGTCCTTCCTTCGCTTCCCATGGGCACTTCTTCTGTAGAATGGAATAGACTCTTTTAGAGAAATTTTTGTTGCTTTGACCATTATTTTGGTCTAAGGAGGTATTGGTGCATAAAGGACCATATATTTTCTTTAGTTCATCAATAATTTTCTGGGTGTTTTCTAGGATTTTTTCAAGACGACCCATCTTCTCACGATCAAAAGAAGGAAAATATGAAGGAATGTACTAATTCTTCATCAAAATTCCATCAATCATTCATATTTTGATAATTTTGGCCCTAATATACTATAGCCACAGACTTGAAACTGGAAATTGTTTTCCCACCTTTTTTATTATTATTATTTAATAGCCAACAATCTTGGCAATTACTCTCAATAAACTCCTACATCTAAATTTTTTTTTTAAAGCATTTCTAAGAAAATACAAAGTGTACAAACTAATAGTAGGTTGAAAAATTGAAGCGATGCTAACAATAATTTTCACCTTGGGTACAACGCTCTTTTTAGCAACCTCAGACAGCTTCTCTTACTGAACCAAGTTGTTTTAAACAATAACATGCTTCTAGACAGGTACAGATCCAATGATACCTTGGGCTCCAAAGATTGTTTTACTTCCAATGACAATTCGCTTCTCTCTCACATGTTATGAGCCTCAACCCTGAGTTCACCTTCGTTTTGGCATGCGCTCTAGTGGTAAGTCGTGATCTGACCTCTTGACCCTCCAATGAACCTCCACAATATTTTATATACCTAGCATTTTTTACCTTTGACCTTGGTCCGCATGGATCCCTTTGGCCTATGATAGTTACTCATATTTTTTATCGGTCGTCAACATTTCAATTTTCAAGGTGAGCGTGGCCCAAACATATTGTCTTGGATAGAATATTTTGGTGACCTCTCATGCCGCAACATGTTGTTAATTCTCTAGGCCTTACAGTATCAACACACTAGCAGATGGTCGTTCGACCTTTTTCTTTCTGTTGTAACGACCCTAACAACCACCGTGCGATGGCTTCTAACCGGTCTTGACAGATATGGTTCCTCGATTCTCCCGTAACAACAGTGGCACCTCCCCGATGAGATAATGTGGCCACGACAATATTTTTGGCCTCTCTGCACGGCACCCACGTACTGTGAATAAGTGTGTAGTGATCATAGCCTTGGTGTTTCAAATTTATTACTACCTGGTTGACCAAATCCATGTCATATGACAACTCCTCCCAATCAATAGAGTTACCACAATGGTTCCTTTAGCCTTCAAATTCCACATTAAATTTCCTTGTTCGTTGCTATTACTCGGTGATCCCCCAAATCTCTTAGATCCCTATATTACTAGTATAGTCCCTTATTATGTTGGTATAGTCCCCCTTATTGTTATTGTTGTACCCCTGTAACCCCCATATTGTTGTTATTGTGCCCTTACAACATTATTGTTACGTTGGCTAGGATTACACTGTGGCCCCACTAGGATTACATTGTGGCCCCACGGACTCCTATATATAGAAGGAAGGTTTTTTCATTTGTATCATCCAAGAATTTTTCATTTATGTAATGTATTGGAGGTTACCCACTCGAAGTGGCTTATTTCTAAGGCATTGATCTCTCTTTTCTTCTATTTTTGGAGCTGGTTTCACAACATTTGGTATCCGAGCTTTGGATTCTAGGGTTTTGCTGCTCCAAACAGGTCATCATGGAATTTTCGCTACAACTTGTTCTCTATGAAGGTTCAGAAGCTGGAATTTTTATAGTGTGAAGCTGAAATCCTGAGGAACATCGTTGCAAAATTTTAGATATTGGTTCGCAATATTTTCGGAGATATGATTTGTGGAAGTTAGGGCTTTTTCAAGCTTCTGAATTTCATCTCAAAGAGGTGATCATGGGAAAATATTAATAACTCTCTCTCTGAGCATCGAATTGGAATTCTGTAAAAATTGGCTGGAAGCACACGGACTGTAGTTTCCTTTCTATCAATTTCAGAGCCAAAGGAGAAAACAGTGACACATGGAAAGTCGTACAAGTTAGCTCTACTGAACCAGTCCATAATTGGGTCATTGTGGGAGATTGGAAATATCTTTGTCTTGAAGAATCCAAATCAAGTCAGACTTGTCACATTTGAAAGAAGCTTAAGAGGGCTACTATAAGGCCAAATTTCAAATATTGAAGATCTGAAATCACATAGATAATTCAGTTTCAATATCGAGCTCCTCAAAAGCAGGAAAAAGGTGTGTATTTGTTTTTTCGAATTGCATAAGTCTTGTGTGAAAAATCATTTTGAAGTGATTCCAAGGGAATATCGAATCATAGATATCAGTATTGGGTTCTAAAATGCCACCTAAAAATAATTCCATACCAATTAAGCCCTCAAAAAGTTATACTATGATGCATGAAGAGGAAGAATTGCAGTATGAGATATCAAAATTACGGTACCAAGTGCAACAAATTTCGATCTTACGAAGAGCAACCGAAGATGACATTGATGGTTTAAAAGAAGAAATGGAGGCTAATTTGGATGGTTTGAAGGATCAAATAAAATCTAATATGGATGATAAAGCAGTGGAAGATCACATCGAGCATCAACAACAAGTTCTCCAACTCTCAAAGGATAACCTAACTTTGGTGCAGAATCAAATGAAACAATAGGAAGATCAACATCACATCGAAAGAAGTTTTGAATCAGTCACAGAAACAAGAACTCAACAAGTACGATCAATTTCAGATTATCTCAACACGTGGAATAAATTTCCTGTAGAAGATTCCACATGGGAGGATGAGAATTTTATACAAAAGCATTAAGAAATAATCAAGCGTTGAGGACAACATGTGTTTGAAGGAGAGGGGCATGTTAGGTCCCTATATTACTAGTATAGTCCCTTATTATGTTAGTATAGTCCCCCTTATTGTTATTTTTGTACCCCTGTAACCCCCATTTTGTTGTTATTGTGCCCTTACAATATTATTGTTAGGTCAGCTAGGATTACATTGTGGCCCCACTAGGATTAAATTGTGGCCCCATGGACTCCTATATATAGAAGGGAGGTTTTATCATTTGTATCATCCAAGAATTGTTCATTTATGTAATGTATTGGAGGTTTCCCCCTAGAAGTGGCTTATTTCTAAGGTGTTGATCTCTCTTTTCTTCTATTTTTGGAGCTGGTTTCACAACAAAATCTGTGATATACAATGGCTTTGCGGGTCTTCAAGAGCACGTCCTCTACTTGTGATAGATCGACTTGATTTTTATCTTTTCTAGTGTTAGCTTTCATGTTGGAAATTACTCCCAACCAGCGCCGTGAATAAATTGGCAGCAACCATACCATCATTTATATGTTTTTTTTAGGGAAGGAAAAGCTCCATCCATAGTAAATGTGTGGGAAAACATTTAAATCCTCAAGCTTATATACATCACGCAATTTCCGTAATACTCATAAATTTATATCTGCCCATCTCTTTGTGTTAAATTCTTTCCCTCCATGTCACCTACCTTCTTGACCGCACTGCGCATTTCGCAAGCCTTAGCCTTTTCTTCTTAACTCCATTTATGAATCCTAAAAACCTTTCAATGCGACATGGTGGGACCCATTTCTAATATATATTCCATACGAACCTTTTTTTTTCTACTTTACCTTTACCTTTTTCCTTTTCACATTGCCCATTGTTTAGTGCATCCCACATCACGCTTTGCAATCTTTATAACTTACCTTTTATGCTCCATCCCAAACCTTGAAATGGTGCGATGCGATATCGCCATCGCACATCACAATCAGTGAGTTATAAGTTTAAATTTAACACATCGCAATTTGTTTCTTGTAAGCTACGATACGATATTGATGTCGCATATCACAATCGCAATATTATAAGTTTTCCATTAATTTTCCGCGGGCTTAGTGTTTTAAGTTGCGGTGTGATATCTCCATCGCATATCGCAATCGCAAGATCAGGAGGATAGCACTTAGGTAAGTGTTGACATCGTTGAAATGCGATTTGCGAAATGGGCGTGGATGTGATGTGGTTTCAAAGCTGAAACCAAAAGAATTTCAAGTTTGGGCTTTTAATTTTTGTACGATGTTTCATGAAGAAATAGAAGAACACGATAGAAGGACATTTGGTGGTTAGCTATCCGTTCGAGAATTGAATTAGCATTAAACTTTCAAACTCCACCATTTTGTATTAAAAATGATGTATTTCATATGATCAACAGATGAATGAAAAAATTCCTCTCGTTTTTTTGTTTTTTTGTCTCTGTGTGTGGCTCTGTAAATTTTTTGCGTTTCCGTATATCTTTGTGTAAATTGTCTATTGAGGAAAAATAAATTCCCCTGATTCTCGATTTTCAACATGGTATTAGAGCGGGTTTAGACTCTCATTAAAATAAAGTGTTCTTTACTGAAGAGCTGAAAGTTTGTTTTGAGAAGTGGATTCTCCAGCAGTGAGAAGGTTTTTGCTTACACAGTGAAAATGGCAGCAGCAAGCACAAGCTTGACTAATCCACAAATACCACAATTCAAGGGAAAAAATTACGACTATTGGGCTATTACAATGAAGGCTTTGTTTTCCTCACAAGATATTTGGGAACTGGTGGAGAATGGATTCCAAGAACTAGCAGATGTAGCAACATACAATTCTTTAACACAAGTAGAAAGAGATTTGTTGAGGGATATAAAGAAGAAGGACTCCAAATCCCTCTTCTAATTTTCCAGGTAGTGCATGAAAGTATTTTACCAAGGGTTGCAGCAGCAACGAAGTCCAAGAAAGCATCGAATACACTCCAGACAGCCTACCAAGGCATGGAAAAGGTGAAGACAACAAAACTACAAATGCTGAGAAGAGATTTTGAAACATTATGCATGAAAGAGTCTCATAATATAGACTCATTATTTACACATGTGATTGGGTTGGTCCCAAATCAAATCTCATGGTGAGACACTTGAGGAAAAGAGAATAGTTGAGAAATTTTTGAGAAGTCTACCATCAAGTTTTGATGCCATAGTTGTGTCCATAGAAGGGACAAAGGATCTCTCACAGTTTTTAGTGGATGAGCTTCATGCATCACTGATGTCTCATGATCACAGACTGAACAGAGCAACAAAATCCTCATTGGAGTATGCATTCAAGACACAAGTGTCTTTTGGTCAAGCTAGATGTCGAGGAATATCAAACTACCGAGGAAGAGGAAGAATCCCACACAGAGGTGGAAGAATTAGCCCTTCAAGCTCAAGTGGAAGGGGTAGAAATCAAAATCCAAGTCAATTATCAAACCAGAATCAGGCACAAGGTCAAAGGTATGGTAAATCTCAAGTTTAATGTCATTATTGTTAGAAGTATGGTTATTATGCAATTTAATGTAGAAAGAAGCAATATGAAACAAGTAGTAAACCAAATGCAACATAAAGGAAAATTAGAACCATGATAGCATGTTTTTATCTTGTAATGTAGCACAAGGAAAACAAGTGGATGTATGGTTCTTAGATTCAGAGTGTAGCAACCACATGACTGGAAACATAGCAATTTTTTCCAATCTAGATGAAAGTGTAAAATCTGAAGTGACATTGGGGACTGATAGCAAGGTCTCTATCATGGGAAAAGGAAGAGTAGACATACTAACAAATAAGGGAGAGAAGAAGTCCATGCTAGATGTGTATTATGTCCTTGGTTTGAAACATAAACTCCTAAGCATTGAAAAACTCATGCAAAAGGGCTACAATGTATTTTTTAAAGATGATGTGTGCACAATATTAGATAAGCCTCCAAGTAGATAGCTCATTGCAAAAGTTCATTTGACAAACAATAGAATGTTTCCTCTCAAGATAAGATCAAATTTGAAGGAGGAAGGTGTTGTAGCAGCTGTCACACAAGAAAACTTTCTAGAAGAAGTCAAAGATGAGAATTGGTTATGGAATTTGAGATTTGGTCATCTTAACTTCATAGGTTTGAATTTTTTGCATAGGAAAGGTATGGTTAAAATATTTCCACTAATAGAAAAACCAGACAGCCTATGTGAAGGTTTCATCTTGGAAAAACAACACATAGAATCATTTCTAGTAGGAAAGTCAATAAGGGCAAAAGCACCTTTGGAGATTTTCCACTCAGATTTATGTGGACCAATGCAAACACGATCATTTGGTTGTAGCCACTATATTTTGACATTCATAGATGACTACGCAAGGAAGACATGGGTCTATTTTTCTAAAACATAAAATTGAAGTGTTTGACTACTTCCTCCACTACAAAGGTCTTGTTGAGAAGCAAAGTGGACACTACATAAAAGTGTTGAGGACTAATAGAGGTGGCGAATATATCTCAAATGATTTCCTATGTTTTTGTAGGGAGCATGTAATTCACAAGAAGTTTACAGCAAGGTATACACCTCAGCAAAATGGTGTTTCGGAAAGAAAGAATAGGACCATCATGGAAATGGCAAGCAATATTTCGAAGGCAAATCATTTTCCAAATGATTATTTGATTGAAGTTGTCACTTGTGAAATGTATATCATTAATATATGTCCAACCAAAAGTGTCATTAATAGAGTTCTTGAAGAAACATGGAGTGGAAGAAACCAATTTGTCACTCACATGAGAGTGTTCGAATGTGTGGCATATGCACATGTCCCAGAAGAGTTGAGGAAGAAGTTGGATAGCAAGTGGGGGAAATGTATATTTCTTGGATACAGTGATGAATCCTAGGCATACAAGCTCTATAATCCATTAACCAAGAAGGTAATAATCAGCAGAGATGTTCAGTTCATAGAAGAGGAAGCATGGGATGGAAGTTTAGAGAAGTCATTCAATGTGAAGACATGCATGTCACATGAATACAAAGACAAATTGACTCCTGCAAGTAATTCCTTAACAATAACTCCTCCTTCACCCACACAAGCTCAACAAAGCACACTGCAATCAAGTAATAGGACAACATTGCACAATCAAGTAAGTGCTTCTCCAAGCACACCACAAAGGTACGAAAATCCATCTACTTCAAGCTCAACACCAAGCTCATCTTCAACAAGTATAAAAAGACCAGAATTCTGAAATTTAAGTGAAATTTATGACCAAGAAGAAGTTGATAATAGTGTTGGTCTGAATTCTTTATTTTCATTATTTTTTCATGTATATGACCCAATACACTTTGAAGATGCAGTCAAAAAAGAGAAATGGGTTGAAGAAATGATAGGAGCAATACAAAGGAATGGCACATGGGAGTTAGTGGATCTTCCGCAAGGAAAATAAGTCATTGGAGTGAAATGGGTCTATAAGACCAAGAGCAACATTGAAGGCAAGATAGACAGACACAAAGCAAGGCTAGTGGCCAAAGGCTACAAGCAGCAGCATGGAAGAGACTATGAGGAAACCTTTGTGCCAATCACAAGGATGGAGACAGTGCGTACAGTGTTTTCAATAGCAGCACAACAAAAATTTAAAGTGTATCAAATGGAAGTGAAGTCGACATTCTTGAATGGAGTGCTAAAAAAAGAGGTGTATGTTTAACAACCTTCTGGAAATGAGGTAGAAGGTCAAGAACACAAGGTGTATAAATTTCGGAAAGTTCTTTATGGGCTGAAGCAAGAACCTCATGCATGGTATGTTGGAAATACTGAGAGGGGGGGTGAATCAGTATTCCTTAAATGCACACAATTTTTAAGGTGGAAACCCTCTCCGGGACAAAAACCACCTGAATGCTTTTCTAATCATTCTTTAATATTCAACGCCAATTGAAAATAAAGCTCCAACTTCCTAGAATATAGAAAAGCATTCTTCTCTAGCTCCCACTAGATGGATGCTCCAATGCCCGAGATTCTTCAGTAGTCAACTGAAAAAATGCCCCAACACCCAATGAACTACAACTCACCCTAGCACCACCCTAACACCCTGAATTTTTCACAAGCTTGAACCTATTGGTGACTTCATGTACCAGCCTAGCACCACCTTGCCGCCCTATAGAAGAATAAAAGAAGAATGGACTCCTGTACCAGGGAAAATGGTCCACTTTACAATGATATAGAATGATGTTGAAGAAGAAGACACACTAGACCATAACTCCAACTATGACACAACCACCTAATGATCATCCTAGACCTCCCGACACTGCCTCTTCAACTCTTTGTAGATATACACTAGTACAATTTTTACAATGATGTATTTACAATGAATTAGTACAATGATACCTTTACAGTGACTGTATGTGGTGTTGCCCACTTGAAGTCTTCATGTGATGAACTTCTTTCTGTTGTTTTTCACCTTGATTTATGCTCTTGTCATGCTACCCTCTGCTGCACCTTGCTTTGCTTTGCTGCCCTAGAAATTTTGGTCCTTTGCAGCCCTTGACAACACATAATCTAGCTTTTTCTTTCCTTCTAGGAGCTCGATATTGAATCTGGTGTATCTCTGTTATTTGAGATTTCCAATATATGATTTTTAGTGTACTATTTCTCTAAGTTTTCTTTCCAATTCCACAGGTCTGACCCAATTTGGTTCCTGCAAGAGAGAGTTATGCCCAATCTCTCACAATGACCTAATTATGGACTGGTTCAGTAAAGCGAAATTGTACGGCGTGTCATGTGTCATTGTTTCTTCATTTGGATCTGAAATTGATACAAACAAAACTAAATTCTGTGCAATATCTGCCACTTTTTACATAATTCCAATCCGATACTCAAATAGAGAGTTATGAGGATTTTCCCAAGGGCACTTCTTTGAGATGAAGTTCAGGAGCCTGCAAAAACACTGACTTCCACAGATCAGATATCCAAAAATATTGCGCAACTTGATTTGAAATTTTTACAGGAGATTCCTTAGGATTTTGGCTTCTCCTCATAAACATTTCAGCTTCTAAACCTTCATAGAAAAAACTTTAGAGTGAAAATTCCACGATGACCTGTTTCAGGTAGAGAAATCCCTACATAAGGAGGATATGAGGATCACAATTTACATAAATGCTTAGGTTGAGAGGGGATTCAACAAGTAAAAGTGGGAGAGATTTTAGGAGCTTAAAAGGTATTAATTATTGAATTTTCAATGACCCATGCCACAACCCCATGGGGTTTTAGCCCACTAACTGTGGTTACAAACTTCAAACATGAATATCTCTCAAACCGTGAAGAATTACATGGCGTGCCATATATCAACAGAAATATGTTGACAAGTAGAAGCCATAAAAAGTATTCTTGACCCAAAATATAGTAATTTTGTAGGTAAAAATTACCATGTAAGATAGGGGTAGCCTGTGGTGCTGCCTAGGTTGACATCAATGGCAACCACTAATCAACAATCTCCCCCTTTGGCATTTGTGGTTGTTACGCAGGTAAATCTCCTCTGCAAACAGAGACGATCCCTTTAGCCCTAGAGTGGGTCTAAGAAAAAAAGGACAAACTTGAGTGTAGGCTCCTAATTACTGAATGAAATAGACACGATAAATGTTAAGTCCAATGCTGTCATTGTAGCTGTTGTAGTGGTGGCCTCTCGATTCCTATCTTGGCAAGTCACGATCCTTTCACAGATATGCTTGGATACTTGCACAAAAAAAACAAACAAGAGCAGCATACAAAACAACAATCTCATTCATAAGTACTAACCATTCAGGGAGGGTTAAGCATATAGCATTAATAAAACACATCAATGCAATATGGGAACCAGAAAATACTTATACATATGTATTAATATAAGAAAGAGTTACAACCAAGCCTTGACGTCACAACCTCCTTCAGCGGGGTTCAGTTGAAGCGCGTCTCGATGAATGTCAGGGAATTTAGATGGGATGAAGGCATAAGCCTAAGATCTCTCAATAAGGGATTCTTCCTTTCTATCTTGAATAGAAATCTCTGCAGTGTTTCTGCTTCTTCAGTTCATCTCAGCTAGCTTCATCAATGGAGGAAGAGCTATATTTATAGAGGAGGAGGAGGAGGTTGGAATCCGTACTATGGTGGAAGGGAGGCCTTATCCCTTGGGAGGTTTCCCCAAAATGTGGAAACAAGAGGCCAAAGGAGGAAGGCCATGGTTATTCAGTCGAACCACTCCCCATGACTCATCCACAAAGTTGTTATGATCAAAACTTCACCTCTATTTTTAAAAAACTTTCCATAAACATATTAGCGCAGGTAGCTAACTGAGACAGAGTGCTAGCTAGTGCGGGGGCCAATGTTAATCTACCTCATCAGTGCGAGGGAATAACTAAATACCATCAGCAAGGAAAAATAGGTGGTTTTGGTGGTCTGTTCAGGAAATGGTCAACAAAAGGAATGTTTGACTCGTGGTAAGGGATGCGATGATGATATTTGCAAGGCATGAAACTTTATTTTTTTCACATAAATGAGCCTCCAACATGAGGGATGGGGATTGTAGGGATGGTGACAAAATGATGTGTAACATATGCCCCCTAAAGCATGAGGTCCAAGATAGAGGAAGGGGTGAAATGCTTTACGAGAACGCGTTCGAACCATACACCACTGTTGGAAGACCTGCAATTACAAGTACAACATATATCTCTGAGACATGAACATGTGGCATGGGCACAGCCATCCATAATATATATGAACTGAGATCCGAGGTATGGATGCAACCATCCAGCAGTAAGGATCAACAAATAGACTTTGGTATGATCGCAGCCATCCAATAAAAAGAGTCATGCAACAAATCATGATACATCATCATATCCCACTGCCTGGATTTTATCAGACAAAACCCAGGGTCTTGCGCTCCATCTCAATCCGAATAAGTACAGATTCAAGCATGTGAATATGTGAGCTAAAGTCGAACATGCAAGAAAATCACCTGATGACCAGTTAATGATGAAAGTTGTTAACAGGCATGAGAGAATCCACCAATAATGGCAATGGCTCTCAAGGTACGACAGGTACAATCCATGGAATTTGAAAAATGATCTGGCATCGAACACCCGCAGAATCACCCAATCAAAGGCCAATGATGTGGATCTTTCGTCGAATGCGAAGAAACTGCCATTGAGGTTTGCAGGATCCAAGGTACCAATAGGGATTCTGTAGACCAACTTCCTGGATAATGAGCTGAAGTCGATAGGAAGTGACCTCGTCGAAGGAGGCCATAATTCTTCCCACATCATCAACATGAGACAAAGGAATATGATGAAAGTGAATCAGGACCAACAGAGAATCAGAGGGAGGTTGAAAACTGCAGAGGAAAACTTCTCTTCAACATATTAGCGACACGACTCTGGATTTGGCAGTATTTGACATCAAGGGATCTGAGGTCATGATGATGTGGTAAAGAGCGGATGAGAGGTCAAAATAGATTACCCAAACCCATGAAGGAAAGAATGACGCAATGAGATGTCCTCAACCCGACACGAATGCAGATGAGTGTCATGTTCAAGAGCGACATACTGTCGTCACAACTAAACTCTGGTTCAATTTTCCCCCACCATTTCTGGAGAGTACCCCAATTATTATTTTTAAACAAGCTTGAAGGGGATAGCATATGCTTGAGTTGTAAGTTTTTTCTTTGGACAAATCCATCCTAGTACATTTTACGAGCCCTAGGAAGGAGGAACTCAATGAACGTTATGGTGACGATGTCTGATGTCATCAAGGTTTAACAAGTATAACAAAGGAAGAACTCGGCATCTTTTCATGTTTAGAGAGTTTGAAAAGAAGCAGAAAAAAAAAATCCAACATGTCCCTTTTCGTAAGTAGTCTCTCAGATCCGAAAAGGTAGAAAAAAATATTTGAAAGAACCTCTTATTCATGATAGGCTAAGGTATTCATTTTTCGTAAATAATCTATCCCATCCCAAAAAAGGGGTAAACGTATACTGGGTAGATATCATTTCGCCACCATTTAACGAGTTCAAAACGACAAGAGTCTAGGAAATCTTTTCCATTTTAGAGAGTCAGAAAAGAGCTGAAAGATGACTCTAGTAGTGACTTTTTCGTGTTTTTACCGAGTCCAAAAAAGTATAAAATATAACTCGTGACTTCATCACTATCGCATTAAAGACATGTTGCTGCACAAGAAACAAATGTAAAACCCCTTTCTTGAAATAACATAATGTAATAATCAAAAAATATGTCTTAAAACCTAATTAGGGTTTTGAAAAGTTATAAAATGCCAAAAATGGTAAAAATTAATTTACTTTTCACTTTTACCTCTTGTGGAGCAATAGTGACCCATTTTACCTTGCGATTTTGCGGCGACGATAGCGGGAAATCGAGTAGACCAATATCGAATCCGTCAGTTTCAGGTAAGAACCGACATTATTCCCCACATTTTAAACATTCCTTCTTTACCTGCAATCTCCAATTTTGATTTCTAAAGGGAAAATTGTGAAAACCAGGGCACAGCGGTTGATGCGGGTTTCGGGCATGAACTCGCGCCAACCACCCAATTTTCTAAATTAGGGTGCGACCATTGGCACGACTGTTTCTAAAAAATTCATGCCAACCGTGCAAACCTCTTAGAAAATTCTCAATCCTAGAAAGCAAGCCTAATATTCACAAATTGCAGCTTTGGATTTGGCTAATAATGTCCATATGAACATGTTTGTAGGTGAGAGAGTGACAAAATGGTGATAGAGTGGAAGGAAAGGGAACATAACGAAGAGGATGAGCTTTCCATGGGAAATTCAAGATGCATGGAAGCTCTTAGAGACTGTGGATTGAAAAAGTTCTTCATGACACCGTGTCTTAGAGCTCAACCGGAGCTACTACAATACTTTGTCAGTATCTGGGATGAGGATCAAGAAAAATTCATTCTTCGAGATCAGGAACTCGAGATTGATGTTTCTGATATTTATTTCATAACAATACTATCGTGGAGGGGGGTAGCACCAATCTTGACCGGCACCCAGCCCACCATGGAGAGCATGGGAATGGTGATTGACAGGGTATGCCCAAGGGCACAGAAAGGATCAAAAAGCAAGAAAGTGTACATCCATAATATCCCAGATTGAGCACTAAGGGTAGTGCTACACATGATCACCCAAGCTACAGGAACACAAGCATCGCATGAAGAAACAAAAACACAGCTACTTCTTGCTGTAGACTGCTTGACATCAACCATCTACAACTAGGTAGAGGCAGTAAAAATCAATATAAAACATCAGCTAAGAAAGTGCAAGAAGGCCAGATTGAAACAGTTTTATTATGGGTCTATCCTGGTATCGTTCATTCTGGAATGGCTACAAATATTTCAGTGTCAGGAGGTAACAGTCCCAACACCACCAGCACTAGAAGCACGGATGGCCTAATGGGAAGATCTGATGCCAAGGTCAGGGGGCGGTCAATAGATGTTCTGAAGACCAGAATTTTTTGATTGGTTCCACCGACAGTTGATTTTCATGGAAGACTAGCCCTACTCTAGCAAAGATTTCACTAGTGATCTGAACCTCCCACTCCCAGAAGGAGAGGATTGGGATGAAGCACTTGGTAAGACTCATTTTTTAATTTTTATGAGTATTATGATTTTTTTGGTATGTATGTTTTTACAATTAATCCATGCATTTGCAGATGTAGGCCCAGAGAGACCTACAGGGATGTCTCCGATAGCGAGGCGGATACCTCATGATTTTGATGTTGCCCCTCAAGACGAAGAGGAGGAAATTATGCACAAATTGGAGGGAATTGCCCGTGGGGTCCCAGACTATGCGTGTTTTAATGATGTTCCTCGTGCATACCAAAGACATATTGTGGGAGTGTCAAACTAAGTTCGCTTCTTGCTGAGGCGGTGTGTCCAGGCAGTGACATGCTATCATGATCATCATGTCGAATTGCAGTGACATGCTATCATGATCATCATGTCGAATAGACACCTAGGCTTTTATTTCTGCATTTTGTAGTGAGACATGGTGTCTCAGGATGTAACATAAACACGCATATTTTTGAAATTTATGGTGCACACTGATGAAAAATTTATACATATATATATATATATATATATATATATATATATATATATATATATATATATATATATATATATATACATCTAGTTTCCTTATTTAATATGAGTCTCTCATGTGATAATGATTTTACAGATTACGCAAATGTCTATCTAATACAATGTTAGCCACTGTATCAGTTAATGCATTCATTTGTCTAGGAATATGTTGATATGTGATATAATCAAAATGTATTTCTAAGAAATAGACATGTAAATACAATCTTAAAATGTGTGGGTTTCTAACTGAATAACGCCCGTTAAGCTAAAGAACAACAAGCCGTGAGTCTAGATTTGCAACCAATGCACTAATGCCAAGGGTAATTGCCTTGTTTAATAGTTCAATGACAGCTCTTATATTCAGTGACATTGTTTGTAGTTCGCCCTACAGAAATACCTTGCAGGTCTATTAACTCACCAACAGGATCATAAATCACCCAGGCTGCCGAAGACAAGTTCCGAGTACTGCAGGAAGCACCATCTGCGAAACCAACATAAGGGGTATTAGAAATCTGCACAATAAGCAACGACCCAATAAGCAGGAAAATGCTCGCAAAACACACCAAGCCAAAAAAATGTACAAAAATGAAAAAACACTTATGTACACAAGCATGCATGAATGACCCATGCATAATACTTTTTGAGATACAACCCATTTCTGGGCTGATCTAAAGGATGACCTTTGTAATCAATGAGCTCATAGGCCTCGTTTTTAAAAACAAATTTAATGATGTAAGGCCCATTCCACATGGGTTGAAATTTTCCTACCCCCAGCTTATCATGAGCTTGATTGTACAGGAGGACGACGTCTCCTTCTACAAAGGAGCGAAGAGAAACTGACTGGTCAAAATGGGCTTTGACTCACTTCTTTTGTGCTTCAATTACCAAGGCAGCAGAACAACGAGTTTCATCTAGCCTCTCTAAGTAGAGGAGACATTCTTCTTCAGGTGAAGTTTTGGGCAGTAATTCAAGAGCTAATTTTAGCAAAGATATTTCACACTCAATTGGAAGGGTAGCTTCTAGACCGTAAACAAGCTGGAATGCAGTGAATTCATTCGTATCCTTGACTGAGGTTCGATGTGCCCAAAGAGCCGAAAATAACATGAGATGCCAATTAGATTTTTGGATCCCAATCATACGTTGAAGCATAGTGACTAAAAATTTGTTCACAGCCTCAACCTGGCCATTGGCCTAAGGATAGTACGAAGTTGAGTTGTCATGACTCAAACCCAACCTGGAGGTCAACTTCGCCACCATATAATGTCGAAAATGGGAACCATGATCGGTGATGATGGCTTGAGGGACACCAAACCTAGAAATGATGTGATTGAATATGAAATTAGCTGTTGTCTTACCGTCAGCGGAAAGTGTAGGCATTGCTTCGCCCTGACAAGTGTAGGCATTTCTTCGCCCCATTTGGTGAAGTAGTCAACGGCTACGGTAATATAACCATGCCCCCCAGCCGAGTGAGGGTTACAGGTCATAAAAACGATGCCCCACTTCACGAAGGGACCAACGGTAATGACAGGGTGGAGATGTGTAGGCAGCGCGCGCATCTTGCACTGATAGATCTGGCAATTGTGACATTTACGGACATCAACAATGCAATCCTTGAAGATGGAGGGCCAGAAATGCCCGGCACGAAGAATTTTCTATGCAGTGGCATAACCAGATATGTGACTGCCACAGGCGCCATTGTGGCAATCATTTAGAACTTTCTCAGCCTCCTCGAGGGTCAAACACCGATGGAGAATGGAATCTACTCCGATACGGTAGAGTGTATCTCCGACTATACGATAAGGTTGTGTCTGATGACAGACACATCAACGAGAATCCTTTGTCAACTTAGATCTAAAAGTAGAAGTCTAAAAATATACGATGATATCACCGTACCAAGGATTGAGGGTAGAGATCAAAAAAATTGTATCGTCTGGAATGCGTTCTTCAGAACCAGACGGAGCGGAATCAGAGGGAAGGGAGCAGACAAATCAGCAAAGACAGGTGATTTCTTTGACTTGGCAGTAGTAAACACCAAATCGAACCCTTGGAGGATAACAATCCACTTTGAGTATTTTCCCCCCAGCAAATTCCGAGACAATATGTAGGTCATAGGGTTGCATTCTGAAATCACAGTCACAGTACGCAATAGAATATAATGACGAAAAAGTTGAGCTGCTTGAACGGAAGCTAACGTTAACTTCTCGACATGAGCATAGTGTGTTTCAGTATCGAGAAGGTTACAAGAGAGATAGTAAATAACATGCTTGTCACCGTCATCATCGTCTTGAACTAGAACCATGGAAATCGTGCTGAGAGAAGCAGCTAAATAAAGGGAAAATTGCGATGATAGTTTGGAGGACGCAATAGAGGAGCGTTGAAAAGAAACGTCTTCAAAGCATCAAATGACTTCTGGGTGACCTTATCCCAAAGGAAAGGGACACCCTGCTTTAGTAATCGTGTGAATCCTTTAGTGTCTTCAACATAGTTAGGTATAAAACGGCATAAAATATTAGCCTTCCCTTTCAGACTCTACAACTGATGTAACAAATATGGAGAGGGGAGATTAATAATAGCCTAAACTTTGAGTGGATCAAGGAAAATCCCATATTTGGACATGATAAACCCTAAGAGTCTACCGAAATCAACGCAAAGGATGCATTTTTGTGGATTGATCCAGATATTGTAGCGTCGACAATGAATAAATATATGACGAAGATGGTCAGGATGATCCTTACGCTTAGTTGAATGAGCTAGAAGGTCATCCAGATAAGGTTGAATGATGTGTTTAATATCATGAAAATCATATGACATCGCTCATTGAAATGTGGCCCCAACATTCTTCAAGCTGAAAGGAAGCTTCTTATATGCGAAAGTACCCCAAGGACAAAGGAAGGCAGTCTTATCCTAATCATTCAGGAGAATGTTAATCTTTTTATAGCCAGAAAATTTTTCCATAAGGGAAAAGATCTCACTCCCAGCATAGTCATTAATGATCTAATCAATAAAGGGAGTAGGATAATTATCCTTGGGACAGGCCCAATTGATGTCACAATAATCACCATAGACTTTAATGGTTCCCTATTTCTTATCTACAGGGACAATGTTGGACACCCATTCTGTCAAGGGAATCGGGTGGATGAAACCAGCGTTGAGAATTTTTTCAACTTCACATTTAATGGCAGCAGCTTTTCGAGGATGCACAGGAAGAAGGCACTAATGAACAGGCTTCGAACCAGGGTAGGTAGGAATCTCATGCACCACAATACTAGGATCAATGCCGGGGATTTCTTCATAGGACCATGCAAAGACGTCACGAAACTCATGGAAAATGCTAGTATAAACCTGAACTTCATCCGAAGAACAAGTGACCCCGAGATGGATGTTCTCAATGATTCCCGGTTTGATGCAAATGTCAATAGGCATCGTTTGCATAATGTTACTCAAGATACCCTCCTAAAAAAATTCATGTCTTAGAATAGGCATTTGAAGTGGAGGAGAAGGAACCTAAGATGCAAACCTCTCAAGACATGTAGAGATGGCCCCGAGGCCAGGCATGAACGTGGAACGATGATGAGCATCATTCCACGACAAATCCTCAAGAGACATAGTTTCCAGGATGCCTTCATCGGAAGGAAATGTCTCTCGTAAGGGAGCAGATGACTCTGAATCATTGAGCAAAGGGGATTGAGAATAAGCGTCGAGAGACATGCTCAAAGGAGCATGATCAGAAGGTGGAGGATTCGAAGCCACAAGAAGTTCACAATAATCGATCTCAATCGGACTTAGAGGCATTGAATCTCCAAAAGAATTGACCTGTTCAGGCAAAGGAATAATCCATGGGTCATCAGACCAAAATATCATATTGATCTGAACAGTGTTAGGTGGAGGAAGAGGAAAAATACCCATGAGGGCAAGATCTTTGAAGAGACCCAACCTAATGCTCTCATAGGGAATAGGGATCTTATCCACATAAGGAACATTTATCTCAGAAGAAGAAGTGGAGAAAAAAAATTGATTAACAATAAAAATATTTCCTTCAGGTGCGAATTTCAGGACACAAAAGATAATGGACAGAACGTTGTAATATCCCAAAATGGGATCTGCTAGCAAGGCATGACTGAAAAACGCATTTTCCAAGAATGGTTGCTACAGGATTTGAAACTAGGACCTGGATCCATTATATCAATGTATCTAAGACTGAAATCCAAGAGGTGGCTCAAAATAAATCCTTCTAGGTGGGTTAAACAGGTCTCCCACACCTAGTTGTCTTGGAAAAATGCCCAATGAAGGGACTGCAACAATTCTTGAACAAGAGATGGAATAATAGTGTTATTTCTATAAACATGGGCACATGAATATGTAGATAGCCAAAAAATTTATATTATAGCAGCAATGGTATACAAATCCTTGAGGAAAGAGTCACTCAAGCAAAGCAATGTAGCCTCAAAGGGACATGTACATGAAAATAGAGAAACACTGCTACACATGTATTTCTTCAGGCTAAGAGGACGCAGTTTATAAGAGACACTACATCATAATAAATGATAATAGAAATATATACAATGTATGGCTCAAGAAATGAGGGGGAGCAAGCTCTCAACCCCTGAAAACAATAATACAACAATCCTGAGAAGGATTGGCTGAAATATACAAAAATGGCAAAAATGTCAGAGTTGCTAGGCAGCAGCTACAACTCAAAACTGGAAATGAATAGAGAAGGCTGAAGATGATGATCAATCTGAAGTAGACCTCCTCCAATGGATCTTCTAAGTGAAGGCTGATCCTATCACTTAAGATCTCACCCTCCAATCAACACTGCAACCCCTCACTGCAAGTGCACTCTGAAAATAACGCAGTCTAAGAGGGTAACTGCATTGTAGGTGGAATAGAATTCTTTGGCCAAGTGCCAAGATCTGAAATATTCTCAGAATCCTTCCTTACTGATCTCCCAAGGAAAGAAGGTCCCCTCCTCTAAAAAACAAGCCAAGGAATGGTGTTGTGGAACCTCCACTGCAACACCCTGCAACACAATGTTACACTTGAGCAGAAATAATGTTGTAGATGAAGGAATGGCTTTGGCCTTGAGCCTGGATGTGGAGAAATAAAGTGAAATCCCTCAAGAGGCCTCTCAAGAAGGAGAAGAACTCCTAATCAAGAATCCCTCGTGCTAAACGGCACTGCAACTCAGCTAAACAGTCGAGACTGCAAATAGTCTAAGCAGACACAAAATCAATAATCATATGCATGAGTAACAATGGCTGCCTTGCCCTCCTTTTAAAAAAATTAGAGATCCCTCTCCACGGGTCCCACTATTTAGGGTTTCCTCCATCAAGGAAACTTCCCTCCTCTTTCATTGTGTTGTCCCACAAGATGCTCTCCACCTCCTACCTCTGCGTTGTTTGACTTGGTCAAACTTGACCTTGTCTTCTTGCAAATGTCTCCTTTCACACATGAGGGTGTGAAATCTAGTTCCACTGATGATCCCCTTTCATACTAAGAGGGATTTTATCCATTTTTTTATTATGCATGGGCCTCCTCACCCAATTATTCAACTCATAAGTGAAATTAGCAAAATTTAATATTCCAATTTATTGTAGTCAAATTTTGGAATATTACAGTCCTCCCCTCCCAAATGTTACTTGTACTCAAGCAACTGCAAGGATGGAACTGAGAAGTTGCCCCCAAGGCATGGAGACTGAAAATTGTTGGGAAAAACTCTTCCCCAAATGGATCCTCCATCCCCAAGAAATCGTCCAAACAAATTGAGTTACCTCCCAACATGGCAACTCATGGTAGTCTTCTTCCACCTCAAGCTCCGGAAATGAAGGTGGGCTGAAAGTCTAAATATGGTAAGCATCATAGCCTACCCCATGCTATCCTTCCCTCCACTCATGATGAGTGTAGAGTATGTGCTAATCCTAGGATCTAAAAAAGTATTTCCCTCATGTGGAAAAATGAAGAACAATCCTCCAAGGATCTCTCCTCCAACATTGAAGAACAAGCTAGCCCAAAATAATCCATCGATGATGAATAGGACATGGACATCATAGAGTATCCCAGTGAGAATTTTTCTGCAAGTTTTACATGATGATGCATGATACAAACAATATCTCAAGAGGACACAACATAGTCTCATCCACTGCAACTTCAGAAAATAGTATGGCAAGTAACATATAAAACTCATCACATCTACTAATGAATAGTAAATGGTTGAATGTGTCAACAATACATGATCAAATACTTGCCCGTGGCTATACAATGGATGGCTATCAAACTCATGGCCCACCCCAAAAGAAAACAAATAGGTGGATGTGGTGGTCATATCTCTCATGCTCCCATTAGAACATGTAGTGCAGAAAAGGAGGGAATTATCTCCCCTCAAGGACACATCCAACTCATGTGTCAATCTCTCAACCATGCTCTCAATAAGAATAAAAGCAATATCAGCAAATGAAGGCATGACCAGCACAAGAATGAAGTAAATACTGATGGCTTCATGTGGTGCTTGAAGATACCAATAGTCTCTTAAGTATGTACAACACAGTTTTACAAACTACTGCTTCAGAAATTTACATGGAAAAATGTTTCTTGTTACAAAGTTAATCATGTATGTCATCATATGGTAAATAGCTAGATATAATAACTGAACATACATGTAATGATAAAACATTTTCCCAAGGCCACATAAGAGATGGTTGTCTCCATCATATAGGTTGGCCCAACATTGATCATGGAGCAATGTGAAAAGCTTGCCTTCTTGTGAAGCAATGCACTGCATAGTAATGGTAAGAGTATGCAAATCAATAAATGAAAAAACAAACTTCTTACCATATGCCGGAAGTAAGATGGTACATGGATCCATGAGTGAGTCCTCCATAGTGTTTTGGCATACTATGAAGAGGAATGAACCATGTGCTGCAAGAAGATCATCCTTCCTATGCTTGGGAATCCAAGTCAAGAAGAATATTTTATAGTGCTAGATGTCTCCATCCACTACTCTATCATTCTCACCTCCTCCTTGTTCACCAAGTGCATCCAAAGTGAAGTGATCCTGGGGTCACCCAATCCATAAGCCCCTGCTCCAAAGTGACAGCACTGTGAGCTCATGCAAATAGGCTCCTGTCAATACAAAGCTTTGTTCTTTAACATGCTCCTTGTCAAAGACTCCTCTAGTAATGCTGTTGCAAATAAGGAATACCTCCCAAGATGGAAGTGCTCCCAAATCATCCAAGTCCAAGGAGTAGCTCTTTTGCACCATGACAGTGCCCTCTTCTACTCCTACAACATCACACAACTAGTGAGAGCAAATCTTCCCTTGCTCTCTCAAGTACAACTCAAGCAACCACAGTGCTTGCTGCCTCCTTGTGCTCCCATCATACAACTCATGTGATGAAAACACAATGAATGATATTAATATCACATCAACACCATGCATCCATACTCCATGCTGCCCAATGATGCAAGCATCCTGCCACCTCTTCTCCATTCCCATCCCCCTAGGAAGAGGACATGCCAAGTGATGGCCAAACTCCTTTAAGAGGAGCCAGCGCAGCCAAGCCTCCTCCTGCCCGGTGTCATATATTTGCAAGTAGCTTCCCATCTCCTTGCTCATCAACCACATCCACTCAATCACTTGTGGATGTCTTTTCCTTCTCTTCCCCTTGGTACTCCTCTCATGAGGGCTACCATTCTTCCAAACCAATTCTCTATCTTTGAATCCCATGAAAGTTTGGAATGAAACTCTTTGGAGACCTCCTAAAGAAGATCTCTCTCCCATGACTATGTTGAATTCCCAAGGATCCAAAAATGATGAAGGTAACATCTCTCCTCCACCACTGTTTGATAGCGTTTTCAATCCCTGCAAATATGCAATGGTTGTCTCATACTCCAACTTAAGGATAGTTTCATGGGTTTCCATAAGAGTGTCACGGTTTATTCATCCTCCAAAATTTCACACCCCAACCTCAAGGATTGTGTGCAACTCAACCAAGGTGCATGATGATGATGGTTCATATTCTCCTTGAACCATTTTCACAGTGCAATGCAATCATGTTGCACTAGATTAGCAGTGAGATTTGAACCTTGGTCATGTAAAAGAAAATTTCCACAATTACCAAAAGAATTTGTTGCAACAATAGATACTGGAAATTCCTTCATACCTTGATGAGATTTGGAAATCTCTTGTAGGGCTGCAAGAGTTCCTTCCTCCAATGTGTTGGCTTCCCCAACTGTTGCTACATGTGGTTGCTCCTCCATGAGTGTGACAGCGTTATTACAAGACTCCTCAAGTGGTGGTGTGAGCTTTTCCTCCTCTGTTCTTTCTCCATCAAAGGTTTTGATCAACCTTTGAGTGAACTCTGCAAAAGTTTCACCCTTGCATGGCTTAAGTGGCTGAACCACCAAACATAGGCTCCACCCTCCAAGTGCAGTGCTGAGATCTCAACAGCCTCTTCCTCCACTACAAGATGTAGCAGGAAAAATGCTTCCAACTTCCTCACCCAAGCTCTTGTTGTCGATGACACATTAAATATAAGCAACAAAAATATGTTGCCTCTGATTTCTCTTCTGCTGCAGGGTCTTTTCTCTTCCTTCAACTAGATGAATTGTGGAAAATATAGAGTCTCCTTGAAGGCTCTAAGTTGAGATTTGTACTCAACAAGGTAATCACTTAGAATAAAATGATCGAAGTATCTTTCATTCTTGTCTCCTTATTCTTCATGAGAATAGGAAGTGCATGGTCCTTCCTCTTCTTTTTGCTCTTCCTCTCTAGAGAGGCTCTTCTTATTTCTGAACACTGATGAGAGTAATCTCATATTATTCATCATTCTTATATTCTTATATCTTCTTAGGTGGAGACTCACAGGCTGAGCCAAGAAAGTTGCTCTAATACCACTGTAATATCCCAAAATGGGGTCTGCTAGCAAGGCATGACTGGAAAATGAATTTTCCAGGAATGGCTGCTACAAGATTTGAAACCAAGACCTGTATCCCTTAGATAAATGTATCTAATACCGAAATCCAAGAGGTGGTTCGAAATGAATCCTTCTAGGTGGGTTAAACAGGTCTCCCACACCTAGTTGTCTTGGAAAAATGCCCGATGAAGGGACTGCAACAATTCTTGAACAATAGATGGAATAACAGCATTTTTTCTATAAACCTGGGCACATGAAGATGCATATAGCCAAAAAATGTATATTATATCAGCAATGGTATACAAATCCTTGAGGAAAGAGTCACTCAAGCAAAGCAATGCAGCCTCAAAGGGACATGTACATGAAAATAGAGAAACACTGCTACACATGTATTTCTGCAGGCTAAGAGGAGGAAGTTTGTAAGAGACACTGCATCATAATAGATGATAATAGAAATATATACAATGTATGGCTCAATAAATGAGGGGAAGCAAGCTCTCAACCCCTGAAACAATAATACAACAATCCTGAGAAGGATTGGCTGAATATATACAAAAATGGAAAAAATGTCGGAGTTGTTGGGCAACAGCTGCAACTTAAAACTGGAAATGAATAGAGAAGGCTGAAGATGATGATCAATCTGAAGTAGACCTCCTCCTATGGATCTTCTAAGTGAAGGCTTATCCTATCACTTAAGATCTCACCCTCCAATCAACACTGCAACTCCTCACTACAAGTGCACTCTGAAAATAACACAGTCTAAGAGGTAACTGCGTTGTAGGTGGAATAGAATGATTTTTCCAAGTGCCAAGATCTGGAATATTCTTAGAATCCTTTCTTACTTATCTCCCAAGGAAAGAAGGCCCCCTCCTCTGAAAAACAAGCCAAGGAATGGTGTTGTGGAACCTCCACTACAACACCCTGCAACACAATGTTATACTTGAGCAGAAATAACGTTGTAGCTGAAGGAATGGCTTTGGCCTTGAGCCTGGATGTGGAGAAATGAAGTGCAATCCCTCAAGAGGCCTCTCAAGAAGGATAATAACTCCTAAACAGGAATCCCTCGTGTTAAACAGCACCGCAACTCAGCTAAACAACCAGGACTGCAAATAGTCTAAGCAGACACAAAATCAATAATCATATGCATGAGTAACAATGGCTGTCTTTCCCTCCTTTTAAAAAAATGAGAGCTCCCTCTCTGTGGTTCCCACTCTTTAGGGTTTCCTCCATCAAGGAAACTTCCCTCCTCTTTCACTACATTGTCCCACAAGATGCTCTCCACCTCCTACCTCTGCGTTGTTTGTCTTGGTCAAACTTGACCTTGTCTTCTTGCAAATGTCTCCTTTCACACATGAGGGTGTGAAATATATTTCCACTGATGATACCCTTTCATATTAAGAGGGATTTTATCCATGTTTTTATTATGCATGGTCCTTCTCACCCAATTATTCAACTCATAAGTGAAATTAGCAAAATTTAATATTCCAATTTATTGTAGGCAAATTTTGGAATATTACAAACGCACAGGATAGAGTGATTCCAACTGCAACTGAGGAGAAGAATGTAATTGAGCTTAGCGTCAACTACTTCTACCTCGACATTAATTGTCTTCCCTTTCAAGGTAATCATAAAACTAGCAATAACACCCAAAGTTTTTGATTCTCTTCCATCAAATGTTTCAAGGGCATTTGGTGATGAATTCAAGGCCAGAGAACCAATGGCTTTCCAGCAAGAATATGACATGATGCACGTTGATGCACCTTCATCCAAAACCGCTCGATGGATATCGAGACCATTAATGAAATATTGTATAATGAGTGCAATTTGATGCTGGAGTCATGGAATGAAATTCTCTAAATCGAAAGTGAGAAGGCTAGTATCAGCAGAATCAACCCTGCCAATCACAGATAACAAAGCCTTTCATTGAGACAGACAACTTTGAAGGACTTATAGAGCATACATCACAGATGGCGCCTGAGCCAAATCCTCAATAATACTGTAATGTTGAGCAGCATGGGCGTTTGGATTTTAAGAAGACTTCCGGAGTACACCTTTGGAAGGTGGCCATACAACGGGCTCAGTACTGGGCCTTTTAATCTGAAGAGGGCTAGAAGTAGGCAGAGGAGAAGGACCATCAGCGATTTATTTCCCCGCTGCCTGACGCGATTCAGTATAATCTTTCAATCGAGTAGCAATAGAAAAGGACGCATAACCATTCATCATGAACACCTGAGATTCAAATGGGGTAGAGGACTGAGGTTTCTTTGCCATCTGGGTCTGCTGAGGTGGAAAAGGTTCTTTAAGAACAGTTGTAGTTCCCGGAGTGCCTTTGAGAAATCTACTTACTTTGACCCATCGAGGATAGTCCTTGGTGTAGTGCTCTTCATCACAGATCAAACATAGGTACTTCGGCTTACGCTGTGAACCATCATCAACAAGAGATTTGGACGAATCTGGTTTCGGGGTATCGGCTTTGGCCTTACCTTCACCCTTCTTCTTCCCCTTGGAAATTTTATCTGCCGGATTGGCTTGAACGGAATTGACTTCCAAGGTTTTACTAGGATTAGGAGTGGGCTAAGAAGCAGCATTATTTGAAGAAATAAACTTTTGCTTCCCAGAATTTGAAGGAGAAAAATTTTGAGAAGTCTGAGACACGGAACCAATAATACAATCGACGGATGGGGTCACTGGTGCTTTAGAAGTTCCAGGTCGAGGGGCATCAGGTAAGATATCGTATAATGTGCCAGACTAAGAATACACAAGATCAAGGCACTGGGTGCAAGCAATGGCCTGTTCCTTCGTTACACATGCCCCCATAGCAATGTCTTCCACAATCTGATTGACAAAGGAGGTAGTGAACCAATCAGTTAGAAGTTGATCAAGGATATCAAACTTAATCAAGCGATGACGATGTATCCATTCATGAATATGATCCAAGATATGAGTAGCTCAGTCCTGTTTCAAGGATGTGAGGAGGTGTGTCCCAGTTTCATAATGAACTGGTAAATGAAAATGTGTAAGTAATTCCATGGTGAGAGAGTTGAAATATTGAAAGATACCACGAGATAACTCAATGTACCACTTCGCAGCAGTACCAGTAAGATTCCGTTGGAAAAGAAAGAGTCATATGGAACCGTCAACCCAAGAGTTAGAGGAACACCACAAGTGGTAAGTCATAACATGTGCTTGGGGGTCTTCTCTGGACTTGCCCTCAAATTTAGGAAAATCACCAGGAATATTAGTCGGAACTGGAGGCCAATATGGGTTATGAAGAATTGGATCGTTTGTTAACTTTGACACATCAGGCAGTTCCAACATAGTGAGAAAAGGTAATTGAGGATTAAAAGGCATTGGAGGTCTCTGATATGGACCTGTGTTAACATTCCACCTAGTCTGCTAGAAATTTTGCCCCCATATGTTTTGTCCCAGAGGATTCTGACCATAGGGATTATAAGCCTGATAATTCTGTTGATACTAGGGTTGAGGACCAGGATACTGATTCAGAGCATACCATTGAGGTCCTTGTTGAGAAATGTAAGGATTTTGTTGCAAAATGTAAGCATGGCCTTGAGGTTGATTATACACCAACTGAGATAGATTTTGAGGGTAAAAAGTGAAACCTTGAGGCACACTATATACCAGTTAATATTGACCTTTGGGGTAATAAACGCCTTAAGGTTGAGTAGGTGGACCCTGATGAGCAGTTTGAGCAAGCTGCTGAACAGGCGGACCCTGCTGAATCGGATAAACAAGTTGAACTGACTGCTGAGCAGGTTGAACAAGCTGTTGAACAGATTGAATGGTTGTTGAACAAGTTGACCTAAATAATGAGAGCCACCAGGTTTCCCTTCTGGAAGAGGTTGGCCTAATGGTGGAGATGGACTAGGTTGTCCCTGATGACCAGGTTGACTCGGAGCAGGACCGTAGGGTTGTCCTTGTTGCACAAAGTTTTGGCCATATTGAACGTATGGCTGCTACTGTTGTACAATAGGTTGTCCCTGTGGGGGGTATATTGGCCTGCCAAAAACATATGACATTCCTGGTTGAAGCTGACTTGAAGGACCAGAGGGTTGTCCTTGTTGGACCGAAGGTTGACCTTGCGGACCGTAAGGTTATCCCCGAGGACCAAAGGATTGTCCTTGCTGAGCCAAAGGTTGTCCCTGTAAGGGTTTTCCTTGTAGTGAAGGTCCTTGATGAGTGATAATCTATTACGGATCAATAGAAAATGAATAAACGGGGTTGTCAATAGCATCATAACGATGGGGAGGATTAATAGGCACTTGGGGTGGCCGAAAACCCTGAGAGTTCTGTTGCTAAACAACCAACAGATACTCTTCAAAATTAAGACCACCAGGAATCATAGGGACAGTCAAGGTCATACTAGAAGCAGAGGAGGCCGTAGGAGATTGAGCATCTGGAGAAGGAGCATAACGTCGGTGAATGTCCAACATGTGCTCATCAAAAGCATAGGTAGAAACCATAGGCATAGTCGTAGCTGCACTAGTAGGTGCACTCTCTGGAACCTGAATTTGTGATCTGCTCAGACCTTGATTGACCAGCTAGGATTAAGTAAGATATACCTATAAGTGTGAAGAGACTCATATGACTGTGTTGTAACAACCGATGTAGATGAAGCTACATAGATGGTAGGTCGGACTGGGGCAGATGTAACAATAACCGAAGAACCCAATGTCAAAGGTGACAGTCCTAACGAAGGGAGGACCAAACTCCTAGGGGATTTGATGTACTGGATTGTGTTATGGATGCAACACCAAACATAATCTGACTCAAAGTCCGATAATCGGGTGGAAGTGACACCGATTGAGGAGAGGATTGAATGAAAACATGCAGAAGATCTTCAGGGAAAATTTGATATTCTCCTGTAGAAACAGGCATTCTTTCACTATCAATAGGACTCAAAGAATCCATATCTGACGAAGTTGTAAGATCATCAAAAAGACAACAAGGACTAGGAGGTATAGCAACAGCTACCAATGGTGATCCTGAAGTAAGAGGAGGTAATTCTTCCTCGTCCCCAAAACCAAACCAAGCACCTAGAGGAGGCCAATTGTACTCATCTAACTCTTCGGGAGGAGATCGAGTAGCGAGAGGTAAAACAGTTGGGAGAATAGGCTGCAAAAACTCGGCAGACCTAGTGGATTGAGGGGTTTCGTAAGAAACGTTAGGAAAGGAACTACCACTAGGAAGTAGTGAGAAATATGACAAAATTGGTGGTTCCACCACTGTGACCGTATTTCAAAATAGGTAAAGAAAAATAGATAGCCAACAAAAGGCTTCAAGACCAAGGCCTAAGGAAAAACAAAAAAAAGCCAAGTAACAGAATTTTAACAGACATGTGATCATGGGTAATTAATTTTATGACAATGAAACCAGACTTTGTTAATTCATATTTTAAGAGTCAAGAAACAAACAAAATATGACTCTAGCCACTTTCAATTTTAAACGAGCGTGAAAGGAAAAGTGCTCGATGATCTCTTCTCTTTTTAACGAGTCATGAAAATATCGAAATGACTACTCTAGTAATCTAAGAAAGATGGTATACCAAGTTTTTGTGAACTGCCATATACACCTTGGTGATCAAATGAAAGATAAATGACCAAGGACTTTCCGTATGTGCAGGTAGTCTCCCCGAATGTTGTGTTCAGTGTATCACGGTTACAGGGCAGCGGACTCGGCTTCCTATGGATAAAGGATTTAAACCTATAGGGGTCTCCATTTATATACTCGATGGTACGGAGAGCAGAAGTCTGTACTAGCGCTATATAAATCCAAAATACGAACCACAGCTACTAGGTTTTAAGACACCAGAACACATCTCTAACCTAGACCACTACAATGTGTGTGTTATGTTCCAATGTTTCCTTAGGTTAATTCAATTGATTTTATAGTTGATCTTGAATTATGTTTCAATTTCAAGCCCTACCGAATGTCGATCTAAAATTTCCTAAATGCAGATTACATGCAAATGAACACCATTTTCCTTCACTGAATTCTAACTAAGAGAAGGATAGAGATCTTTCAAACAATAGAAATCGATGAAATCAAATGAAGAAATCCACTAATGCATCGCATTCAATAAAGTAAAAAATGAAAAAAATTATTTCCTAGCTAATCAAACACTAGTTATGCAAAAGAACTTTCCTTTTCCAAATAAATGAAAGAATGCAATTTTTTTATTTTTTCAATGAAATCAGGCACACAATGCACTAACGACACAAAAAAACAAAAAAAATATTAGTTCAAGGATTGCGAATGTAAGTAGCTAATCCGACTGATTCAGTGAAAGCAACACAAATGATCTGAAAATGAAACTATTTGTATCTGTTGTTCAAAGTATCCATTCCCATTTAATTAAGTATGCAAAGTGTTTATCATGTCTTGCAAATTAAACAAAGTGTTTTTGGTAACTATTTTTGAGTTTATGTGTGAGGGAATTTTAATTAAAATTATTGTTTAACATCTTAAATCATAAATACACAGCAGAATAACTTCACCATAACAACACAGCAACATGATGAGGCAGTTCACCCCTCCTGGGCTACATCTGTCAGGTCTAAGGCTCCCAATGGGCATGTCCTTGCTCTATTAGGTTGCTAAAATTGGTTTTACAGTGATAAATAAGCCTAAACAGACTGAAACAGCTGTGAAAATGAATTCAGAAGACAGAAATAAGCTAAGTATGGATTTTATTTCACCTCAAACAGTGAAGTGTAGCCCAATGCAGCTCCATTTCCCTCATGGCCCTGATGGCTCTCCAAGCTTCCCTGAAGTAAAAATGGCTGAAGAACACCTCTGTTAGCTCTCCAACCTATCCCAATGACTCCAGAATGCTCAGAATACCCAAATTGACCAAAATTTCATCCAAATTGGTCCAATATTGGAGAAGTTATGACCTCCACAATTTTTTGCCCAATATTAATTGAAAACTCCAACAAAAATGGAATAACTGCAGTTAAGCCAACTAAAAATGACATAATTCCAAAATTTGGTGAAACACGCCAAATATTTCGGCAGTTAGTTGGGCTGGCATTTAAGGTTTGAAGTGGCGGTCACATGACATAACTCCCTAACTGCTGGATTCTGCGCTAACAAACCGTGGCTTATCCATAACATTTAAATGCGTTTAAAACCACTGGCCACATGTCACATTCAAACCACAATGTAACAGTTTTTAAACCGCCAGAGAATAAGCGCTTGGCCATTGCTACAGGATCATATGAAGAAAAGGCTATGACCCAAGTGTCTAACTCTTTTTTTTCCGTTGGTTTTGAAATGTTTTAAGCCACGGTTATGCGTCAAGTCACGGGAGGACTAAAATTCACATTTTCCGCCAGTTCATCAAACAACATGACTCACCCGTGAGTGACCTAAAGGCATTTAGGTCAGGTTGACATTCGCCTGTTAAATTATTAAACGACTCGTTCAAACACTAACCCATTTGTGTTCGGGTCGGGTCGTCCTCCGCCCGACTGACCCAAACGCATTCACACCTACACGATGACCCGAATATGTTCAAGGTGACCCGACTCTGTTCAGGTCAGGTCGGGTCTGCCCACCAAAAAAAATTTTGATCAAGACTTGAACCTTAGGTCTGGGGCCACGTGCCAACCTCCGAGCAGGCCATGTGGCACCCTCTGATAGGGCCCCAAAAACCATATACAACGATAAAATTCTACCACATAATTTTTTTGAAAATGACAAATTTATGAGTTCAAAAGTCTTGTTTTGAAGGTTATTGGGCATTTTAAAACTTCAATATCTTCTTCATATGACATCAGATTTGAGTCTCGTTCATGGCGCCAGAATTTTAGCGACAAGGCCATTTTTGGCGTTCAGTTTGCAACCAATTTTGAGCAGTTCCAATTTTGAGCATTTTTTTCCTTTTGGACATGATCA
Source organism: Pinus albicaulis (assembly GCA_034641835.2). Taxonomy (NCBI): domain Eukaryota; kingdom Viridiplantae; phylum Streptophyta; class Pinopsida; order Pinales; family Pinaceae; genus Pinus; species Pinus albicaulis. The sequence continues at coordinate 257,907,915 of CM076571.1, forward strand.
CCTAATCACACCTCCCCATTGGGAAGCTTTTGGACCCCAAAAGCCTTCAATTACCTATTAAGAAGATGAGGCTACAGATCCCTCACGTTTTTCCACTTCAATCCACTTTGCCTTACTCGGTTTATTGCCTCTAAGACCAACCCGAACATAATCAACATTTCCCCTCCTCAAAGTGCATGTCCTTCTGTAAAGAATAACATCCTCTTTCAGCTCATCCAAAAATTCTGGCGAGAAATCCTCTATGGATGGAAGCTGAATGTCACTTTCATAATCAGCAATTAAAGGAGGTTCATACAAACGTAAATTTTCCACATTCACAACATAATACTTTTGCTTATATGAAGGCAAATCTAGTTGCAAAGCATTATTTCCAACTTGTTTAAGGATATTGAATGGACCATAATGAATAGGCTTCAGCTTTTTACCTTCTCCTTGCATTCTTTCCTTACTAATATGCAGCCATACCTCATCTCCTTCTTGAAACTTATGATCAACTCTGTGCTTGTCATGCATCTCCTTGTACTTGCCTTGACTTTTTTCAAACTGTTCTTGAACCTGCTGATGTATGAGCTGAATTATTTCAATGAACATGCGAGCTTTGTTAATTTCACTATGCCCATCAATGGCAACATCCTTCTCAAGAATGAAATCTAAAGGTGACTTAGGCAAATACCCAAAGCAAGCTTCAAAAGGTGAAGTATGTGTAGAAGAGTGTTTGGCCCAGTTGTAAGCATGTTGAATGTAATGCAAGTGCTCATCCCAAAGTTTGGGATGCTTGCTACAATAACCTCTCAAAATATGTACAATGGTTCTGTTCACTACCTTTCGGATGGAAAGCAATACTCTTCTTCAACTTGGTGTCCATCATCTTCCATAGATTAGACCAAAAATTCCCAACAAATCTGGAATCCCTGTCACTAACAATAGAAGTAGGCAAGCCATAATGAACCCATACATGTTGAAAATATAAATCAGAAGTTTGTTCAATAGTTATATATTTCTTACATGGGATAAGAATACACATCTTGTTGAATCTATCAACTACTACATAGAGATACTCATGTTTCTTTCTAGATAATGGTAGACCTCCAACAAAATCCATAGAAATATTTTCCCATGGTCTAGAAGGTACCGGCAATGGCGTATATAAACCAAGCTTCCTATTTCTAGGCTTGCTTGTAGCACATAATGGAAACCTCTAATGAAACATGAAACACTATCTACCATGCGAGGCCAATAACACTACCTCTGTAAATGTGCCACCATTTTTCTTACGCCGAAATGTTCAGCAATAAGAGAAGAATGAGCTTCTCTCATGATGCTTAGTTTCTCCCCCTGTGGTATACATAACTTTCCCATATGAAACAGCAAATTATTATGCAAATGATAATCATTCTCCTCAACATGATTCCCTTCACTCAAGTTAGCCTACACATCCTTAAAATCAACATCTGATGCATATTGTTCTATGTAGCTCTCATGTACAATAGAATCATTCTTAAGTATAGTAGCACTAATAATAGGCCTTGAAATCATATCAGCAAATTTATTGAAAATACCTTTCTTGTACTTTACTACCAAGTGAAATTGTTGTAGGAAACCCATCGATCTGAAATGTCGTGACTGCTGTAATTTACTTTGCGACTGCAAGTACTATAAAGGCTGATGGTCGATATGAACAACTGTTTCTTTGCCCATAAAATAGTTTTTCCAATTTTTGACGCTTTGTACCAATGCATACAAATCCTTATCATATGTAGGATAATTCACAACAACACCATTAAATGTCTTAAAATGAAATGTGATAGGCTTACCATGCTGTAAGAGAACTGCACCCATGGCATAATCACTAGCATCGGTCTGAATCTCGAATGGATGTCTCAAGTTCAGTAATGCAAGGACTAGAGCTGAACTTATCTTCTCTTTCAAAGACTCAAAAACTTTATGTTGCTTGCCTCCCCATTGGAAAGCACGTTTCACACTTGTCACTACATGCATAGGAGCTGCTATGGCAAAGAAGTTAGAAATAAACTTCCTCCAATACTGATCTGCAACAAAAAAACTTCTTACCTCTGTATTGGATTTGGGAGTAGGCCAATTCACAATGGCTTCTACCTTATAAGGATCAATTCTCAAAGCACCTCCTCCTACTATGTGTCCCAAATAAACCAAAGAAGTTTCCCAAATTCACACTTTGACATTTTAAGAAAAAACTGATTTTTCTTCAAAATATCAAGTACTTTCTTAACATGCATGACATGCTCTTCTCTAGTCTTGCTGAAAATTAATATGTCATCTAAGTATACAATAATGAAATCATCAATAAAAGGACGTAAGACATCATCCATTACCCGCATGAAAGTTACAGGTGCATTGCATAAACCAAACGGCATAACAAGCCACTAAAAGAGTCCCTGTTTGGTTTTAAATGTTGTATTCCAAATGTCACTTTCTGCAATTCTAACTTGATGATAACCACTACGTAAGTCTAACTTAGTGAGATATTTAGCATCTTTCATCTGATCTAACAAATCATCTATCCTTGGGAGAGGGTAACGATTCTTTACCATTATCTTGTTCGATGCCCTGAAGTCCACACACATGCGCCAAGTTCCATCTTTCTTTGGAATCAACACTATCGGTGACCCACATGGCAAAGTGCTTGGTATTATGAACCCTTTGTCCAAAAATTATTTAATTTGCCTCTTGATTTCAACATTCTCCATGATATACATGCGGTACATGCCTATGTTAGGAAGAGGACAATCTTGATGTAACTGGATTTCATGCTGAATCTCCCTTTTAGGACGTAAACCTGTCGGTTCCTAAAAAATCTCATGATGTGCATCAACTACATCATATAAATCTGATTTAAGCTTGGAATCACAATTTTCAAATGACTCATGATTCACATCAACCTTGGGCTTAACCATAAGAAGTACAAAACTCTTACTAGAATTCACTAGCCTTTTTACCTGTCTCAGATTTAGCATCTCTAAATTTTCCTTCTTGTGATGTGCTCTGACAATGAACTCCTTGCCATCTTTAAAGAGATGATACTTATTTTCATGGCGATGGAAGATCGCTTTCCTGTCAAATATTAAGTAAGGACTTCCTAAAACAATTCCTGATATATCAAGCGGTACTACATCAAGTTCAACTATGTCAATAAAGTGTGCAGTAATTGCAAATCGCAATATGCACTTTCTTAAGGCTTGTAAGTTTTCATCCTTGCATATCCGCCCAAGTGGATAAGGAATTGGATGTGAAATGGTATTAAGTTTAAGTTGTTTGACCAAGTCTTCTGATATGAGATTTTCTTGTGACCCACTGTCAAAACATGTGTCAATTTTTGTATGTTTTCAGACTACCCTCACATGGAACAATTCAATTCTTTCTTCCTCATTTGGAGCTTGTAATTGAAAGTTTGAAGTACTAGTACTTGGCTTAGTTTCAGTTTCCTCTCCCTTCATAATTTTCAAACCCATGGCTGCAATTTTGGTTTCGTCACCTGAATCATCACCTAAGTCTTGCGGTGTAGTTATAGTAGCTGCACTTTTCTTCTTTCCTTTTTTTTTGTTAAACTGAGTTCTTTTTTCAGGATGTTATTTCCAACATTTTTTCTCTTCATGGCCTTCCCTTGAATAGTGTTTACATATCAGTTTCTCACCCTATTGTTTGACAGATGCATTCTTTTTTTCTTTTCCCTTAAAGGATTTATCTTCTTTTTTTCCCTTAAAAGGCTTGTTTCTACCCTCATCAAGAATGTTTTTCCCTTTAGCCTCTAAATGCGTATCTTGTACACAAAATTCATCTATACTAATAGGATTGAACATAAGGATAGTATGTCTAAGGTAGCTATGAAAACCACCTATATATTTCAGCAAAGTATCTCGACTTTGTAAGTCTACACCTAATAAGAGTGCTCTTCCCTTAAACTCTTGGGTGTAGTCTTGTACATTTTGTCCCTTAAGATGTCTGAAGTTTTGCCAGTTCATGATAGCCTTTTGTAAATAAGCTAATGGATAAAATTGAATTTCAATTGCAATAATAAATTCAGCCCATGATAAAGTGATCTTACCATGTTTTTTAATTTCATCCTTGGTCTTGGCTTCCCACCATACCAATGTTGCTCCATCCATTCTCAAAGAGGCTAACTGTATCTTGGTGTTGTCATCATGAAGGTTTTGTATCCTCAAGTAAACTTCCAATTGTCTGATCCAATTGTCCAGTTTCTCTACATTGACTTCACCATTAAACATAGGAAACTCAAATTTAATATCAAACTTTAAAAATGAACTTTGACCTTTGGTTTTAGACTTGTGATATTGATTCACCGAAGTTGAGGATGACGATGTAGAGGAAGAGGATGAAGATGGGGATGGTGGATCACCATTTCCTCCGTGTACTTTCTTTGACTTGTCATCACTTTTCTTTCCTCCTAAAGAACCCTCTCCTTCTTTTTTATTTTTAGACCCTTCTCCAACAAGCCTATCATTCCTTTCATGGTAGAGTATCCTCACCATCTCCGTCATGTCCAAGAAATCCTTTCGGAACACCCGTTCCTATTCTTTGGGATCCATATCTTCAGGAGCTTCTCCCTCTCTTGAGGAAATGCTTGAAGCTGCTTCTATGGCTTTTGGAGGTGGCTCTCTAGCCCTTCTTGGTTGAGGATTACTTTGTGCACTAACCAAGTGTCCTTCACCTCTCTTGAGTTTAAGCCTAGTAAGCATCAAAACTTGCAAACAATCAACTATATCTTTGTAAAAAAAAAATGTTGAGTTAAACTCTAGGTCCTAAGGCTCAAATCCTTAGCTCTGATACCATCTGATCCGAAAATGAAACTATTTGTATCTGTTGTTCAAAGTATCCATTTCCATTTAATTAAGTGTGCAAAGTGTTTATCATGTCTTGCAAATTAAACAAAGTGTTTTTGGTAGCTGTTTTTGAGTTTATGTGTGAGGGAATGTTAATTAAAATTATTGTTTAGCATATTAAATCAAAAATTCATAGCAAAATAACTTCACCATAACAACACAGCAACATGATGAGGCAGTTCACCCCTCCTGGGCTACATCTATCGGGTCCAAGGCTCCCAATGGGCATGTCCTTGCTCTATTAGGTTGATCAAATAGGTTTTACAATAAGAAATAAGCCTAAACAGGCTGAAACAGTTGTGAAAATGAATTCGGAAGATAGAAATAAGCTAAGTATGGCTTTTATTTCACCTCAAACAATGAATTGTAGCCCAATGCAGCTCCATTTCCCTCATGGCCCTGATGGCTCTCCAAGCTTCCCTGAAGAAAAATTGGCTGAAAAATAGCTATGTTAGCTTTGAAACCTATCCCAATAACTCCAGAATGCTCAGAATAGCCAAAATTGACCAAAATTTCATCCAAATTGGTCCAATATTGGAGAAGTTATGACCCCCACAATTTTCTGCCCAATATTAATTGAAAACTCCACCAAAAATGAAATAACTATAGTTAGGCTGACTAAAAATGGCATAATTATGAAATTTGGTGAAACGCGCCAAAGATGTCAGCAGTTAGTTGGGTTGGCATTTAAGGTTTGGAGTGGCGGTCACATGACATAACTCCCTAACCGCCGGAGTCCGCGCTAACAAACCGTGGCTTATCCATAACATTTAAATGCGTTTAAAACCACTGGCCACATGTCACATTCAAACCACAATGTAACAGTTTTTAAACCACCGGAGAATAAGTGCTTGGCCATTACTGCAGGGTCATATGAAGAAAGGGCTAGCACCCGAGTGTCTAACTCTTTTTTTTCCGCCAGTTTTGAAATGTTTTAAGGCACGGTTATGCGTGAGGTCACGGGTCTTCTGCCTTAAGCCCTGAGGGCTAAACTTCACATTTTCCACCAGTTCATCAAACAACACGACTCACCCGTGAGTGACTCGAAGGCGTTAAGGTCAGGTCGACCTCCGCCAGTTAAACTCTCAAACGACTCATTCAAACACTGACACATTTACGTTCGGGTCGAGTCGTCCTCCGCCCAACTGACCCAAACGCGTTCACACCTGCACGATGACCCAAATACATTCAGGGTGACCTGACTCCATTCAGGTCAAGTCGAATCTGCCCACAAAAATGTTTTTTGATCAAGACTTGAACCTTGTATCTAAGGCCACATGGCACCCTCTGATAGGGCCCCAAAAACCATATAAAACAATAAAATTCTGCCACATAATTTTTTTTAAATGAAAAATTTATGAGTTCAAAAGTCTTGTTTTAAAGGTTATTGGGCATTTCAAAACTTCAATATCTTCTTCATTCGACATCGGATTTGAGTCCCGCTCATGGTGATAGAATCGCAGTGACGAGGCCTATCTAATCATTCAGTTTGCAACTAATTCTGAGCAATTCCAATTTTGAGCATTTTTTTCCTCTTGGACATGATCACCTGATCAACAACACAAAAATGCACTCAAACCAATGAAGCACTCTTCCAATCAAAGAAAAAATTTTGAAACGATCCAAACAAGCAATGTAATCTATTCTTGGAGCAGCAAGAAGAAAAATCAAACGAAACTTGAAATGATCATTCAACCAAAACAACTACTCAAGGGATCAAAAAGAACTAAACGCGATTGATCAAGAGATGTGACTGACAAGAATCGAAAAACTTGACTTCCAATCAGAAGGCTCAGTGAGCTATGACACTCAAGAATCCTAAGGCCATAAAATACATTGATAAGTAAACAGATGTACAACTGAGAAGAAAAAGTCTGTGACAACGAAAACAATCTCAACAAAACAATTGCAAATAAAAAATCTACCCAAAGAAAAGCACAACTGACCAAAAACTCAAAAGGAGAATCAATAGATACCCTACAGGATTCGGCGCGACTGTAAGGTAGTAATCCGTGCCAAACAGGGGTTGGCACTAGTGCAACATAAGAAACATGCACCAATCGGTGTGACTATTCAACCAAAAAACGTGCCAAGCCAAACATCTATGGGAAAAAGGGAAATCCAATGAGAAGAGGTCAATCTTCACACTCTGGAGCTGAACAAGAGGACTCTAAACAAGAAAACAGACCAGAAAAGATAGACAAACAAGAAAATGACCAAAGTCGACTAGACAAGGGCAAAGGGACAAACTCACACTGATCCCCAGTGGAGTCGCCAATTTGTTACACAGACAAATCCTCTCTACGGATAGAGACAATCCCTTTAGCCTTGGAGTGGGTCTAATAAAAAAGGACAAACTAGAGTGTAGGATCCTAATTACTGAATGGAATAGACATGATATATCAACCTACCTAGAGTCCAATGTTGTTGTCGTAGCTATTGTAGTGGTGGCCTCTCGATTCTTGTCTCGAAAAGTCATGATCCTTTCACAGCGATGCTTGGATACCTTCACAAAATCAACAAACAATATCAACATACGAAACAAAAATCTCATTCATAATTACTAACCAGTCAAGGAGGGTTAAGCATATAGAATTAATAAAACACATCAATGCAATATGGGAACCAGACAATAGTTATACATATGTATTAATAGAAGAAAGAGTTACAACCAAGCCTTGACGTCACAGCCTCCTTCAGCGGGGTTCGGTTGAAGCATGTCTCGACGAATGTCAATGAATTCAGACGAGATGAAGGCACAAGCCTAAGCTCTCTCAATAAGGGACTCTTCTGTTCTATCTTGAATAGAAATCTCTCCGGCATTTCTGCTTCTTCAGTTCATCTCAGCTAGCTTCATCAATGGAGGATGAGCTATATTTATAGAGAAAGAGTAGGAGGTTGGGATCCCTACTATGGTGGAAGGGAGGCCTTATCCTTTGGCCTCTTGTTTCCTCCTTTTAAGGAAACCTCCCAAGGGATAAGGCCTCCCTTCCACCATAGTAGGGATCTCAACCTCCTCCTCTTCCTCTATAAATATAGCTCATCCTCCATTGATGAAGCTAGCTGAGCTGAACTGAAGAAGTAGAAACGCCAGAGAGATTTCTATTCAAGATAGAATAGAAGAGTCCCTTATTGGGAGAGCTTAGGCTTGTGCCTTCATCCCATCTGAATTCCCTGACATTCATGGAGACGTGCTTCAACTGAACCCTGCTGAAGGAGGATGCAACATCAAGGCTTGGTTATAACTATTTCTTCTATTAATACATATGTATAACTATTGTCTGGTTCCCATATCATGTTGATGTGTTTTATTAATGCTATATTCTTAACCCTCCTTGACTGGTTAGTAATTATGAATGATATTGTTGTTTCGTATGTTGCTCTTGTTCGTTGATTTTGTGTAGGTATCCAAGCATCGCTGTGAAAGGATCGTGACTTGCCGAGACAGGAATAGAGAGGCCACCACTACAACAGCTACGATGACAGCGTTGGACTCCAGGTAGGTTGATCTATCATGTCTATTTCATTAAGTAATTAGGAGCCTACACTCTAGTTTTTCCTTTTGTTCAAAGAACCACTCTAGGGCTAAAGGGATCATCTCTGTCTGTAGAGAGGATTTACCTACGTAACAATGGAAACACAAGTAACCCCCTACGATCATGACACCTATTCCTACAACATTATCTCCCCCTCTGACATCAATGCCAAAGTGTAACTCCCCTTGACACACAACCATCTTGTGGACCTGTACACACTTCCACTCCCCCTTTATATTCTGAATAAGGAAAATCTAATGAGAACTTGGGAGAATCCCAAGCTTCTGGCGAAGATATTCCAATGCTTCACGAGTACTCTTACGATCATCAACACTTCCTGCCCAATCTACATTTTTAAAGGCTTGAATAATGAGATTGTTACCCTCAGAATACCACAAGCCATATTTTGTTGTTCCCTTTAGATATCGAAGAATTTTTTTAACGACAATAATATGTGATTCTTTTGGTGCTTCTTGGAATCTTCCTACTTGTCCAACAGCTTGCATAACATCTGGCCAGGAGGCTGTTACATATAAAAGATTACCAATCACAGATCTGTAAAACCTTTGATCCACATCCTTAGATGAGTTGTCTATGCTCAATTTGCAACCTATTACCATCGGAGTAAGGATGGGTTTTCAATCTTCCATTTTGAATTTCTTGAGCATTTCCTTGATGTACTTGGCTTGACATATAAATATTTCTTTCTATTGCTAAGATATTTGAAGCCCTAAGAAGTATGTCATCTCACCAAGTAAAGACATCTTGAACTCACTTTGCCTCTTTGTATAAAATTCTTACTAAGTCGATTATCATTGCTACCAAATATTATATCATCCTCTTTAACTATTAGACATGCTTTAGCTGCTTCATCCAAAACATATATGTCGTTTGGAGCTCGACTTGTTGTAGCCATAATTTCACCATACCTGGATTTCCTAATTTCACATTTTTTGGAGTTGAATAGTATTGTGTGTCCTTCATCACACATTTTTCCAACACTGAGCAGATTGTAATTCATGTTTTCAACCAATAGAAAATTATTGGCTAGATCATCTTTGCTTCTGAGAGTGACGGTACATGATCCTATAACATTTGAAGATCCATCACTTCCAAAGGTCACAGTTCCATCCTTCCTCTCTTTCAGAGATACAAATTTATTTCTATCTCCAGTCATATATGTTGAGCAACTGCTATCAACATACCACACATCTTTGTTGTTTTTAGCCTTGAGAGTGAGAGAACAATTACCAATCTTCTTCTTCTTTCATATTCATTCGTTCTGTGGCTTCGAAGATTCTTCTGGAGGATTTTCAAGTCTTCAGTCTCTCGCTATGTGTCCAAAGTTCTAACATTTGTAACATTCCATATTATTTCTTAAATCTTCAAATCTATTGATGTTTCGTTGAGCCCTGGGAGTTTCATATTTGACAAATCTCCTGGAATTGTATTGGTTCCTAGGGTATGTGTGATAGTTTATAGCTTTATGACCAAATTTTCCACATGAATAACAATAGCCATGAAAAATATGTTGGTACCTGGATGGAAATCTTCGTCGAGGAATCGTCTTGCGAATCTTGTCCAATGAAGTCTACATGCATGTCAAATCTCATAGGTTCATTTTATTTTGTTGTAGAAGGTCCTATTTCTTCTTCTTTGTAACCGAGGCCAATTCTGTCATTGTAAGATCGTTGATTTTTGACGAGTTCTTCCAATGCCCTTGAGATGTTGGCATAGTTTTGGATAGTTTTTCCCTTCTTCACTTCCTTACGCAGCGAGACTACTTCGGCTTCTAATGCTTCCCTTTCTTGGTTGCTTTCTTCCAACTTATTTTGAAGTGACTCTTCAATACATTTTTTTTCTTCAACTTCAATTTTGAGACCTTGAACTTTTTCTTCAAGTGTATTGGAACGATTCTTCTCAGTCATGAACTCTTTTATAAGCTTGATTGCCTTCTTATAAAATTCTTCTATGTTCATCCCTTGTTCTTCATTGTTTGATACCTCTTGTTTAATGTGCTTGGCCATAAACAATACTCTCTCATTGGCTTCTTCTTCGCTGTCATTGTCTTCATCGATTGATGAGCTATCTTCTTTAGAGAGAAATTTCCTTTTAAATCCTTTATTTTTTCTTTTCTTGTTGAATTTATTAAAGCCTTTCTTTTCTTTTGAGTTTCCATCACTTTTGTTCAGACATCTTGCTACGAAATTCCCAACCTCACCATAACTGAAATATATCAATGGAAGTTTACCCTTGAATTTTCCCTTACCAATTTTTAGTTTTCTCGTAAAGTAAGCATATTCTCCATCTGAAAGACCTTATTCATCTCTTCCTTTTCTTCACACTTGCAGGTGTAGGTATGTGCCTTTGAAGGTTGTTTCTCCTTATTGTTTTTCTTAGATGCAGTGAACGCAGTTTCTAGATGTGAAGTACCCTCTTCTTCATCAAGTCTAATTTCATATGATATGAAAACTCCATGTAATTCCCCTTTGCTGAGTTTTTTCAGATTTTCACTATATTCTAAGACCGATACCTTTGGGTTGAATCTCCCTGGTAACGTTCTAAGAATCTTCCGTATAATAGTCTTCTCGTCAACAGGCTCTCCCAATCCTTTCATCAACGTGTTGGAAGTATGCAAAAATGTTGTTATCTTCTTCCATTCTAAGTTGCTCAAATTTTTCTCTGTAGATTTGAAGCTTTGCTTCTTTGACATTTGAGTCACCTACATATATATTCTCAAGCTTGTCCCATACATTTTTGGCAGTTTTACAACCCAACACCTTATGATAAGCAGATTCAATAATTCCACTGATAATAATATTCTTTGCTTTTGCATCATTTAACAAATTCTTCTTACCTTGTTCATCCACGGTTGATGTAAATAAATTTTGAACAGTGTCCCATACTTCGTAACCTTGCACCAAGAGATAAACCTCCATTCTTCCTTTCCAAAGTGCATAATTATTTTCATTGAACAGTGATACACCACTCTTGGTATGCTCCATGACCTCCTTCTAGCTATTAAACTACTATTGAAGGAACCAAGCTCTGATACCAATTGTTGGAAATACTGAGAGGGGGGTGAATCATTATTCCTTTCAATTAGAGCATTAGTTAATCTTCATTTATTATCAGTGTTTGTACAATGATAGCAGTAAACAAAAGGAACACAAATGCACACAATTTTTAAGGTGGAAACCCTCTCCAGAACAAAAACCACCTGAATGTTTTTCTAATAATTCTTTAATATTCAACTCCAATTGAAAATAAACCTACAACTTCCTAGAATCTAGAAAAGCATTCTTCTCGAGCTCCCACTGTATGGACACTCCAACACCTGAGATTCTTTGGTAGTCAACTAAACGGATTCCCCAACACCCAATGAGCTACAACTCACCCTAGCACCACCCTAGCACCTTGAAGTTTTCATAGGCTTGAACCTATTGGTGACTTCATGCACCAGCCTAGCACCACCCTACTACCCTATAGAAGAATAAAAGAAGAATGGACTCCCTTACTAGGGAAAATGGTCCACTTTACAATGATATAGAATGATGTAAAAAAAGAAGAAACACTAGACCATAACCCTAACTATGACACAACCACCTAATGATGATCCTAGACCTTCTGACACTTCCTCTTCAACTCTTGGCAGATAGACACTAGTACAATTTTTACAATGATGTATTTACAATGACTTAGTATAATGATACCTTTACAGTGACTGTATGCAGTGCTACCCACTTGAATTCTTCATGTGATCAACTTCTTGTTGTTGTTCTGCACCTTGATTTTTTCTCTTGTAATGCTACCCTATGCTGCACCTTGCTTTTCTTTGCTACCCTAGAAAATCTGGTCCTTTGCAGCCCTTGACAACACATGATCTAGCTTTTTCTTGCCTTCTAGGAGGTTGATATTGAATCTGGTGTATCTCTGTCATTTCAGGTCCCCAATATTTTATTTTTGGTTCTGTAGTAGTCCTATGAGTCTTATTTCCAATGCCATAGTTTTGACCCAATTTGGATTCTTCAAGAGAGAGTTATTTCCAATCTCTCACAATGACCTAATTATGGATTGGTTCAGTAAAGTGAACTTGTACAGCATGTCACATGTCACTGTTTCTTCATTCAGCTCTGAAATTGATACAAAAAAAACTACAGTCCTTGCACTGTCTACCACATTTTACATAATTCCAATCTGATACTCAGAGAGAGATTTATGATGATTTTCCCAAGGGCACGTCTTTGAGATGAAGTTCAGGATCCTGCAAAAACACTTAATTCCACAGATCATATCTCTGAAAATATTGCTCACCTTGATCTAAAATTTTTACAGGAGCTTCCCCAAGATTTTAGCTTCTCCTCATAAAAATTTCAGCTTCTGAATCTTCGTATAAAAAAATTTAGAATAAAAATTCCACGATGACCTATTTCAGGTAGCGAAATCCATAAATAAGGAGGATATGAGGATCACAATTTATATAAATGATTAGGTTGAGAGGGGCTTAAACAAGTGAACATGGGAGGTGTTATCACAAAATTGGACCTGATAGGCTACTAATCAAATTAATCTCATGTAACCATTTCAAACCAATCTTTTGATTGAGGCTTAGCCTCCTCAACCTGAGAGGGCTCTCTCAAGGGTTAATGATTTTTAATAGAAATATAGATGGCTAACTCTATGTGGGGTAATAAGCATATAAATGATAGATATTGGTTTCAAATCACATCAGCAAGTGCACAATGGGCTTATGGAGTAAAAATAGCTTCAGAAAAAACAAAAAAATCTACTTAGCATGGAAGTCAAGGCATATCAGAGTTCTAGTCAAGAGATAAATATGTGAAACAGTAAAAAACATAGTAAATTTGTCTATATAGGAAGTCAGAACATCAAATATGAATTCTGAGTAACATAAAAAAACACCAATACCATAAGATAGTAATAAGATGAAATTAGAACAAGAACACACTAGAACTCTTTATGAATCTCAAGTTGGCTAAGTAGAAATCTCTATATTAAGCTAAAAACCAGTCACTTACAATAAACATAGTCTCTTGCTAAAAATGCCCAACCCTTAGCGTATGCGACCTCTTGATATTTTATATATCATTTACAGCGTAATATAACTTTATCATGAGCTAGATACATCGAACTCCTAACTCTTGACACCTTTCCTAACCATATGACAAGGTATTTATTACAAAAAGACAGCTGCAAATCTAATAAACAATCCTATTAAAAATAGGATTCAAACTCCTTATCTCTACTCATAAAAACATTATCTAAACTAAATTACATAATTTTCCAAGTTTATTTACATATGGTCGAATCCAAATGATAAGCTTCAACACTTTATGACCATAACACTGATCTCCATCAGAGTAGGAAACTGTCCCCTGTTTTCTAGGCATAAGATCCTTTGTATTCTTGAGACACTATGACCATCATGAACCCCTCACTTTGAGGTTATTTGTTGTTAGAAACTGAAGTAACACTTGCCTAAAAACCTCCCTAAGTCCCAGCTGTCCAAAACCATCAACAAACTGTTCAAAATGAGCTAAAATAAAATGTGCTACGAAAACAACACAATTTCGTAGCGCTCTTCGTAGTGCAGCTCCTTTACCCTTTTTTCTCCAAAACTTTGATTTCTCTCCTCTAGGATTATCTTAAATAACATCTATTACATTCTCCCTAGCAACTTCAGGTCATAATTCACACTTTTTCCCTTCAAAAATTTATGAGAAAGAGTGAAAAAAATCTTCTACAGCAGTTTTGTAGCGCTTTTCACTCTTTTTACACTGCTTGCGCTACGAAACTGCTGAGTGAGAAGTTTTGTCCAAATTTTTTCAAAATGAAAACAAAAAATGTACCAACTCTCAAAATAACACTGGTTTCATCAAATCAAAAAAATCATATGAACTGAAAAAGACAATTTTCATGAGGTTCCTTCTTAATTTTTACTTGATTTAGCTTTTGATTTTTTAATGATTGTCATTATGCACCATTGTTATTTAACTCATCTTGAGTCAATTTCAGTTGCTACTCCAAGTCCTCCACTTGATCTCTAAGTCTTTTATTACTGGCTCTCAAGTGAGTATTGATTACTCTAACAAATTTAGCTTCCTTGATGGCTGGAACTGTCCATGTGAAAAATTGTTCTGCACTGCTTGGGGTTTCAAAAATAGAACCAGTTTGACCCTCCCACAATACCTTAATTCTTTTAAATTATGCTTTTTCAAGACTATGCTTCCTAGCCCTCTTTCTCATCATAGCAATTTCTTGGTTTGCTAATCTCAATTTCTCCTCAAGATGTTGACACTCTGTCATTTCTTCTTTTCCCCTCATTATCTACTGGCTGCACGCTTTACTGTTGGTGATGAGAGGTCAACCACTTCTTTAGGGACTTTAGTTGTTTCAATAGGTTCTTGAACTTCCTTGCTACCTTCCTTGAGTTTCTTAGCATGCCTAGTTAAAGGTTTCTTTGCTTGAAAGATAAAGGCTACATTTTCACCCTCAAATTCAAGCTTCTTTGTAGACTTAACCTTTTTCTGTTTGTGTTGATCTACTCCAATGAAGTCAGGTTGCACAATGGATGTCTCCTCTATGTCAATAGCATGCAATATGTCATCTAAATTTCCCTTAATTACTGGGCTATCCTTTTAGAATGAAACAACTGTCTTTCCTTTTGATGCCACTGCTTGGCTTCTTGTCACTCTTGTGCTTTCATGCTTGCTGACATCCTTTTTCTGTTTTTCCTCTTTGACATTCTTTGACCTCTATTTTGCAAGTGATGGAGTTGGTGAAATAAGCACTTGTGTCTACTCTGTCCTTTTCTCAACTTGTTTCCTTGGTTTCAATTTTGAAAATTCCTTTGGTTTTGCAACCACAGACTGACTAGACTCTGCTACTGGTGGTGAAGGAGTTCCTTTAGTTTTAGGGTTTCTAGTTGGGGTTAGGGTTTCCAGCTCAAAACCATTCATAAACAAAAAGGAAGACCAATCCCTGCCTATATTCTAAAGCTCATTCAAAATCAATAACTTCATCAAACCATGATGAAACAAAGATGTTTCACAACCATTATATTTGGCTTGTACTTTATCAGCCATTTTGGCAAGACTCCTATGCAAATAAAAGGGAAAATTGAGTGAGATCCTACCACCGAAATGCAGAAGCAGCTTGAAATGATATGTGTAGACCTTATGGTATCTTCCTTCACATGTAAAGTATCTCTGAATGTTAAACAACAGCTTTGCATAGGTGTCTTTGATGCAGCTTCTAGGTATTGAATTATTTAGGTCCATATCCTCATACTCAAGTTTCATGAATTCCTTGCATGGATCCATGTCAAATTTAAAACCTTTGAACCAAGTTTCTTGCCTCCTTGGTATTTTTGTTACAGAAGCAATAATCTCTGGTGTAATTGGCACATTTAGCATCCCAACCTTGGTAGTTGTTCCAATGAAGTGAAAAGAAAATTCTTTAGACACCTATGTGTGGCAAAAACCACAAGCTTTACAAAATGGAAAACCTACTCATTGTGATACCAAAATCATGGCCAGTGTACTAATTATAGCCTACATATTTTGGGCTCATATCCTTGCTTGGTCTCCTCACTTGTGGACTTTCTTTCCCTCTTTATGATACTTCTGACTTTATTGACTTAGCTTGAATAGCAGAAAAGCCTAAGCATTCTGTGAAACAACCTCCACTTAGAATTAGGATATATCCTAACCCAGATATTTAAAACTTGACCTCGCTTGATTGGGATGAGAATAACATTTCATGAACAACAAGGTTACAGCAAACAACAAACTGAACACTCCAATGGAAGCAAATGAAAGCAGAGTATTAATTAAGCAGATATTTAATTTGAAATTTCTCTCTCATTGAATGATACCTCATTCACTATGTGTCAGCAATCCACTATAGGTGGGTAAATGCAAAATGAATCTAATATGTGGCATCTCATCATACCATACATTATATAGCCTATTCCAATAGGTGTCATATATCATGATTGACTTGATGGGCTATGTAATATGTTCATACCTTTCCTTGTTGCAAAAGTTTTCCATATTGTCAAAAAAATCAAAAAAATTTAAAAGATGTAAAGAGGGTATACCCTAAAGAAAAAATAAAGGGTGAAAAATAAAAATAATAAAAAATAAAATAAAATAGACACACAAAGAAAAGACACAGAGAGAAGTGAATCTAAATACCACACATACTTTTATCTATACCTTAAAGATATATACAACTTAATAACTGTACCTAAAACTAGTAATTAGACTCAATTTAAACAGCTAGTTATCTTTCAATTTATATTTAAGAATGAAAATAAAATCTGACAACTGTTTAACATGAATAAATGAATATTAGAATAAATAAAAGAACAATAATTTATCCAAGCCCTTGAATTAATAAAGGACAAAAATTAGATAGATTTCTACATGTAAAAAAAAGAAAGTGTGATAAGGGTTTGCCAGTCTAAGTGCACCCTAATAAAGAAGAAAAAATGGTAGAGTAAAGTAGGTAGGGTAGGTAGATGATGTTGCAGAATTGCATGTGATGGACAATGACTCTAAATGTATTAATATTGCACCATCACAAGTGCGAACGGACACTACCTTTGGGAAGAAATTCAATAGAAAACAAATCAAAATTATTAACCCTTCATTTCCCTAAAGATTTGCTAAATTTCTTTCTGATACTAAGGCATTTAGAAAATTAGAGGTAGAGAGGCATTCCTTGACTTTGGAGGGACCGGCCCTCAGCTAGTAATTGAAAAAACCTAAGTGCCAAAACCATCATAATCATCATTCAATTGCTTCAAAAATCTTTCACAAGTAAATCCTATTTTATAAAGGAAATTCTAGTATTTTTTAAAGGCTTTTTTTCATTCAACTCATTCAAGCACAGGATGAAATACATACTTCTAATGTTTATGCTTAGCGCTTCCATTCATTATCATATTAACTTTAACTGTATTTAATTCCCTATCAACCCTTTCCATGTTATTTTAATAAATTCCGAGATTATTGTAAAATCCTCCCTTTGGTTGAAATATAACCATATAAATATATTAATTGTGTTTAATTAATTAAAACTCCAACTAAACATGAAGCCCGCTTTCCCGCCGCATTCAAAAAAGATTAATTAACCCTCTTGGTTAATTAATAGTTTACCCCACCATTCAAATCGCCCCCGATGTAATTAAATTATGCTTAGTCATATTGGGTCCGCCCTACTATCTCCCCTTCATTTCACCTCCCCGACAGCCGTCCGATCAACCAATCCACGATCAACAACTGTCATCCATATCGCTGCGCTCCCACGTCTGAATGATAACGCGCAATGGCCAACCGGTTTTCTAAACAGTGCCTCGCCACGTGTCGTGAGTTGTATGGAATCGCTAGCCATTCGTTAAAAACTGCCCATCCCCAAAAGCGATGCGATGTATACAGTTTACCGCTTACCTCCTATGACAAAAAAACTGTACCTTCTTACGTCATCCGCTTAAAAAAATAAAATCCCACTAGCCTTTGACTTTGCAAATAAAACACACCAACGCGCGTCATTTTCATTTTCCCGTGCAGCGACCAGTGTCCCATGCAAAAAATTTCAAAACCAACCGTCGAAGACTACAACCGCCACCTTGCTAAGAAAATTTGTAGACGAACAATCCAGAACTCATCCGTCGTTGCCTACACCTGTTTTCGTCACTGTTCATTTCCTGGAAAACAGGTATTTACCCAAATTCCCGTTAAACTCTGCAAAATCTTGGTTTTGTTTTAATTCCGCAGGTAAAGGCTAAAACAGAGAAAAATTTGGTCTTTATTTCATTCCTAAACGTGTAATTGTATTCCCAGACCTATAATTGTGCCTGTCTTTTCCATCAAAACCCAAATTTCTTTCTGAATCCACAAGAACCATAAATGGAAATTCCCGTGGCTTTGAATATCGCACCTCTGAATGCCCCTCATAGAGATTTAGACTATCTGCCTCTAGAAGATAGGGATTTCCATATTAAAGACCTCATCCTTAGTGAAAATCGTCTCAGAATTTTTTGCCAATGCAGAGGTAGTTACCTGAACGGCTCTGACATGTTTGGACTGTGGGAATCCAATCTTCCAATGTATCTTTTACCCTCAGTTCATATTTTTCCCGAAATAATTCATTACTGCCATGCCAATTATGATCCCAATCAACGAGCAGTCATGTCCCCGAGTCAAACCGTTCTTTTCCCAATAACTGCTCAATCTATAAATGAAATGTTACAGTTTCAGCCTGGTCAAGCCCTGACTCCCCTTACCATGGGAGATTTACTTGAAAAATCAACCAATTTATCCCAAGAAGAGTTAAATCGCCTCTATCAGACTTTTATGCTTCAAGAACATCAGCCCAAAGGCCCTCCTCCTTACGAATATACTTTCTTCACAGATATGGGCAGACTCATTTTGAATATGATATCTTCTGTACTGGGTTTCAACACTAGTGAATATGTTGATAAGTTAACCCTAGTGTTGTTGTCAATTTTTACCCCTGGACAGCCCCCTGCTGTCAAATATGATTTTGCTTCCTACATTGCTGATAAAATTCATGACCAGTTCATGAGATTGGAAGATGAAAGAGTTTTCAAATATTCCACTGTTATATACCATCTCATGCTTTATTATCAATCAGAGAGTTTCCCTTTTCATGTCATGAAACTTGATGCCAAAGGAAATCCAAGGTCTGTAATTTTTTGGTCTGCAATTTTCCATAATTCCTCTGATTCTCCTTATTCTTACAATGAGTTTATTGACCTATTTTTGCACCCTGCAACTACCTTATTAACAAGAGTTTCCCCTCCTAGGGTCAATAATGATATGAAGAAAATTCTCAAACTTTATTCCAAATACGAATAGGTAGGTTGGTTGGGTACTACCTCTGGAATCATCAAATTAGACATGAATTTGTGAACTGTCATGCTAGTTACCAAAGTATGTCCCAATGAGGCTCTTTGCCTTAGAGTAGAAAATTATAAATTCAGACATAGTCCATTTTTTCAATGCAAAGAAAAAAGCTCAGCTCAAAATTAAGAGTCGATTAGGTCCTTCTGTCTGTAATTCTAGAGATGTAGGAAAGAAGCTGAAAGAATCCTAGAAGATTATCTCAAATTGCAAAAAAAAATTCACTGGGTACCTTATGACCCAAACAGTTTTATTTGTGATAGGAGGATGAAAAACAAATTGTCACCATACATTCACCATAGAATTCTAGAAATTGAACAATTTGCAAATATGGATGAATGGATGGAAGGGACCTTAATAGAACAAGATAGTGAACAGGTCAGTGTTGAAAATATTATGAAATATATTGAGAAAATACTTGACCTGGATTCTTTTGGGCAAGTGCAAAGACCAGGAATTGGTTTTTCTTCTGCTGGAACCTCTCAATTAAATTTGTAGGAAATCAGTGCACTGGCCACAGTAGCATCCAAAGGGAAGGAAAAGGAGGTGGATACACAAGTCACAGAAAAATTCACAATGACAGAGCAGCCTGAAATTTCCAAGGAACAGGCCCAAACACAAACTTCTCCCACTTAGATTAATGAGGCAGAAATTTCAATTTTGCAAACTCCTCTCAATGAAGAAAAATGTAAGAAGAGAAATGCAGAAACAGCTACCCCTATCAGTGGATCTTCAGAACAACCTGACGTCAAAAGACAAAGATTAAATCCTCTTTCAGAAGTAGAATTTATTCAAGAAACCCCTGATAGTCAGAGGAGAGAAGAGTTAGATAGTCAGCAAACATGCACAATCAGTGGGACATCTACTAATTCACAGAGAAAAGAGCTACAAAGACAGCAAAGTGCAGAAGTATATTCCTTCAAACCACCAGTGAATGATGCATGGGATATTAAAAAGACATTTATAAATATAAATGTCAGAAATCATGCATTAAGACTTCAAGTCTATAATCAATATTTGAAGATGGCTCCCAAAAACCAACAAAGATTGATGTCAGCCTATGACATCCAGTAGGGTAAAATGGTGATAATTCATTTCAAACCCAAAGTGCAACAGCCTCAAATATGTGCAGACTATGTCAGAACCAACTTTGAAGTCATGGAAAAGGATATTCATCCTTTGGATCAGATTGAGCTTCACAAACAAATAGGTGAAATAATTTATTCAACTTTGACTGATAAATCAATGATGTCCCAAATATTACAGAATTCCTTGGAGAATACTACTACTCAATTACATCTTGAAAAAGCTTCTTCCCAAGCTAAAACCAACAAAATAAAGCCTTTGGAAGAAATAATTATTGGATTGGGTCATAATTCCAAAGATGTCAAGGGTATAGAAGCCTTGATTAAGAAGAAAGATGATGATATTGCAGCCTTAAGAAAACAATTGAAGCTACCATATTCAAGGCATCCACAGACTAGTGGGATAATAAAGCAAAATTCTGAAGAAGAATTGATGGATCTTCTCCTAAGACTTAATGAGAAACTGAATGAAACTGAAAAATAAATTTAAAAGGCATTAAAGGACAAGCAGTCAAACATTCCAGCATCTACAACAACAGAAGTGATTACAAGTACAACAACAATAGATCAGTCAGCAGGAGTGTTACAGGGCAACACTTCCAATTTAAGTATTGAAGAATTAATAAAATCAATGGAGGAATTGAAACTCCAAGTGATAGAGCTCCAGAAAACAAAGGTACAATTTACCACCTTAGAACAAAAATATGATCTCTCAAAGATGAGTGTTGCAAAAAAAACAAGAGAGATCAACAGATTAGAAAAATTGGTCAAAGCATTGGAGAAGGATCTCACATTGGAGAAGCCTTTGAAGGAAATCAAAAAAAT
The DNA here is from genome assembly GCA_034641835.2 of Pinus albicaulis. Classification (NCBI taxonomy): domain Eukaryota; kingdom Viridiplantae; phylum Streptophyta; class Pinopsida; order Pinales; family Pinaceae; genus Pinus; species Pinus albicaulis. Next base: position 257,929,190 of record CM076571.1, read on the forward strand.
TCTTTGGGCCAACATCACTCAGTCAATAAAAGATGTCTGGCCATCAATCCAAATAATGTATGAGCAGAATGATTTAGTTAAATTGGCTCTTGAAGAAGTTCAAAAGGCAAGAGAAGAATTAGGAAATATGCCTGAAAAATCCAGTGAGCTTATACAATTTTTAAATACCAAGAACAGATACCAACTTGAAGAGCTAGGCATCCAAGACAGAACAGGAACAATTTTGGAGATAAAAAGAGTTTTTACTAAAAGAACTCTGATGCAGAACCTAGAAAGAAGATGCTCTGATATGCAGGAAGAAATCTATGCTTTTACAAAGAAATTGGATATTTTGCAGAATAAAATATTGCCAAGTCCTTTAATTTTAGATGATAAACTAATAAGCCTTGAAAGCTATGTTGAGAAATTGAATAAGTAAGCTGACAACCAGGCCAATTCATCAACTATTTCATCGGTAGCAACATCATTTCCTACAGGCAAAATTCTTCATGACAATCTGGAAAAAAAAATTTATCTCGAACATGAGGTAAAGCACTTATTCCCAATTCAGCCTACTTTCTTCAGATATACAAAGACTGATGAAATTCTGAGGAAGCTTCAAAGAACCAGAATACCAGAAGCTCAATGGTGGGAAGAGATGTTATACATTTTGTAAAAATTATCCTTGCATGAATTTTTGATTATTTACTACAGTAAGTCAGGATAAAAAGAATAAACAGAGGTCAATGTGTATCAGTACAGGTAAAGAGTATCATTAAAACAGAGCAGCCAACACAGAGTTACTAAATAGGACAGCAACAAGCTAAATCATAGGGCCTGCCTCCAGCGCATTCATGAAAAAAAGGGAACAGCACAACATCAGTTATCTTTTCTCTTATCTACGAGACCATCTGTCTCTATTTTCTTGTAACATATCCATGAGTCATCCTAGATTATATCTCATTTTGTTAAGATATATTTTTTATAATTTTTTGTATAAATACTCCCTCAATTGGAGTATTGAGGGGTGGATTCTTAGACTTTGCTGTAATACTGATTATTTTGGAATAAAGTGTTGTTGGACAAATTTCGCATGGCTAGCTAGATAAAGAATTGATACAAAGGACTTTTCACAGGATTCTTGAGTCAGACAACGGATCAATAAGTCTTCTATCTCTTATGTTTTAAAGTTTTATACTTTTTTATTATATCATCTGTGTTTCCATATCTGAATGATAAACGAAAAGGAATAATTCAGAAAGTGCTTAAGTGCAATCTGTTTTCAATCGTTATTATTCTTAATGTTTTCTTCTGAACTAGTTTAAACAGTGAATTCTTAATTGCTCTTGTTTTCTAGTTTAATCATTTTTATTATTTGATAAAGAATTCTTAATTTCTCTTTATTAATAATCATTTAAGTTCCCTCTTTCGAATATGTTGAAGGATTCTTAATTTCCCTTCACCCATTTTAAGTCCATTCCATTCATTTTAGATCTTTAATTGTTCCCTATTTGATTACCTTGCCCTATGAAACCATCCCTTATTAAGAAACTAAATTCAGTTAAGCCATTTTCTTTTACTTCATTAGCGCAATGGCCTAAACTATTCAGTCCTACCCCTCTGTTATTGAATTCCATCACCCAAACACAATCAAAATCCCTAAACTTTCATAACTAGCCTAATATCTTTCAAAAACAAAGGTAAAACTTAAAGAGAGAGCCCTCTTTGGATACAGATTGGCTAGATTATGTACCTAAAAGTTGGTTTGTGGTTCCCTCAGACCCCTTTCCTCTTCCCTACAACTTCAAGAAAAATCTGAGTGATAACATAGTGGCGACTCCACTAGGGATCTGAATAATTTATTTGTTACTATTATTTACTTTATAAACTACAGACGAAGCCTGAAGTTAGCCAGGTAGCCTTTCAAATTACTCTTGCTTTGCAATTGCATAAGTAAATAAATGCTACTTCAGTCTATCTCCGGTCTAGTTTATGAACTGAACATTTGGTTTCACATACTTGATCAGTCAAATAAATCTTTAATAAAATCTAAATCCAATATCTAAAACTTCTTAAAGAAATTGTTGAAGTTGTATTGTTGATTCCATTTAAACAAAAACAAAAAAAATCACCTAGAAATCTGGCTTCAGAAAGAACTCATTACACCAGGGCTAATCCTGATCCAAATCCACCGCTTGTGTTTGAAAATCCGAATCTGATTGTCTACTCAATTTAGTGTCCTAAATTGCTAACATAAATTATCAACCAGGGCTAGTAAATTGATGAAGTGTGGTGCACTATATGTGCTTAAGTGACCTCTTCCTTACTTCGTTGTATGTATTTTATTGATGTTTTTGGGGGTTTTGTCTTTTTAGTACTTATGTTCAAAAGATGAAATCAAATATATGTCAAAAAGAAAAGAAAAGGAAACCTTAGACTCAAAACAGAGTGTAATTGTAAATTCTATCCCTAATTAGGAAAATGATGAAAAAAACAAAACATTCCAATCCATGGATATCCTAGCTTGCAAATGAACATCAAATGTAACTCAACATAATACAATCAAATCTCTTTCATCTAATATTGATATGTTGGAAGAGCTTTTAAGAAAAAGAATGGTTCTAAGATAATGAGGATCTTTTAATCTAATTGCAAAACAGAAAATGCTAATTAATTCAACATAATACAACCAAATCTCTTTCATCTAATATTGATATGTTGGAAGAGCTTTTAAGAAAAATAATGGTTGTAAGATAATGAGGATCTTTTAATCTAATTGCAAAACAGAAAATGCTAATTAACTCAACATAATACAACCAAATCTCTTTCATCTAATATTGATATGTTGGAAGAGTTTTTAAGAAAAAGAATGGTTGTAAGATAATGAGGATCTTTTAATCTAATTGCAAAACAGAAAATGCTAATTAACTCAACATAATACAACCAAATCTTTTTCATCTAATATTGATATGTTGGAAGAATTTTTAAGAAAAAGAATGGTTGTAAGATAATGAGGATCTTTTAATCTAATTGCAAAACAGAAAATGCTAATTAACTCAACATAATACAATCAAATCTCTTTCATCTAATATTGATATGTTAGAAGAGCTTTTAAGAAAAAGAATGGTTGTAAGATAATGAGGATCTTTTAATCGAAATAACAAAAAAAACTAAAGTGCTAGTAACTCAAGATGTCACAATTAAGACCATTCCATGAATAGAGATATGTTGGAAAAACTTTAAGAAATGACTAACTATAACATCATGAGGATCTGTTAGTTAAAAAAATAATGCAAGACATGAATTAAAAGCTAACAACACATAATTAAAAGCTACTTATCTAGAGAGCATGTAGAAGCCTCCTTGGATAGCAAGGGCCCTTTGCTACCAATTTAGTGAAATTCTTCAGCTCCTTAAAGTTGTAATCAAAACAGCATCAAAGAACTGAACTTCTCTATTGAAAAACTCACAAATCTACATCTCATTCCATCTTAAGCTTTGTTACAAAAGACTCTCTATTCCTTTCTCTCCTTCTCCTATTTTTTCATTACCCTTGATAGGAGAAAGCTTCTCCTATTTATACAAAATATGAGAATTTATCTCATTAATAGGATTCCATGAATCTCTCCCTCCATCTCTAGAGTTACAATCAAAATAGGAAATGATAAGACACATGTCTTTCTAGAATTTCAACACAACTAAGAAATGAGACACATATCCTCTTAGAGTTTCAATACAACAAGGAAATGAGACACATGTCCTCATGATCCCATGATCTTCTCCAACCAAATTCAAATTTGACCTTAGGGTGCCACATAAGGGTCTTCTAGAAGTCTCATTTTGACCTACACATGTCACAAAACTCATAACACATATATAGATATATGAAACTATGTTAATTTTCTAGTTTCTAATCATAAATTCACTTTAAATACATAAAATGAATAACTTTGGAAAACAAATATCCTAACCCATATATTTATGAAAAATGGTTACTTGATGTAGGGCTTTAGGTCAGATGGCTATGAAATAAGAGCTAAATAGTTATGACATAATGGAAATATGTATGAATATGGAAAACACTTTTGAGACTCAACATACTCCCCAACTGAAGTTGTTGCATATCCTCATGTAACTATTGTAATGATTCATGAGTTGATCTTTTATGAGTTTTGACTCATATAGATTCGTTCCAAACTTTGCTTCTTGATATTTTCTTTTTGGCAAAGTATAATACATTTGATTGCAACATTTTTTATTTTTTTTTAATGGTTGGTTCTTGTGTGACAACCAAATTTTTTTTTTGAGCAATGGTTCTTGTGTAACAATGCTTTATTTTCTTTGTTGCATCAAAGTTCATGAAAACATTTAGAATCAATTACTTCATTAATGAATTGATCATTTGCAAGGCATATAATCTTTTGGATCATGTTGCAACAATAGTTGGTTGGAAAGTATATGTGGGTGGAAATGAAATGAAAATGTGTGATAGTGTATGACATGTGGATATGAAATGATGTCCCTCCCCCCCAACTAAAGATATGACAATGTGACAAAGGGAGTGAGGAATTTTTCCAAAGTTACAATTTTAGCATTCTAATGAATTACATGACTAAAAATTAGAAAACAACATACCTTCACTTACTTTAAATGTGGATGAGTTGTGTATGTGTAGTGGCTACAAAATTCTAATCATATTCTTCTTCAAGTGGTTGAATAAGAGGAGTCATGAATAAAGAGATAAGATGACTTTCTATTGCTCCTACTAAACTCGTTGAATCTGCTCCAAAATGCTGAAAATAATAGTCTTCATGTCTTCGAAACTCATTGGCACAATTCCTACTATGTGAAAAGATGTTCTGATGTCGAACATAGTAGGAAATTATTGACTTAGTGGCCATTAATAGATGCCACTAGTCAACACGAGAACTCTCACCATTGATGACAATGAGAGTCAAGATGCCCAAACACATCTTGCTAGGTACGAATGATTTTGCCGATGTCGAGTCACCTAGAAGATCTGACGAACAAGGGACATTAATGTATTCTCATTGTTTGTCAGCATGAGAACTTGCCATTAAGGCATGCAAGCCTCAAGGTGTTTTTACAAAGAACTTAGACTCAAAGGACTATGGACTCAATAATTTGCATTGCAGCAGAGCTTATTTGCGGAATGAAAATGACAAGAAATGGAAGATGGAAATGGAAGATGAAAATGGAAATGGACAATAAGCATGTGAATGAGCCTCTTGCTTTTATTTGTGGGTTATGAATGGACAAAAAGAAATGGAAAGTGGATGTGAATGTAAATGGAAAATATGAAGTGAAATGAGGTGAATGGTTTATTATGAGGTATGGATGTGATTGAGACAATAGTATCTGAAAGTTTTTTAAGTGTTTGGATCTGATTTTTCATCAGCATATTTCCTCTTTGTTGTTGATCATCCTCTTATGAAACAAATTGGTCTCTTAGAGAGACACCATTCTCTTGTAGTCATTTGTCCTTTCTCCTGGAACCTGCAAAAAACTAATACTTCTTCTGCAATGGAATGTAAGATTATCAAAGGATAGAGGTGATCAATCTCTCTAGTTATGATATTTACACACAAAACTAAGAATTTTTATTAATGAAACAAGTTCTCAAAGGAAAAATCAAAAGAATTTATACTTGTTTTGGAATTAGTGCCTCAAATTGAATGTTACTTATTTTCAGCAATTTATTTCATTATTTACTTTTTCAAACTTTAATGATGGATTTCTCACTGTGTAGATCTTGTTGAGACCTTTCCAAAGATACTTAAATCATCAAAATCTGATTTTGTATGAGAAAGTTACGCTGATTTGAACAATGCGGCTTTTCTGCTGCGAAATTGGAGAACAACTACGGAATTGGACTTTCGCTGCAGAATGTCGACGGTTTCTGTAGCTAAAAATCTTGAATAAAAAGTTAGCCATTCATCTTTCATCATCAGTCCAAAATTAATCAATACCTTCAGAAAAGTGAGCAAATAACTTATTCATTTCATTGATTCAAAATTATTATTATTATTATTATTTTTAATCAAAACAAAATTGAAAAAGAGAAATGCAATTCTTTTTTCTTTTTTTTTAAAAGCATACATTTTAGAATTGAGGAAATTTTCACTCTTGTAATTTATCTAAGAAATCAGCACATAATGGGTTTCAGCCCTAAACCAAAATGGAACGTGCTAATAGCCAGTCAATCCAAGGTTTGTAAAGGCTTTCTCGAACACCGTTAAAACTAACTTGCGATTAAAAAAAAAAAAAAGAGCACACCCGGAAAACTGGATTTATTCTCTGATGGAAATTGGGCCGAAGGAAATTGCGGCTATAAAATTGCAGGCCTCGTGGAAACCAATAAAGACTCCAGCTTATCCATGAACAAGGAGGGTCTTGTCTTCCTAAATCCAAATAATCTGTCAGCCAACTCTTCAACTTCTGCCTCCAATTTCTCAAGTTCAACATCTCCGCTGTCATTAGTAAGAACTTGGTCTTTTGACCCTGCCATTAATGACCCCATTGATGGAGAATCAGTTAAGTTGGGCTTCTTCATTTCCCTGTATCAAAACGTAGACGTGCCGTGTTCAAACAGTGTACTCTGAGAAAACCGTTTTTTCCTCACGCAGACAGCGAAATAGGGCTCTAAAGAACCACAAAATTCTCTCAATCGGTTAAGGAATTCAGAAAACCATTTCTATGTTATTAAATTGCCCATGTTCTGAGAAAAACCCACGTCTCAGTTTTTCAAAATTCATTTCGGTTTGATCAGAAAATGGATTTCAAAATGACCTGTCAAAATTTGTTGCGTTTTCTAAATGTGCTGTAACAAAATCAATTTCTTCCAGCGTGATCTCCATTGATGCTAATAATTTGGAAAATTTTCTTCTGCTAGAGCTCCACGTGCTTGAATTAGTTGCTGTGATTTTGGTAACCACCATCTACGTATCTATCAAGACAGCCCACTTGTCCAACGTCAAAGCAATACAATGCCAGTGCACAGTTTAATTTCAATCCAAATTCTTCTGTTAAAAAGATGGATTTTCCAACAGATTTTTGGCTTGCATCTATACAAAAAACATTTGGATTTACATGTTTTTATTTACAGGTAAATGTCGAAGCAGGATTCACATGCGTCTGGTTTGAAGATTTGCATTGCTGGCTATGGCTTAAAGAATTATTGTTTCAATGTTGTGCGTGGACTGTTGGATTCAATTTAATCTTGAATTCCTCTATTGCCGAATCTCCACTACCAAATCTCCTCTATGAATTGAAATACCATACAACACAGGGATTTGAAAATTTATTTGCAAGTTGTATTGAGGGATGAAGTCATGGAGAGATCTCTGCGCCGGAAGAGAAAAAAAAAAGTTGAGCTGTTCAGTTCTTGTATACACAGTGTATTTTCTTCATGTCGTGGCCCTTTATGGATATGATCTCAAATTTTTATTTTTTTTTTGTGATTTCTTGGAGTTTAATGCTCTCGGCCTCTTGATTTTATGAAAAGATTATGTGTTTTTTTCTCTCTTTTTTTTTTTTTTTTAAAGAAACTATTTAATAAAGAAAATGAAATTTATTTTATTTCTGTTGTTAATAAAATTACATATGTTATATTTTCAAAAATTAAAAATATACATATATATTTTACCAAACAACTTTTTTTTTTTTTAAATAATGATTTGTTATTAAAATTATATATATTTTTTCAAAAATTTAAAAATATACATATATATTTTAGTAAACAAAACAATTTAAATTTTTTTATTTTTTTATTTTTTTATGATTGATTTGTTAATAAAATTATGTATGTTATATTTTTAAAAATTTAAAAATACACATATATATTTCATTAAACAAAACAATGTATTGGAATTTTTTTTCATTTTTTTTTAATTATTATATTTTTATTTTTTTAATTGAATCAATTGAAATGATGAAGTTTATTTTGTCTCTTCTTTTTTTTTTTTTCTTCTTCTTTTTACATAACGATTCTTTTTTTGATCCTCCAGATCATACAAAATGCAGGAGGAGAGCATACTCAAGAATTATTTTATTTTATTTTTTTTACATAACAATTATTTTTCTGATCCTCCAGATCACACAAAGTGCAAGACGAGAGCATACTCAAGAATTATTATTATTTTTTTTAGATGTAAGAAATAAAGTCTTCTAATTACACTTCTTCAGCAACGGCGCCAAAATGTCTAGTCAATTTAGTGTCCTAAATTGCTAACATAAATTATCAACCAAGGCTAGTAAACTGATGAAGTGTGGTGCACTATATGTGCTTAAGTGACATCTTCCTTACTTCGTTGTATGTATTTTATTGATGTTTTTGGGGGTTTTGTCTTTTTAGTACTTATGTTCAAAAGATGAAATCAAATCTATGTCAAAAAGAAAAGAAAAGGAAATCTTAGACTCAAAACAGAGTGTAATTGTAAATTTTATTCCTAATTAGGAAAATGATGAAAAAAACAGAACATTCTAATCCATGGATATCCTAGCTTGCAAATGAACATCAAATGTAACTCAACATAATACAATCAAATCTTTCATCTAATATTGATATGTTGGAAGAGCTTTTAAGAAAAAGAATGGTTGTAAGATAATGAGGATCTTTTAATCTAATTGCAAAACAGAAAATGCTAATTAACTCAACATAATACAACCAAATCTCTTTCATATAATATTGATATGTTGGAAGAGCTTTTAAGAAAAAGAATGGTTGTAAGATAATGAGGATCTTTTAATCTAATTGCAAAATAGAAAATGCTAATTAACTCAACATAATACAACAAAATCTCTTTCATCTAATATTGATATGTTGGAAGAGATTTTAAGAAAAAGAATTGTTGTAAGATAATGAGGATCTTTTAATCTAAATAACAAAAAAAACTAAAGTGCTGGTAACTCAAGATGTCACAATTAAATCCATTCCATGAATAGAGATATGTTGGAAAAACTTTAAGAAATGACTAATTATAATATCATGAGGATCTGTTAGTTAAACAAATAATGCAAGACATGAATTAAAAGCTAACAACACATAATTAAAAGCTACTTATCTAGAAATCATGTAGAAGCCTCCTTGGATAGCAGGGGCCCTCTGCTACCACTTTGGTGAAATTCTTCAGCTCCTTAAAGTTGTAATCAAAACGGCATCAAAGAACTGAACTTCTCTATTGAAAAAATCACAAATCTACATCCCATTCCATCTTAAGCTTTGTTAAAAAAGACTCTCTATTCCTTTCTCTCCTTCTCCTATTTTTTCATTACCCTTGATAGGAGAAAGCTTCTCCTATTTATACAAAATATGAGAAGTTATCTCATTAATGGGAGCCCATGAATCTCTCCCTCCATCTCTAGAGTTACAATCAAAATAGGAAATGATAAGACACATGTATTTCTAGAATTTCAACACAACTAAGAAATGAGACACATATCCTCTTAGAGTTTCAATACAACAAGGAAATGAGACACATGTCCTCATGATCTGATGATCTTCTCCAATTAAATTCTAATTTAGCCTTAGTGTGCCACATAAGAGTCTTCTAGAAGTCTCCTTTTGACCTACACATGTCACAAAACTCATAACACATATATAGATATATGAAACTATGTTAATTTTCTAGTTTCTAATCATAAATTCACTTTAAATACATAAAATGAATAACTTTGGAAAACAAGGATCCTAACCCATATATTTATGAAAAATGGTTACTTGATGTAGGGTTTTAGGTCAGATGGCTATGAAATAAGAGCTAAATGGTTATGACATAATGGAAATATGTATGAATATGGAAAACACTTTTGAGACTCAACACTGATCCCTAGAATTCTTAGGAGACAAGAGAGCCAAGAAAGTTCTGCTATTTCTCGGCCTCTTTATAGATCAATATCCTGTCCTATGAAGCAGATTTACCTTGAGGACGAACCTTTTGACGAGCAATTTGAAACCTCTTTATTTGTAAATTTTTCTGAATATGAGTTATCCAATTTGGTTCAATACCCAGTATTTATTGAAGATTTACAATTTGAATTTGTTACTTCACGTCTTAATAAACATTTGCAAGATTTCGTACAATCTGAACTTACCTCTGAAGGAACATCAAATATTTCTGTGATTACTTCAGCCTCTCCAAGTTCATCAACATTTCTTCAAACATCTCAACCCCAAAATACCCCTTCTACTCCTCCATTCACCACTCCCCAACCAACCTCAAATGTTATTTCATCTTTACCTCCTGCAATGGCAAATAGATATGCTCCCTTAGTGTTACCACCCAATCCAGCGGCTATGCCCCAAGACTACCAAAGTAAAATCACTCATTTCGATGGTTCTGGTACCTACACTGCACAACAGCATACTAAAAAGATGACCGATTATTTTGAAATTTATGAAATAGATGTTGATGATGTAAGAATGAGAATATTTGTTCAAAGTCTTACTGGAGAAGTTAGAACCTGGTTTAGAGCCCTTCCTGCAAACAATGTCTCTAACCTAGAAGCTCTTTATAGAACATAGTTAAACATATGGGAAAAGAAGAAAGATCCTCTTCAAATCTTATCAGACTATGGAAATCTAAAGAGAGGAATAGATGAGACTGTGCAATATTATTGCACCAAGTTCAATAATGTTTACAATGCTATTCCCCAAAACCTTAGAACTCCTCCAGATTCAGCATTAATCAAATTCCCTGATGGATTTAATTCTGATATGGCGTATCAGCTTAGGGAAAGATCTCCTCAAACTTTAGAAGATATGCAAAGTATAGCTGTTAGTGTTGAAGCCAATCTGATAGTTAGACGCGCTAAAGCCAGAACTGAAAGGAGAATACCCTTAAAAGAAGAAGCCTCAGCTTTTGAACATAAACTGGATGCTATTATTAAAGGGATGGAAAGGCCAGGAGATAGAGTAGAAACAATTGAAAGGAAATCTCCTTGGGATGGTCAACCGAGCAATAGTAGGAGAAATCCAAATTTCAGAAAGAACCAAAACCAAAATATTGGAAAAACTGGTCCTGACCAAAACATTAGGCCCCCATTCCAGGAAAATTATGTTGAAGGCTCAACTTCTGAAGAACCGACAGAAGATGTTCAAATAAACACCTTAACTGGACGCAAGAACGAACCAGAAATTTTCTTGACCCAAGATGATCAAGAAGCTCACATTCTTAAACAATTCCAAACTCATTCAGGAGAATCATTTGACTTCAAGGAGGGATATGATACAGTCATTTATGAAGTCCACAAGCAATATAATATGAGGAGCAGAAGAATTGACATCCCGGAAACAAGTAAACAGAAAGCTACAAAATAGCCCCTCATAGGTAAAACCAATACTTCCCCTGTACATATTCTTTCTAGATCAGACTCTAATCCTGCTAACCCAATAATTGAAGATGTATCCGATAGTCAAATGAATAACAGACAACTTTCCAATACTCTTCCTTCTAAAAGAAATGTAGAGGAACCTCCAGAAGTTGATTTTGAAACAACTTCAGCCCACAACCCCACTCCTGAGAAAAATACCGAAAACACAGAAGATAAAGAGAATCCAACTTTTCGAAATACAAGAACTCAGACTGAAAAACCTTTTAATCTGAAGGCTGAAATAGACAAATTAAAAATAGTTGTTCCATTGTCTGAATTAGCTAAACATGATGTCTACCAAAGTCAAATCAATAGATCACTCAAGATCACTGGAAGTGATGATTCAGTAAATGTTTTTGATGACCAACCTAGATTACTCTTTGGCCCTGAAGTAAATGGAAAACCAATCAATGGAGGAACTCATCCATTCTATGTGAGTTTAAATATACATGACAAAATACTTCATAATGCCATGCTTGATTGTGGGGCATCTCACAATCTAATGCCTAAATCTGTAATGGAGAAATTAAACCTAGATATCACCAGGCCATACAAAGATCTCTTTTCTTTTGATTCAAGTTAGGTGAGATGTTTAGGATTAATCAAAGACTTGTGTGTTTCATTGGTTCAATACCCTGCAAAAACAATCTTAATGGACATAGTTGTAGCAGAGATTCCTCCAAAATATGGTATGTTATTATCCAGATCTTGGGGTGCAAAGCTTCAAGGATCCCTTCAATTAGACATGTCATATGCTACCATTTCAGTGTTTGGTCACCCAAATAAGTTATACAGAGAAACTTTAATGAAATATGTAGTTAGTAATCAGGAGAAACCTAAAAATTTCTCCATTTACTCAGTACACTCTGATATGGATTCATTTATTCTTTATAATGTTGAAATTGATCCTCCCACTGAATTAGAAGCCCCAGCAGCAGAACCAAAAGAAATTACAAATGAAAAATCTAGTGTTCAAATCCAGGAAATCTCTGAGAAAAATGAAACATCAGATATCCAAGAAAAACCAGAAGAAAGTAAAAAACTAGATCTCACTGTTAAAAAAGTTCCTGAAACTCCTGACACCAATTATGAACATGAAATTCTTTGGCGTTTAGAATTTGATGGTTCAGTTAACAAGTTAGGAGCAGGAGTTGGAATTTGGATACACAACCTTGAAAATGATCATGCTAAATGCCATGCATACAGATTAAACTTTAAGTGCACCAATAATATGGTAGAATATGAAGCTCTTTTGCTAAGTCTTAAACTTGTCAAAAGATTAGGGGCAATTAAAGTATCTTTCATAGGGGATTCTGATTTAATCATTCAACAGATTAAATGACACTTTCTAACAAACGATCCCAGACTGAGAGAATATAGAAGAACAGTTGTAGAGATTCTCAATACTTTTCTACAAACTCAACTTGCTAAAATCCCAAGAAAACAAAATTTGCATGCTCATAGTCTTGCAATGTTTGCTAGCACTTGTAAATTACCATTCGAACCTAATCATCAGTTCACATCTGAGATTAGACATAGACCAGTCATACCTGACAATTTTAAGAACTGGCAAGTGTTTGCAAATGATGATCATATTAACAATTTCCTGACTCTAGAGAATGAATTTTCTAACAGTAACATAGATGAAGATACAGTCAATGAATCTGATCAAATAAATGAACAAGAAACAAACATTTCAGAAGAAAGTGCAATTCAAATGCTTCATCCAACAAAGTTCACCAAAAAAGAAATGCAGGATCTTAAACAAATGGAGGTTGATGAGATTATAGAAGGAGAATTTGAGATCATTAATTTAAAAGACAATCATTTGCCTAAAGGATTAACTCCTCTAGAATATCTTTTCGATTCTAATGATATTCCAAAGAAACCCAAAATGGAACCATTGAAATCGGATATTGAGGAATCTAATTTGGGAACTGAAGAGAATCCTAAAATGATAAATTTATCTAAATTTTTGCCTCCTGATCAAAAACTAAAATATGTTGAACTAGTGAGAGAATTCTAGGATGTCTTTGCCTGGAGTTATGAAGACTTGAAATCATATGATACCTCTATAATTCAGCATACAATACCTCTGAAAGAAAATCAGAAACCATTTAAACAGAAACTCAGAAGAATCAACCCTGTACTACTGCCTTTAATTGAAAAAGAAATTAAACGAATGTATGAAGTAGGAATAATGCTCCCATTAGGTTTTTAGAGTGGGTGTCTAATTTAGTACCTACTAGGAAGAAAACTGGAGAGATCAGATTATGTGTTGATTTAAGAAATGTAAATAAGGTTTCTTTGAAGGTAATTACTCTTTACCTAAAATGGATCACATTTTACAAAGGGTAGTAGGTGCTTTGAGGATTTCTCTCCTCGATGGGTTCTCAGGATACAACCAGATTCTGGTTCATTCTGATGACCAGGAAAAAACAGCTTTTACAACACCATGGGGTACATTCAAATACGTTAAAATGTCATTTGGACTTAAAAATTCAAGAGCAACCTTCCAAAGAGCAATGGACATCGCATTTGCAAAAGAAATTCATGATTTTCTTGTCATATATCTGGATGATTTAACTGTTTTTTCTAAATCAAATCAGCAGCATTTGGACCATCTCAAACAAGTATTCATAAAATGCAAAAAATATGGTATCTCTTTGAATCCAAAGAAGTCCTTGTTTGGTCTTGAAGAAGGTAAAATCTTGGGCCATATCATCTCCAAAGATGGTATTAGAATTGATCTTGATAGAATAGAAGCTATATTGCAAATACCTCACCCTAGAAATGTCAAAGAACTTCAAGCTTTCCTAGGAAAAATCAATTTTTTGAGAAGATTCATATCTAGCTTAGCTGAACTAATTAGATTTCTTACTAACACGTTAAGAAAGGATTCAAGTATTAAATGGACGGTAGAAGCCAAACAAGCATTTGAAGAAATTAAAATGGCTTTGACCAGAACCCTGGTCCTTACAAGTCCACAATTTGATAGAGATTTCATAATATTTTCATTTGCATCAGAACACACTGTAGCAGCTATTTTATTACAAAAGGATGATCAAGGATGTGAAAAACCTATAGCCTTTTTTAGTAAATCACTAAGGGATGCATCATTAAAATACAATATTATGGAAAAACAAGCTTTTGCACTTATAAAAGCCATTAAAGATTTTAGAATCTATATATTGTATTCTCATGTGATAGCCTATGTACCAAATGTTGTTATCAAAGACATATTCACTCAAGATGGAATTGAGGGCAAAAGAGGTAAATGGATTGCTATCATATTAGAGTATGATATTGAAATAAAACCTACAAAACTTATAAAGGGACAGGGATTGGCTCAACTCATGACAGAAACAAAATGTCAAGCCCTGGATATTAATGAACTGGATGACGAACATGAGATGGCGACTCCACAAATCAGCCAGGCCTTCTTAGATTCACCTTGGTATGCTGATATAATTTATGTACTGTTAAACCTGCAAGCTCCTCTAGGGTTATCCAGAACAAAGAAAAGGTTTTTAAAGATGACATCTGCAAAGTTTTGTATTTTAGATAATGTTCTTTTTTGGAAAAATCATGAAGGTATTCTATTGAATTGTTTGTTAAAAGATGAAGCTGACAAGGCTCTCCATGAATTTCATGCAGGGGACTGTGGTGGACACCTTTATTGGAAATCAGCTACAGACAAGATCCTAAGAGCTGGATTTTATTGGCCAACTTTGTTCTCTGATGTAAATAAATTTGTCACTGCTTGCCATAAATGTCAAATTTTTGAAGGCAAGAGAAAACTATTACCTTTACCCCTGAAACCAATTTCCACCGAAAAACCTTTCCAACAATGGGGTCTGGATTTCATTGGAGAAATCCATCCTCCTTCTTCTAGCCAACACAAATGAATCCTCACTGCCACGGACTATTTTATCAAATGGATAGAAGCAATTCCTTCCAAACAAGCCAATGACACTGTGATCATAGGATTCCTAGAAACCAATATATTATCAAAATTTGGCTGTCCTGATAAAATCATAACTGATAATGCTACTGCCTTCAAATCTAAGAAGATGATAAGTTTTTGTAACAAATATCATATCACCTTAAGCCATTCTACAGCCTATTACCGTCAAGGTAATGGACTGGCTGAGTCTTACAACAAGAGTCTCATTAATATTATTAAAAAATTATTGGAGGAAAACAAGAAAAATTGGCACAAGAAACTTACAAATGCAGTGTGGGCAGATAGACTCACCACCAAAAAATCTATTGGGACCAGTCCTTATGAGTTAGTCTATGGCATTGAGGCTGTATCTCCTTCATCTTTAGGAGTTCCTGTATTGAAATTACTTCAAGAAGCTCAGATTGAACCTAATGATATTCAAAGGAGAATAAATCAGACTATCAATTTGCAGCAGACCAAAGAGGAAGTATATCAGAGATCTCAAGTATTGCAGGAGAAACTAAAGAAGATATTTGATAAAAGAACCAAGGCAGAAGATTTCCAACTTGGAAACAAAATTTTAAGATGGGATTCCAGAAGAGAGGATAAGGGAAAACATGGGAAGCTTGACTTCCTATGGAAAGGACCTTATATTATCCATGCTTTACAAGGAAACAATACATATTTTCTGAAAAACCTGGATGGTACAGAAACTGAAGATGGGCCAGTTAATGGTCAAATTTTAAAACATTACTTTGATCCTATTTATTAGGATATCCTGATTTTTAACATGTACATACTATATCCTTTATAATGTCATAGTTTTGAGTGGATAGTAACTTGCTGGAGTTGAAGCCCGAAGAGAAGGCCCCAAAATTCAGAAGTATTACTGTCATAAATACAATAAAGCAACAAGCAGAAGAATATTCCATAGTTCAAACAAAATCATTTTGAGGACAACTGACCTGTTGTTCTTGACTTTTCACCAGGAAAAGCCATCCCCAATTGGAGTCAGTGTTAGACTCCCATACCAATAGGTGTCATATATCATAATTGACTTGATGGGTTATGTAATATGTTCATACCTTTCCTTGTTGCAAAGGTTTTCCATATTGTCAAAAAAATCAAAAAATTTAAAAAATGTAAAAAGGCTATACCCTAAAAGAAAAATCAAAGGGTGAAAAGAATAAAAATGGCCAAAAAAGTAAAAGAAAATGAACCCCACCAAAAGAAAGGCCAAGGAAAGTGCGCAAGTCTAAATGCCACTACTTTTTGCTCTTATGTAATAAAAAAATTGTGTACAAATTGTAACTTATGCCACAATTGATGAACAGTCGAACAGTTTAAGCTTGGCTAGTTCATCTTTCAATTTTATGTTTTAGAGATAGAGAATAAAATCTGACCAAACTGTTTAATCTTGGCAGATAAGTAGATAGGTAGAATAAATAAAAGGAGCTCAACAGTTTAATCTGAGCCCTTGGATGTAATAAGGATAGAATTAGATATATTTCTACATGTAAAAGAAAAGAAAGTGTGATAAGGGTTTGCCAATCTAAGTGCACCCTAATAAAGAAGAAACAATGGTAGGTTAAAGTAGGTAGGGTAGGTAGAAGTTGCAGAATTACATATGATGGATAATGACTCTAAATGTGTTAATATTTACTTTCATCACAAGTGCAAGGCAGGCACTACACTGGAAGAAATTCAAGCAAAACAAAGTCAAATTATTAACTTCCCTTCTCATTTTTCCCTAAAAATTTCACTAATTTCCCCTAAGTACTAAGGCATTTGAAAATTAGAGGGGCTCAAGGCATTTCCTTGAATTTTGGAGGGACCAGACCCTCGGCCCAATAATTGAAAAAAACCTAAGTACTTAAAACCATTCATAATGTCATTCATTCGCTTCCAAAAAATCTTTTCCTAAGTAAAATCCTATTTTACTTAGGGAAATTGCACAATATTTTATAAAAACTCTTTTCATTCAAGCATAAGTTAAATACATACTTCTAATGTTTTTATACTTAGTGCTTCCATTCATTATCATATTAACTTTAACTTTATTATTTAATTCCCTATCAACCCTCTCCCGTATTATTTTAATAAAATTCCCAATTATTATAAAATCCCACCCCTTTGGTTGAAATATAACCATATAAATATATTAATTGTGTTTAATTAATTAAAACTCCAACTAAACATGAAGCCCGCTTCCCTGCCACATTCAAAAAAGATTAATTAACCCTCTTGGTTAATTAATAGTTTACCCCACCAATCAAATCGCCCCCGATGTGATTAAATTATGCTTAGTTATATTGGGCCCGCCTTGCTATCTCCCCGTCATTTCAAATCCCCGAAGGTCATCCGATCAACCAATTCACGATCAATGACTATCATCCATATCGATGTGCTCCCACGTCCGAACGATAACGCGCGATGGCCAACCGGTTTTCTAAACAGTGTCTCGCCATGTGTCGTGAGTTGTATGGAATCACTGGCCATCCGCTGAAAATCGCCCATCCCCAAAAGCGGTGCAATGTATACTGCTTACCGCTTACCTCCTATGACAAAACAACCATACCTGCTTGCGTCATTTGCTTAAAAAAATAAAATCCCGCCAGCCTTTGACTTTGCAAATAAAACACACCAATGCGCGTCATTTTCATTTTCCCGTGCAGCGACCAGTATCCCATGCAAAAAATTTCAAAACCAACCGTCGAAGACTGCGACCGCCACCTTGCTGAGAAAATTTGCAGACGAACAATCCAGAACTCATCCACCATTGCCTACACCTGTTTTCGTCACTGTTCATTTCCCGGAAAACAGGTATTTACCCAAATTCCCGTTGAACTCTGTAAAATCTTGGTTTTGTTTTAATTTCATAGGTAAAAACTAAAACAGAGAAAAATTTGGTCTTTATTTCATTCCTAAACCTGTAATTGTATTCCCAGACCTGTAATTGTGCCTGTTTTTTCCATCAAAACCCGAATTCCTTTCTGAATCCACAAGAACCAGAAATGGAAATTCTTTTCGCTTTGAATATCGCACCTCTGAATGCCCCTCATAGAGATTTAGACTATCTTCCTCTAGCAGATAGGGATTTCCAGCTTAAAGACTTCATCCTTAGTGAAAATCCTCTCATAATTTTTTGCCAATGCAGAGATAGTTACCTAAACGGCTCTGACATTTTTGGACTGTGGGAATCCAATCTTCCGATGTATCTTTTACCATCGATTCATATTTTTCCCGAAATAATTCATTACTTCCATGCCAATTATGATCCCAATCAACGAGCAGTCATGTCCCCGAGTCAAACCATCATTTTCCCAATAACTGCTCAATCTATAAATGAAATGTTACAGTTTCAGCCTAGTCAAGCCCTGACTCCCCTTACCATGGGAGATTTACTTGAAAAATCAACCAATTTATCCCAAGAAGAGTTAAATCGCCTCTATCAAACTTTTATGCTTCAAGAACATCAGCCCAAAGGCCCTCCTCCTTATGGATATACTTTCTTCACAGATATGGGCAGACTCATTTTGAATATGATATCTTCTGTACTAGGTTTCAACACTAGTGAATATGTTGATAAGTTAACCCTAGTGTTGTTGTCAATTTTTACCCCTGGACAGCCCCCTGCTGTCAGATATGATTTTTCTTCCTACATTGCTGATAAAATTCATGACCAGTTCATGAGATTGGAAGATGAAAGAGTTTTCAAATATTCCACTGTTATATACCATCTCATGCTTTATTATCAATCAGAGAGTTTCCCTTTCCATGTTATGAAACTTGATGCCAAAGGAAATCCAAGGTCTGTAATTTTTTGGTCTGCAATTTTACATAATTCCTCTGATTCTCCTTATTCTTACAATGAGTTTATTGACCTATTTGTGCACCTTGCAACTACCTTATTAACAGGAGTTTCCCCTCCTAGGGTCAATAATGATATGAAGAAAATTCTCAAACTTTCCAAGCAATACAGAATAGGTGATTGGTACCTGTACCGGAATCATACAGAAATTAGAATATATGGGTGTGAGCTATGTCCTTTCAAGTTACCATAGTATGTCCCAATGAGGCTCTTTGCCTTAGAGTATTTCAGACAAATGATAAATTCAGACATAGTCCATTTTTGCAATGCAAATAAAAAAGCTCAGCTCAGAATTAAGAGTCAATTAGGTCCTTTTGTCTGTAATTCTAGAGATGCAGGAAAAGAAGCTGAAAGAATCCTAGAAGATTATCTCAAATTGAAAAAAAGTTTTCACTGGGTACCTTATGACCCAAACAGTTTCATTGTGATAGGAGGATGGAAAACAAATTGTCACCATACCTTCACCATAGAATTCCAGAAATTGAACAATTTGTAAATATGGATGAATGGATGGAAGGGACCTTAATAGAACAAGATAGTGAACAGGTCAGTGTTGAAAATATTATGAAAGATCTTGAGAAAATACTTGCCCTGGATTCTTTTGGGCAGGTGCAAAGACCAAGAATTGACTTTTCTTCTGCTGGAACCTCTCAATTAAATTTGCAGGAAATCAGTGTGCTTACAATAGTAACATCCAAAGGGAAGGAAAAGGAGGTGGATACACAAGTCACAGAAAAACTCATAATGACAGAGCAGCCTGAAACTTCCAAGGAACAGGCCCAAGTAGAATTTTTTCAAGAAACCCCTGATAGTCATAGGAGAGAAGAGTTAGATAGTCAGCAAACATGCACAATCAGTGGGACATCTACTAATTCACAGAGAAAAGAGCTACAAAGACAGCAAAGTGCAGAAGTATCTTCCTTCAACCCACCAGTGAAGGATGCCTGGGATATTAAAAAGACATTTATAAATATAAAGGCTAGAAATCATCCATTAAGACTTCAAGTCTATAATCAATATTTGAATATGGCTCCCAAAAACCAACAAAGATTGATATCAGCCTATGACATCTAGCAGTGTAAAATGGTGATGAGTCATTTCAAACCCAAAGTGCAGCAGCCTCAAACAGCTGCAGACTATGTCAGAACCAATTTTGAAGTCATGGCAAAGGATATTCATCCTTTGGATCAGATTGAGCTTCACAAACAAACAAGTAAAATTATTTATTCAACTTTGACTGATAAATCAATGATGTCTCAAAGATTACAGAATTCCTTGGAGAATACTACTGCTCAATTACATCTTGAAAAAGCTTCTTCCCAAGCTAAGGACAATAGAATAAAGACTTTGGAAGAAATAATTATTGGATTGGGTCATAATCCCAAAGGCGTCAAGGGTATAGAAGCCTTGATTAAGAAGAAAGATGATGATATTGCAGCCTTAAGAAAACAACTAAAGCTACCATCTTCAAGGCATCCACAGCCTAGTGAGGTAATAAAGAAAAATTCTGAAGAAGAATTGATGGATTTGCTCCTGAAACTTAATGAGCCACTGAATGAGATTGAAAAAGAACTTGAAAAGGAATTAAAGGACAAGAAGTCAAACATTCAAGCATCTACAACAACAGAAGTGATTACAGGTACAACAACAATAGATCATTCAGTAGGAGTATTACAGGGGAACACTTCCACTTTAAGTACTGAAGAATTAATAAAATCAATGGAGGAATTTAAACTCTAGGTGACAGAGCTCCAGAAAACGAAGGTACAATTTACCACCTTAGAACAAAAATATGATCTCTCAAAGATGAGTGTTGCAGAAAAAACAAGAGAGATCAACAGATTAGAAAAATTGGTCAAAGCATTGGAGAATGATCTCACATTGGAGAAGCCTTTGAAGGAAATCAAAGAAATTCTTTAGGCCAACATCACTCAGTCAATAAAATATGTCTGGCCATCAATCCAAATAATGTATGAGCAGAATGATTTAGTTAGATTGGCTCTTGAATAAGTTCAAAAGGCAAGAGAAGAGTTAGGAAATATGCCTGAAGAAGCCAATGAGCATATACAATTTTTAAATACCAAGAACATATACCAACTTGAAGAGCTAGGCATCCAAGATAGAACCAGAACAATTTTGGAGATAAAAAGAGTTTTTACTAAAAGAACTCTGATGCAGAACCTAGAAAGAATATGCTCTGATATGCAGGAAGAAATCTATGCTTTTACAAAGAAATTGGATATTTTGCAGAATAAAGGATTGCTAAGTCCTTTAATTTCAAATGGTAAACTAATAAGCCTTGAAAGCTATGTTGAGAAATTGAATAAGTATGCTGACAACCAGGCCAATTCATCAACCAGTTCATCGGTAGCAACAACATTGCCTACAGGAAAAATTCTTCATGACAATCTAGAAAATTTGTTTTATCTTGAACATGAGGTAAAGCACTTATTCCCAATTCAGCCTACTTTCTTCAGATATATAGAGATTGATGAAACTCTGAGGAAGCTTCAAAGAACTAGAATACCAGAAGCTCAATGGTGGGAAGAGATATTAGACATTTTGTAAAAATTATCCTTGCATGAATTTTTGATTATTTACTACAGTAAGTCGGGATAAAAAAAAATAAACAGAGGTCAAAGTGTATCAATACAGGTAAAGAGTATCAGTAAAACAGAGCAGCCAGCACAGAGTTACTAAAGAGGACAGCAACAAGCCAAATCATAGGGCCTGCCTCTAGCACATTCATGAAAAAAATGGAACAGCACAACATCAGTTATCTTTTCTCTTATCTACGAGACCATCTGTCTCTATTTTCTTGTAACATATCCATGAGTCATCCTAGATTATATCTCATTTTGTTAAGAGATATTTTTTATAATTTTTTGTATAAATACTCCCTCAATTGGAGTATTGAGGGGTGGATTCTTAGACTTTGCTGTAATACTGATTATTTTTTAATAAAGTGTTATTGGACAAATTTTGCATGGCTAGCTGGATAAAGAATTGATACAAAGGACTTTTCACAAGATTCTTGAGCCAGACAACGAATCAATAAGTCTTCTATCTCTTATGTTTTAAAGTTTTATACTTGTTTATTATACCATCTGTGTTTCCATATCTAAATGATAAACGAAAATGAATAATTCAGAAAGTGCTTAAGTGCAATCTGTTTTCAATCGTTATTATTCTTAATGTTTTCTTCTGAACTAGTTTAAACAGTGAATTCTTAATTGCTCATGTTTTCTAGTTTAATCATTTTGATTATTTGATAAAGAATTCTTAATTGCTCTTTATTAATAATCATTCAAGTTCCCTCTTTTGAATATGTTGAAGGATTCTTAATTTCCCTTCACCCATTTTAAGTCCATTCCATTCATTTTAGATCTTTAATTGTTCCCTATTTGATTACCTTGCCCTGTGAAACCATCCCTTGTTAACAAACTAAATTCAGTTAAGCCATTTTCTTTAACTCCATTAGCCAAATGGCCTAAACTATTCAGTCCTACCCCTCTGTTATTGAATTCCATCACCCAAACACAATCAAAATCCCTAAACTTTCATAACTAGCCTAATATCTTTCAAAAACAAAGCTAAAACTTAAAGAGAGAGCCCTATCTGGATACAGATTGGCTAGATTTTGTACCTAAAAGTTGGTTTGTGGTTACCTCGGACCCCTTTCCTCTTCCCTACAACTTCAAGGAAAATCTGAGTGATAACACCACTAACCTATCATTTCCCAACGGATTCTGACAAATTTCAGCTCAATTGACAAGACGGTTAAGAAACCGCACTTTCGTAGCGCCCATAGTGTATTTTTTCCAGTTTGCGCTATGAAACTATTAGCGCTTTCGTAGCACAAATCAACTTTTTTGAACTAACAATGCTATGAAAACTTGGATTCTTGGCTAATTGCATATTTTTGACCTGAAACCTTATGGAATGACTCCTAAATGGAAAATATGAGTATTTGACCATGAATGGACCTTTAAAAGACTTTATTTGTACTTAGTGATGACCTTTGAACTTGTGAAAATCTAACCTACCCTTAACCAAATCCTAAAATGACTTTTAAACCTATTTTGAAATCATGATAAAGAAAAAACAGAGTTAACCCAATAATTTTTTGAAAATTTTTGGGTGATAACAGTGACTCTGCTTGGGATAGTGTGCCCCTGTGGTACACTAAGAACCAGTAGTTCCAGTGCTGCTATCCATTTTCTTGACCAAAACAAAAAAAAAAATTTGAAATTGCCAAGCTTCCTCCTCAAGCTCTAATGGCCTTCACCTCAGGCTCAAGCTTGCTGATTTAGCTTGTCTTTATTAGCATAAAAAACTCATAAAATGGAATATGTACAATGACATGAATGATCAATCAGATTTTAGGAAGAGTAATTCTTTAAATACCTACCATTGACAGGTCCTCCAGCATATGGTTTTACATCCATCTCCTGTAGTATGTAAGTAGTGTTCCCATGAAAAGCAGTTATCTTGAAAGGACCTTTCCACAAGTTCTCAAACTTACCATGTTTTCCTTTCTCTTCAATTCTAGCCTCCCATTTCAGCGCTTCATCCTGAATTTGAAAAATTTCCTCCTTGATCTTCTTATGAAATGTCCTCTTGATTTTGTTTTGAGATTGTTGATTGCTATTATAAACTTCATTTCTCTTCTCTTGCAAAGCTATTAGCTTATTGATTCTCCTCTGGACTGCATTTGGTTCCTTTTCTAACCCTTGAACTAGCTTCATGACAGGTACCCCTAGAGATGTAGGAAAAATAGCCTCAGCCTCATATACCAATTCATATGGTGATGTTCCAATTGACCTTTATGTGCATATCCTATCAGCCAATAAGGCATACTTCAGCTTCAAATTCCAAGCCTTCTTATTCTCGTGCAACACCTTTTTAATGATCCTCACAAGACTCTTGTTAAAAGATTCAGCAAGACCATTCCCTTGCGGATAGTATGCAGTATAATTCCCAAGAGTAATATGATATTGATGAGAGAAATTGATCAGCTTCTTAGACTTGAATGCTTGTGCATTATCAGTTATAATCTTCACGGGGCAACAAAATCTAGACAAAATATTATTTTCTAAAAAATAAATAACCACGGAATCATTTGCTTGCCTAGTTGGGATTGCTTCAATCCATTTGGTGAAGTAATCAATTTTTGTAAGAATCTAGAGATGTTGACCTGATGATGATGGATGAATCTCTCCAATAAAATCTAGCCCCCACTGTTGAAATGCTTCCACATAGATAGGCATTAAAGGTAAAGGTAAAATCTGGCATTCATGGTAGGCAGCAATATTTTTGTAGACATCCTTAAATATTGTAGGCCAATAATACCCTGCTCTAAGAATCTTGTTCACTGTGGCCTTCCAATAATGATGACCTCCACAATCTCCTTTGTGGAACTTCTCAATTACTTTATCAGCCTCCTCTTCCAGCAAACAATTCAGCAAAATTCCACCGGTATCTTTCCAAAACAGATTTCTGTCAAAAATAAAATATCTCAATGATTTTAGCTTAAAAAACCTTGCTTTAGAATTTGTTAGATCAGCAAGTGCTTTATGATGTTGTAGGACAAAAACAACCTCCTGTACCAATCTGAAGTGATGTATTTTTCTTCAATAGGGACTAGTTCTTCTTCCTCATCTAAAATGTCTAATATTTCTGCAATTAAATTTATGTCAAGACAGTCAAAGTTTGACTGTGCCATCAACTTTGCTAGGCCTTGCCCCTTAACCAATTTTTTTGGCTTAATCTCTATATCATACTTCAGCAATTTAGCAATCCATTTTCTCCTCTTACCATCAGGATTAGCTTGAGTGAGGATGTCTTTCATAACAGTATTAGGAACAAAAGCCACAATATGAGAATGCAGAATATAAATTCTGAAATCTTTGATAGCCTTCACCAAGGCATACTCCTGCTTCTCTAAGATATTATATTTCAGCTCAGAGTTGGCTAATGTCCTACTAAAGAAATAAATCATCTACTCAATACCTTGTTGTCCCTTTTGTAGCAGAACTCCAGCGATATTATTCTCTGATGCATTAGTAAAAACCAGAAATTCCTTGGAGAAATATGGACTGATCAATACCGGTGCTTGGGTAAGTGCCCTTTTGATCTCCTCAAATGAGTCTCTTGCTTCTGTTGTCCACTTAATTTCAACTCCCTTCTTCAACATCCTTGTTATTTCCTTCACAATCTCAGTAAAATTAGGAATAAATCACCTTACAAAATTTACCTTTCCAAGGAAAGATTGAATCTCCTTCCTGCTTCTTGGAAAATCCACCTTCTGAATTACATTGACCCTGTTTGGATCAATATTAATCCCCTCTTTAGAAATGATGTGTCCAAGTAATTTACCTTAAGTTAAAACAAAAATACTTTTAGTGAGATTTAAAGAGATGCTAAACCTTCTACACTTCAGCAGAATTCTTTCTTGGTGTTTCAAGTGATCTTCTTCCCTCCTTGAGAAGATTGTTATGTCATCAAGATAGACAACCACCATCTTGACCTTCTCATTAGAAAAATCAATATCCATTGCCTTCTGAAAGGTAGCTCCTGCATTCCTGAGACTAAATGGCATCTTGGCGTACATAAAAGTACCCCATGGTGTAGTAAACGTTTTTTTTTCCTAATCATCAGGATGTACAAGGATCTGATTATAACCTGAAAAACCATCAAGCATAGACATTCTTTGATAACCAACAATAGTTTGCAAAATTTGGTCCATCTTCGGGAGAGGATAATTGTCCTTCAGAGAGGCTTTATTCAAATTTCTAAAGTCAATACATATTCTGATTTCTCCACTCTTTTTCCTAAATGGAACCAATTTTGCAAGCCAATTTAAAAATCTGATTGGGACAATGATTTTGGCATCAAAGAGTTTTTTGACATCCTTCTCAATCAATGGCATGAGAAGTGGATTTATCCTCCTCAACTTCTTCTTGAAAGGTTTTTCATTTTCTTTTATGGGAATAGTATGCTAAATAATGGTAGGGTCATATTCTTTCAAATCAACATAATTCCAAGCAAACACATCTATAAATATCCTCATAATTTCAATATACTTAAACTTCATATCAGCTAAAAGAAATTTTGAAAGTTTAATCATTTTGGGCATAGTTATTGTACCAAGGTTATAGCTCTCAACTTCTTCATCATCAACTTGTATCTTAGGTGATTTAAAAACATCATTCTGATCAAAAAAAAATTCAAGGGGTATGAGTCACTTTGGTATAGAATTGTTCTTTAGTTGCAAAACTTCAGTTTTTCCTTTAAACTCGGCAAGCATATTTTGCTGATCTACTTGTATATTTTCAAACTCTTCTTTCAGCTTAATAAATTTCTTCACTTGTTCATCATCCTCAAAAACTTGTCAATGAGTAATATTATCAGGGATAGCTAGTCTATGGCGAATCTGAACCTCATATTTTTCTGTGGAATGCATAGGAATAATGAAAAGACTTGTAGAGACAGCAAGAGAATCAGCAATGAAGTTTTGTTCTCTAGTTTTAACCATGAATGAATAAGCTTGAAATTTTCCAACATGTCCAAAACTAAGTTCCTATATGCCATCATCCTTATATCTTTTGTTTGATAAACACCTTTAACTTGTTTAATGACTAACTCTGAATCTATCTCCAAAAACAGAAATGTTTTGAGCATTCATTCTTTTCGAAACCTCTAGGCCCAAAATCAAGGATTCATACTCAGCCATGTTATTCATGCAATCAAAGTTCAATTTATAGGAAAAGAAATTACTCTCATCACTTGGATTTGTGATCCAAATCCCTACTCCTGCTCCTTCTCTGCCTGGTGATACATCAAAATGCAATGACCACCACCCTTCCACCTCCTTATCACTAATTTTTTGATCTTCTGTTTGCTAATTTTCATACTACTGAATTTCAGAACTCTGCTTTTCTGCTTTCCTCTCCTCCTCTAATTCATTAGTCAACTCATTGAAAAGAATAGCAGAACCAAGTTCGGTATCAAGAGCATAAATTGGAAAATTTTGGGGTTTGTCTTTACTACTCACCATGTAAGCCATTCTTGTCTCTCGATACAGTCTTCTTTGCTCACCAAAAATAGGTATGATAGCATAAGTAAGGTCCATCTGCATTGTACCTTTGATTTTTATTGCCCATGACCTTGAAAATGACATACCAAACTTTGGTGGAATGTCTGCTACCACGATGTCCATGACCACAATTTTAGTAGGAATTTATGTTAGACCAACAACAACATCCTTGATTAAACCAATGCATTGAAATCTTTTCGAATCGAAAGAAAACAAGTCTTTATATGGCCTAGTTATTTCTAACCCCATTCTTTCCATGATTACTTTTGGCATAAGATTGTGATTTGGGCATAAGATTGTGAGAGGCCCCTGAATCCAACATAGCATTATGCAATGTCATGTTGTGAATGATAAGGCTCACATAAAAAGGAGGCGCCTCCTCATTTTTTTCATCTTCTAGTCTCGGACCCAAGTATATGGTTGGATGATCTTCTAATACATTCAAGATATCAGCAGCTCCTGGTTGTGAATTAAACATTTTGAAAATCCTGCTTCTATATCCATTTACCTTGAGAATCTCAGCAAAAGAGACTGATATTTTAATCTTATAAATTTCATTCTCGAGGCTGAAAACATAAATAGATTTTTCAGCTTCTTTGATAGGAGGAACAACTGGTGTATATTTCTTAGCTTCAGCGACATTAGGAGCATATTTCCTGCTATCAGAAACCTTAGGAGCATATTTCTTAGGCTGTGTTTTGTTTGCAATGATAGGCACATTCCTATTTCTAAGATTGTATTGTTTTTTCATCTCAAAAATAGCATGTTGATACCCCTTTAGATAATCTGATGTTTCCTCTCTATGATTACTTTGGTCTGACTGATCATGTTCTTCTTTTGTCAAGAAAATTCCAGACATTTCCTCATCAAAATAGTGAATTGACTCTTCAGGAATTTCAGGATCATCTTCTTCATCAACCAAGTTCTGTTGGAAAGGAGGTCTCACTAGAGGATCAGGCTGTTGATTTATGTTTTCCCTTGGCCTTTGTTGATTCTTAGGTCTCCTGAACTGAGGGTTTCTAAATTGAGGTTCATGCTGTGCAGGAGAAGCAGAGGTATTCCCAAGGGCCAACCTATCCATCAACTTTTCGATTGTTTTCATCATTGAATATAGCTTATATTGAGAGGTAGAGGAAGAAGGATTTTCTTCTTCTTTCAACTTATTCTTACCCATTTTTTACTTTTTAGCTGCCATCAAATTTTCCTCCACCTTTACTGCATCATTTTGCATTTCAGCAAGTGAAGGGGATTCTCTTTCTCTCAGCAATATAGAAAACTCATAATCAAAATCTTCAGCATATCTCATCTAAGCTAAGGCTTGTAGTGGTTTTAAATGGGTAGGGATAGAGTCATACACCTTTTTAAACCTTTTTGAAAATTTTTGAACAGATTCATCAGCAGCTCTCATCAAAGTGCTATACTCGGTAAGGGCTTGTCCTAGATTATTTCTATTTCCCTATTTTCTCAGGAAAGTATCTTCAAACTCATTCTAATTATGAATGCTTCTAGGAGTAAGGGATTTATACCACTTCCTAACTTCACCAGTAAAACTCTGAGCAAACAACCTCAACTTAACATCTTCATCATCAACCTCCTCCCTATCTATAAAATCATTAAATTGGTCCACATATTCTTCTGCTGTAATGTCCTCATCACTTCCCCAAATTTTGATTCTAGCAGCATATTTGCTACGAAGGTCATGTAAGACAGCTGGAAGAATAAGAGGGGCATATCTAGCAAGTGAAACAGGTGGAGGAGGTACATTTCCAACCATGGTTAAAGGGACTGTAGTAGCTTTAGGGATGGCAGAAACAGAGGATGAAAAACTGCTATGAGGAGGACTGTTTGGTCTTTATGGTTCACTAATAATTGAACTCCAATTTGGAAGAGGCAAACCAGCTTTAATTTTCAACAATAATTAAAAAGGGTCAAGCTCTTTGAATTTATCTAAAGACTCTTTTTCTAACAATAACTCAAAAGTAACAACTTCCCAAAACTATTCTTTGTATTCATGCGTTACTAGAGTTGAGGTATCAATACCTCTCTTATGCAAGTCTAAGATAATTTCAATTAGTTATTTTTCACTTCCTGATCTAAACAAAACCTCCTGAATTTTATCATCAACTCTTTTATCTTTAGGACTTCTTAAAATTTTAGATGACAAGGATTTCGAATGTGGTGGAGTACCTGATATTTCAGAAATGCCTTTAATGCCTCTGGAAATTGTGTTTGGATTGTCAACGATGGTAAGTGGATCTGGGTCAGAATTACTCCTCATTTATCTCCTTCTCGAAGCCACGTTTAATCACATAAATTTTGAATGGAGTCACCAAGGTAGATGCAGCCTCGAAAAGCTTCCTGAGCTCCTGCTACCTTCAGAATTTCAACTTCAAAATTTCGGGAAAACATAATCTTCAGGCTCCCAGCAGACACACCAAAATTTTATCACAAAATTGGACCTGATAGGATGCTAATAAAATCAATCTCATGTAACTATTTCAAACCAATCTTTTAATTGAGGCTTAGCCTCCTCAACCTGAGAGGGCTCTCTCAAGGGTTAATGATTTTTGATAGAAATATATATGGATAACTCTATGTGGGGTAATAAGCAAATAAATGATAGATATTGGTTGAAAATCACATCATCAAGTGCACACTGGGCTTATGGAGTCAAAATAGCTTCAAAAAAACCAAAAAATATACTTAGCATGGAAGTCAAGGCATATCACAGTTCTAGTCAAGAGATAAACATGTGAAACAGTAAAAAACATAGTCAGTTTGTCTATATAGGAAGTCAGAGCATCAAAAATGAATTATGAGTAACATAAACAAACACTACTACCATAGGATAGTAATAAGATGCAATTAGAACAAGATCACACTAGAAATCTTTATGAATCTCAAGTTGGCTAAGTAGAAATCTCTATATTAGGCTGAAAACTAGTCACTTACAATAAACACAGTCTCTTGCTAAAAATGTCCAACCTTTAGCATATTCGACTTCTTGATATTTTATAGATCATTTCCAACATAAGATAACCTTATCCTGAGCTAGATACATCGAACTCCTGACTCTTGACACCTTGTCTAACCATATGACAAGGTATTTATTACAAAAAGACAGCTGCAAATCTAATAAACAGTCCTAATACAAATAGGATTCAAACTCCTTATCTCTACTCATAACAACCTTATCTAAAATAAATTACATCATTTTCCAAGTGTATTTAAATATGGTCAAATCCATATGATAAGCTTTAACAATTTATGACCATAACACTGATCTCCATCAAAGTAGGAAACTTTCCCCTGTTTTCTAGGCATAGGATCCTTTGTATTCTTGAGACACTCTGACCATCATGAACCCATCACTTCAAGGTTATTTGTTGTTAGAAATTAAAGTAACACCTGCCTAAAAACCTCCCTAAGCCCCAGCTGTCCAAAACCATCATCAAATTGTTCAAAATGATTTGAAATAAAATGTGCTATGAAAACAACACAGTTTCGTAGCGCTTTTGATAGTGCAGCTCCTTTACCCTTTTTTCTCCAAAATTTTGATTTCTTTCCTCCTGTATTATCTTCAATAACATTTATCACATCCTCCCCAGCAACTTCAGGTCATAATTCACACTTTTTCCCTTTAAAAATTTATAAGAAAGAGTGAAAAAATATGCTACAGCAGTTTCATAGATCTTTTCACTCTTTCTACACTGTTTGCACTACGAAACTGCTGAGTGAGCAGTTTTGTCCAAATTTTTTCAAAATGAAAACAAAAAATGTACCAAAACTCAAATTAACATTGGTTTCATCAAATCAAAAAGTCATATGAATTGAAAAACACATTTTTCATGAGGTTCCTTCTTAATTTTCACTTGATTTAGCCTTTGACTTTTTAATGATTGTCATTCTGCACCTTTGTTCTTTAACTCATCTTGAGTCAATTTCAGTTGCTGCTCCAAGTACTCCACTTGATCTCTAAGTCTTTTATTACTGGCTCTCAAGTGAGTATTGATTACTCTGACAAATTTAGCTTCCTTGATGGCTGGAATTGTCCATGAGAAAAACTCTTTTGCACTGCTTGGGGTTTCAGAAATAGAACAAGTTTGACCCTCCCACAATGCCTTCATTCTTTTGAATTATTCTTTTTCAATACTATGCTTCCTAGCCCTCTTTCTCTTCATAGCAATTTTTTGGTTTGCTAATCTCAATTTCTCCTCAAGATGTTGACACTCTGTCATTTCTTCTTTTCCCTTCATTATCTGCTGGCTGCACGCTCTATTGTTGGTGATGAGAGGTCAACCACTTCTTCAGGGACTTTAGCTGTTTCAATAGGTTCTTGGACTTCCTTGATACCTTCCTTGATTTTCTTAGCATGCCTAGTTAAAGGTTTCCTTGCTTGAAAGATAAAGGCTACATTTTCACCCTCAAATTCAAGCTTCTTTGCAGACTTAACCTTTTTATGTTTGTGTTCATCTACTCCAATGAAGTTAGCTTGCACAATGGATGTCTCCTCTATGTTAATAGCATGCAGTATGTCACCTAAATTTCCCTTAATTACTGGGCTATCCTCTGAGAATGAAACAACTGTCTTTCCTTTTGATGCCACTGCTTGGCTTCTTGTCACTCTTGTGCTTTCCTGCTTGCTGACATCATTTTTTTTGTTTTGCCTCTTTAACATTATTTGACCTCTATTTTACAGGTGATGGAGTTGGTGAAATAATCACTTGTGTCTGCTCTGTCCTTTTCTCAACTTTTTTCCTTGGTTTCAGTTTTTCAAATTCCTTTGGTTTTGCAACCACAGGCTGACTAGACTCTGCTACTGGTGGTGAAGCAGTTCCTTTAGTTTTAGGGTTCCTAGTTGGGGTTAGGGTTTCCAAATCAAAACCATTCATAAACAAAAAGGAAGACCAATCCCTTCCTATATTATGAAGCTCATTCAAAATCAATAACTTCATCAAACCATGATGAAACAAAGATGTTTCACAACCATCAGATTTGGCTTGTACTTTATCAGCCATTTTGGCAAGACTCCTATGCAGATAAAAGGGAAAATCGAGTGAGATATTACCAATGCAATTTAGAAGCAGCTTGAAATGATATGTGTAGACCTTATGGTATCTGCCTTCACATGTAAAGTATATCCGAATGTTAAGCAACATCTTTTCATAGGTGTCTTTAATGCAGCTTCTAGGTATTGCATTATCTAGGTCCATATCTTCATACTCAGGTTTCATGAATTCCTTGCATGGCTCCATGTCAAATTTAAAACCTTTGAACCAAGTTTCTTGCCCCCTTGGTATTTCTATTATAGAATCAATAATCGTTGGTGTAATTGGTACATTTAGCATCCCAACCTTGGTAGTTGTTCCAATGAAGTGCAAAGAAAATTCTTTAAACACCTGTGTGTGGAAACCCTGCAGCTTTTCAAAAAATCGGAGACAACCTACTCTGCTTAATGCCTCCATCACTGTTTGGTCTTCAATTATGTTCTTCATATTTTCAGGCTCATATCTTAAGAAGTGTCCTCCTCTGTGGACTCTCTTTTCCTCTGCCATTCTTCTCAAAAAAACCTGTCAGCTTCACTTGAATATATGAAATGGCCTCGCTTGAATATATGAAACAGCCTTGCTTGATTAGGATATATCAGCCTCGCTTCATTAAGATGAAGATAACCTTTGTATGGAACAATCAAAGGTTTGGCTTGACTACTTCGGAGCTCAGACACTCCAATGGAGGCAAATGAAATGAGAATGACCAAATTCAGCAATATTTTGAATTTAAAATGTCATATCATAACTGAATGATGCCTCATTCATGCCCTATCATGACAATGATGACTGTAGGATAGGTAAGTACATTGAACCTCATCACTAACTGACTCATCATACCACTAACCTATCATTTCCCAACGGATTTTGACAAATTTCAGCTCAATTGACAAGACGGTTAAGAAACCGTGCTTTCGTAGCACCCACAATGTATTTTTCCTAGTTTGCGCTATGAAACTATTAGCTATTTCGTAGCGCAAATCAATTTTTTTGAACTAACGGTGCTACGAAAACGTGGATTCTTGGCTAATTGCATTGTTTTTACTCGAAACCTTATGGAATGACTCCTAAATGGAAAATATGAGTATTTGACCATGAATGGACCTTTAAAAGACTTTATTTTTACTTAATGATGACCTTTGAACTTGTGAAAATCTAACCTACCTTAACCAAATCCTAAAATGACTTCTAAACCTATTTTGAAATCATGACAAAAAAAAACAGAGTTAACCCAATAATGTTTTGAAAATTTTTGGGAGATAGTACACAGGATATTAGGAGCTTAAAATTTACTAATTATTTACTTTTCAATGACCCATGCCACAACCCCATGGGGTTTTAGCCCACAAACTGGGGTTGCAAACTTCAAACATGAATATCTCTCAAACTGTGGAGAATTACATGGCATGCCATGTATCAACAGAAACATCTCGACAAGTAGAAGCCATCAAAAATATTCTTGACCCAGAATATAATAATTTTGTAGGTCAAAATTACCATGCAATATCGGGGTAGCCCCTGGTGCTGCTTGGGTTGACATCAATGACAACCACTAATCAACATGGTACATCATGATAGATGCTTACCTGATGGAAAATGGGTTCGACAAATGTGATGGTGAACCTACTCTCTACATCAAAGAAATTGATAGTAAGATTCTTATTGTTTTTTTGTATGTAGATGATTTTATTTTTACATGCAGTGATGATTCTCTCATTGTTGATTTCAAAGAAGTCATGAAAAGTGAGTTTGAAATGACTGACTTAGGGTTGTTAAGATATTTTTTTGGCATAGAAGTGAAGCAAGCAAAAAATGGAAGTTTTATCTCTCAAGAAAAATATGTTGCAGAAATTTTAGAGAGGTTTAATATGCATAACAGCAAGTCATCACCAACTCCAATAGTCATGGGGTTGAAGTTGAGCAAGGAATATTGCAACAGCAATTTCAATCCAACATTATACAAAAGCATAGTGGGTAGCCTAATGTACTTGACTACAACTAGGCCTGATATAATGTATGCAGTTAGTTTGGTGTCAGGGTTCATGGAGACACCCAAGGAGACACATTGGCAAGCAGCCAAAATAATTTTAAAGTATGTCAATGGGACGAAGGAGTATGGTGTTCTATACTCCAAAACTGATGATTTTAGGCTGATTGGTTACACACTGACAGTGATTGGGCTGGAAGTGCTGATGACAGAAAGAGCACATCGAGATATGTTTTTCATTTGGTTCAGGAGCCATACCATGGGCTTCTAAGAAGCAACCAATAGTTTCATTGTCAACAAAAGAAGTTGAGTATGTTGCCGCAATAGCAACAACATGTCAAGCAGTTTGGATGAGAAATATGTTGTGGGATTTATGTCATGAACAAGACAAAGCAACCACAATTTTATGTGATAACAATTAAGCAATTGCACTATCAAATAATTATGTTTTCCACAAGAGGACAAAGCACATTTATGCTAAATATCATTTCATAAGAGAATTAGTTAACAATGGTGAAATTGTGTTACAGCATTGCAAGTCAGAGGAACAATTTGCAGACATCTTCACAAAGTCGTTGGCATAGAAAAATTTTGCTTATCTCATATCATGTTTGGGAATGTTCAATGGCGGTCGTTGTGATTAAGGGGGAGTGTTGGAAATTGCTCCCAACCACCGCCGTGAATAAACTGGCAACAACCATACCATCATTTAAATGTTTTTTACAGGGAAGGACAAGCTCCATGCATAGTAAATCTGTTTGGGCAAACATTTAAATCCTGAAGCTTATATACATTACGCAATTTCTATAATACTCGGAAATTAATAACCGCCCATCCCTCTGTGTTAAATTCTTTCCTGCCATGTCACCTACCTTCTTGACTACACTACGCATTTCACAAGCCTTAGCCTTTTCTTCTTAACTCAATTGTTGAATCCTACAAACCTTGAGATGCGACATGGAAGGACCCCTTTTTAATATATATTCCATATGAACCTTTGTTTTTCCGCTTTACCTTTACCTTTTTCCTTTTCGCATTGCCCACTATTTAGCGCGTCGCACATCACACTTCGTAAACTTTAGAACTTACCTTTTATGCTCCATCCCAAACCTTGTGATTGTGCAATGTGATATTGCCATCACACATCACAATCAGTGAGTTATAAGTTTAAAGTTAACACATCACAAGTTGTTTTATGTAAGTTGCGATGCGATATCACTGTCGCATATCGCATATCGCAATCGTAAGATTATAATTTTTTCGTTAATTTTTCGTGGGCTAAGTGTTTTAAGTTGCGATGTGATATCGCCATCACATATCACAATCACAAGCTCGGGAGGATAACACCCAGGTAAGTGTTGGCATCGCTGAAATGCGATTTGTGAAATGGGCGTGGATGCGATGTGGTTTCAAAGATGAAACCAAAATAATTTCAAGTCCGGGCTTTTAAGTTTTGTACGTTTTTTCATGAATAAATAGTAGAACACGACAGAAATACATTTGGTGGTTAGTTGTCCATTCAAGCATTGAATTAGCATTAAACTTTCAAGCTCGGCCATTTTTTATTAAAAATGATGTATTTCATATGAATCAACAGATGAATGAAAAAATTTCTCTCGTTTTTTTTTTTTTCTTTGTGTGTGGCTCTGTAAATTTTTGTGTTTCCTCATATCTCTTTGTAAACTTTGTATTGGGGAAAAATAAATTCCCCTGCTTCTCAATTTTCAACATTTCAGACAATAGTGAAGTCTAGTCCAATGTCTCAGGAGTCAGCATCTATAGCCCCTTCCCTGGCTCTGGTCCCATGATCTCCCTTATCTCTTCATCCATGTGCCCATGGCCCTCTATCCACGACCCACAACTGTTGTTCATAGATCTATATATATACGCAACCCAGGTTTTTTGATTGCACACATATATATCAACTCAATGTATCACTGGGATGGCACAAAAAATATAATTCAATACGCCCATTGCCCATGCAATACTAATCTACCTCTCTACACAAGTGACTTTCTAACTTTCCTACTGGTGGAATTCTCAAGGATCCATGCCCATGAGAAACCTCGGCTATATGTGATATTTAATCAAGTTACTTAAATCTCACTCGATGGCTACAAGAAGGTACTTTTTAATAATCACGTGGATCACAATAGATTCCTTGTAGTTTGATCTCGTCACCCTTCTCTTTCCAACGATGAGTTAAATACTTTTGTGGTCCTTCAGGAATAAATGAGTACAAATATATGTATGACCATTTCTATAAATTGCCTCCAAAGTGCTCCATTTCAGCAACCCTTCACTCTACTATCTGCAAACAATACTCACTCTTGATCGATACTCTTTCAGGTAGTGCTTACGAGGAATCGTTGGTTGACCATCAAATTATAGCGTTGTAGTGATATGGTTGCCCAGATTATGCGCTAAACTATGCCATGTCGGCCTTATCAATAGATCGTCCCTTCACGCTTTTGCGATGTCGATTAAATCTGGCCTTTAGACCCTCCTATCCCTATGTGATTGTGCCTTGCAACCTTAAATTATTGTTCTCCTTGGTAATATATAGAGATTTCTCAATCTCATGCGTTGATCCCACTGTGAGTGTTATATAAATATAGGACAATGTCATATCTCCTCGACCTTCACAAAAGAGAATTATCAACATGCTTTAGGACATATACAATAGGTGAACACCCTTTCTAGAACGATTCAAATCCCAAAAATTCGTGACCTTTTGCAGCATGATGGACTCCTCAACCTATGACAGGAAATAGTCGTGCCCCAAATAACCTCAAAAAGATGATTTTTTTTTAAAACCAAAAACCCTTTGCAAATATAGATATGGTCTACAACTTACCTCAAAATTTAACTGAAAATAAGATTCCAACTAGGGTGATGTCGAGTACCACCGAACATGGATAATTCTAGCTAGGATGAGAAGAAATCCCATCTAAGTTCGAAAAAAAGTTGCCACGTTCATAAGACTATGTACTGTTTATCTTCTTAATATAAACAATGTTTTTTTCCTTTTCAAAAAAAAAAAATGAAAAAAAGGATGTACAACTCTAATACCACTTTAAGATCCAAAACAACAAAATTATCAAAATATCTCGTACATTTAAGGGTTGTGATAGAAATACTTTCAACAAGCAACTGAACACAGAAGTGATCTGGAAAAATGCAACCCTTATTTCAATTAATAATTAGAAAAATTATAGATACCAAATACAAGAAAAATAATGGAGCCCCTGCCTCGAAATTCATGGATTCTCATTGCAAAATAAATCAAAGACATGGTTTTCATCCCTGGCCTTGCCAAGTTCTCAACAAGAAAAAATAGATAAACAAATCAGGGTGATCCAAATTCCTAGCTCATATCCCCTTTTATAG
This sequence comes from Pinus albicaulis, assembly GCA_034641835.2. NCBI lineage: Eukaryota > Viridiplantae > Streptophyta > Pinopsida > Pinales > Pinaceae > Pinus > Pinus albicaulis. The sequence continues at coordinate 257,966,900 of CM076571.1, forward strand.
GCTTGATGGACTCTCTAGAAACCTTATTTTAATGTTTTCCCTTGAAAAATGAAGTCAAATACCATGGGCAGATACCATGGGAAAATACCACGGTAAATACCATGAGAAAAAATTGTGCATTTTGACCATATCAAGAAAATAGGATATTACAAAAACAAAACAAAAAATGTTTAATAAAATATTGAATTTCATTTTTCAAACTTTTGCAATTAATATTTTGTTGTGATGTGTCTTCCAGATCCATCGCATCAAGATTCTTGTTAAACCAACGTTTGAACCTCTACCGTGGTTCATTATGAAGGTATAAATGTGAGAAAAAAAGATCTCAAAGGTGAGGAATAAATAGGAGGGAGGAACAAATGGAAATAAAAGAACCTAGTCTAAATTTTCATTTGTCTTTGTTATTTGATAAATTCAATTTTATTATTTTTAAATTTTATTCATAAATTTAATTTTATTTCATATATATATATATATATATTTCTAAAAATGTTATAGGGTGTTTATAAACTAAAAAAACAAGTTAGGTTAATGTGCTTATTTAAATGTGTAACTAATTATTAATTTAATTTATAATGTAAAAATTTTAATATATATATATATATATATATAATGGAATGATCCAAAAAGATGAGCATATGTAATTAAAGTAATTAGTTATATAAAGGTAAGTTATTATTAAAAATAATAGTGTGCTTATTTAAATGTGTAACTAATTATTAATTTTAATTACATATGCTCATCTTTTTGGATCATTCCATTTTATAAATTTTATATATATATATATATAACGGATTAATCATAAAAAGTAATTTGTTTTATTAAGGTACGTTATTATTAAAAAAAAAATGTTAATAATTAAAGTATGTAGAAAATTTTATAATATTATTATAAAAATGGATTAATCATAAAAAGATAAGTAAATGTAATTAAAGTACTCAATTATAAAAAGGTAAGTATCACATAATAGTTATTATTAAAAAGGATAAGAGTTAAAAAGGTAAAGAAATGACTAAAAATTTTATATTTATTTTATAATAGAAGGTATATTGTTATTAAAGGATTACCTAAGATTAGAAATTTATTAGGAGTAATTAGGTTAAGAGTGACGATAATAAGAATAATGATAAAGCAATAAGAGTTCAAACATCATAAATTTTAGGTTTGGGAGTGGGTTATCTTAGAGGACAATGTGGGACCCCAATTATTGCTAATGTTCAACCCTTCGTCCCAGTTGAGGATTATTGGGATGCATATTAATTTCAAGGGCCTATCTGAATTTCCTGTGAAACTAATGGTCAACCTTGACTATGATACATGAGTATTTAATACATATGCGATGTTTGGTCTTGTTTGAATGCTCAGCAAGGGCAAAGGTTTTGGAACGATTGTGCTTTATGTTTGTGGAGTGTTCTTGGATTCTCATTTTGATGGAACGCCTGGTTTCCCCGATGTAAGGTTTTCCACATGAGCAAGGAATGAGATAAACCCCTTTTTGGAATTTAGGGTCAAAGGAGTCTTTAACCGATCTAAGATTACTTTGATTAGTGTTCATAGGTTTGAAAGAGGCAAAGATGTTATTTTTCCTTAAAATATTTCCAATCCTATCAGTGATACCTTGGATGTAAGGCAAGTTGACCCTACCAACTATGTTATCATTGTTTAGGTTTTTCTTGATGTTCTTCGGTTTGCCGAATTACGAAAGGCTCTCATGGCTTGATGTTTATTGTACCCATTTCTAGAAAACACATCCATGACATGTGATTTTTCAGAATCCAAATGATCTTTGTCATAAATTATTATAGCTCTCGTTGCTAAGGCGTTAAGGACCCCATGTTTTTGGGTTCGATGATGGTGAGAGGAGGCATGGAGGTATTGCTCAGTATGAATCATTTTTCTATTGACCTGGTGGGAGAGGGATTCATTGGGGTTATGAGACAGGAGAATTTCAAGGAAAGGTAAGTGGGAATTAATTTCGGTTTCCATGGTGAACTTGATTGATTTAGATAGACTGCTGAGGTGTTGTTTGAAATCCTCTATAGTATCCTTCCCATGGGGCCAAATGACAAAGGTGTCATCCACAAAAAGTTTCCACTATTTAGGTTTAAGGGGGGTGGAGTTAAGAGCATGGGTTTCAAAGTCTTCCATGAATAAGTTGGCAATGATGGGGGATAGAGGAGATCCCATAGAGACGCCACAAGTTTGTTCATAAATTTCATCTTTAAAACTAAAGAATGTGGATCTTAGGCACATTTCGATGAGCCTGCAAGTGTCATGATTAGTTAATTTTCACATGACATTCATGGCTTGATTGATGGGAATATTGGTGTACAAGGAAGTGACATCAAAGCTGACTAGTAAATCATTGGGATCAAGTTTGATATATTTAATTTCATTAATGAAATGAGTAGAGTCTTTAATAAAGGAATTTGTATTACCCACAAGAGGCTTAAGTTTTTTGGTTAAGTGTTTAGCAAGATGATAGGAAGGACCACCAATAGTGTTGACTATGGGTCTGATAAGAATTCCTTCCTTGTTGATTTTGGGAGCACCATAAATTCTAGGAGTATAAGGGTTTCTTTCAACAAGGTTCTTGATGTCTTTTAGATTGCTATTTTTTATTAAGCTAATGATTTCTTTAGTTATTCTTTTCAAGGGAATTTTATTTAGTTTTCTATAGCAACCACTATTAAGGAGGTGATCCATCATTTTTTTATTTGAGTCATTTGTATTTAAGATTATTGTGGCTTCCCCCTTATCTACTTTTAGTACGACAATGTTGGGGTTGGAGTTTAAAGATTTTAATTCAAGGAATTCATTTTTGCTAGGTGGAGGTTTTGATTTTCTTAAGATGACCAAGCAATATTGTCTTATTGTTTCTTTTATATTATCAGGAAGGTCCTTTATACTTTATTCTACATGGCTGAGGATATCTTCAAAATGGATGCGCCTGGGAACAATGGAGAAATTTAGCCCTTTTTTTAATAAATTTAATGTGTAAATGTCAAGTTCTATGTTGGATAGATTAATCACGTTATTAGTAACACAATTATTATTATGATTAGGTGCAGAAATTGGGTGGGATTCGGTATGGCGGTTATTATCCAAGTTCGAACTTTCATTGATGTGAGTCGTGTTGGGATGGGAATGGCTGTCAAATTCAATGGGAGCAACGTAAATTTCAGGTTTGAGGTTAGTGTTACGACGCTCCTAAGTGTTGATGATGTTGGGTTGAAGCTGCAGAATGTTGGGGTTAGTGTTAGTGGGGGGATCGAGGGTGGAGATAATAGGGCTTTGCGAGATGATGTGGTTGGGACATTGTGGAGGAACATTGGCTTTACAGTCTTCATTATGTTGTTTGATAAGACTGGGTCAAAGTTGAGAGGAGGTTGGATTATGGAGATCATGGTTGTGATATGATTTTTTAACAGTGTTGGAGGGGGCTGTGATGGGTCCGGGTTCACGAGGGGTATAGATACGCTATCAAATTCGATAGCCACGTCTGTGTTAGGATCAAGGTTATCGAAATGATGGTCCAGCATGTTAATGGTGTAGGGGTGATGCTCCAGAGTGTTGGGGGTATCGTTTGTGGTAGAATCGAGAGCATACATACATGGTTCATATGAGTTGGGGTGGTGTTGAGGAACGCTGGTAGCATAGGGGTCATTGCTAGAGTTCTGATGGTTATGTATGATGGCAGAACGGGGCCGTAGTTGAGAGGTTGGTTCTATTCGTAGTTGAGAGGTTGGTTCTATTACCGATTTTCGGAAATAGAAATCAGGGTTGCAACGCGATATGTTGACAACACTGGGAAGGAGCTGTGAGGAGTGCATGTTCACGATTGTGCAAGAGCTGAGGTTCAATTTTGATTGTGGTTTCTCGAACAAACACCCAATCTTGTTTACAGAATCATGCCGAATTTGGGACAAAGAGGAGTGTGCAGGATGAACACTGCTAAGGGACTGACACTTTGTGAATTATGGATCGAAATGGAGATGATAATGGAGTTGAATGATTCGATTTATGACGGTTTCTGCAGGGAATTAGATCAAAGGGAGCTCGTAGGAGCTATAAGGGCACATGAGAAAGGATGTTTCTTAATCGTTAGTTTAGTGAATTTACGGGATTGCGATTTACAGGTTGATGATTCAATATTAAGGGCTCTAAGAGCAGAGGCTGTGTCAAATATGGACCAAAGGGTAGGATTGATTTTATTAACTAAGATCAAGTGAAGTTTAAATGTTTTGGTAGAGATAATACTCAAGTCATGTCTGGTTCATTTTATTTCACTACGAAGAAGGGTCTAGCTGTCTTTCGAGAAGATGTGATCGTTCTTATGATTTCTGAGGGAATGCTTGATTCTGGTGAATGTCAAGAGAAACCTTTTTATAACATTTATAGTTCATTAAAAGAAAAAAAATATCCTATTTGTATTCAACAATTTCTCTAAATGAATATTATGTGTCTTATTTTACTATATGTAAAGAAGTATTCTTTTGCTTGTGAAGAGGGATTTCTTGTTATGCCAATCACTAAGATAATTAATTTTATGTGTGTCGTCCTTCTATTACTTCTTCAAATTTCCTTAATATCTTCAAATATTTTAAAAAGCCTCATTAGGTTCATCTTCAAAATTGATTTCTTCCATGTATTTATAGATTTTACGACATTCTAGGAATCAATGTTATGCAACATATCAAGGAAGCATGCCAAGTTAGGGTTTTCCTTTGTCTTCCTTTTGAAGCCAAAATTATTTATCTTACCATTTCTTCATCATATTATAGGCTTGGAATCAATGCTTTGATAAGATAATCCATAGTTAGAATAAATTCTATGATATTATTTAATTGTTATTCAAAGTGAGCCAAAGTTGCAAACTCAGAGTAAAGTGCAAGAATAACGATGAAGTTCAAAGATATACCCAAAATTGTTTAAATTGAATTTTTGAGAGTTAAATTGAATTACCATGAAAATTATGCATTTCAAAAATTGCTTATTAACGTTTACATTTCCATGTATTTTAATGTGGGTATATATCCTTGAACAACCTATTAGTTGTTCGATTTTGGGTGATCAAACAACCATAAATCATGAACAACTTGATAATAATAATCTCTGATAATACTAACATCTCACATAGAAAACTTCAACACATAACCACAGCTTCTTGATGTTAACTCCCAGGATATCAGATTTCAGCCTTTAGAAAATTCTTATGTTGGGATTTCAGGATATCAAGAGACTAGAATGTTAACCTTTGAAAAATCCTCCCAGGACTAAAAGTGATTTGTAAACTACTATGGATATTATGCTAGACAGTTCATTACAACATATCTGATAAAATTCTATCCAAAATATGAAACTCTACACTATTAAAATTTTATTTCTTTTTATATTTATGGATATGTATAATATTGTTAATAGTGCATGCATGTGAATTAAGTATTATACATAAAATAGATAACATTGAAATAAAATCTCACACACGCATTTAACATTATATATGACCTAGGAAACCCTTTTGGGAGAAATCTTGGATGGAAGGTGAGGTTGCTTTGCTCTATTTCTCTTAATAGAAAATGGTTGTGAGTACAAAAAGGTATGTCCTGTGGCATATGGCCACCTACAAAATTCCTCTTTTTTTGCTCTATCTCCTATCCATCTTGGATAATTTTCTTTGCTATGGAATAATTTCACTCGAAATAATGGAACCCCTTTTACTCCTAGTGGCCCGATTATAACACAACCAAATAGCCTACTAGTGGTTAGGTTTGACTACCTGAACTCTTAACCAAAGTTATAATATAGAATCTTATAGAGTCTTCTACATCATAATCTCGTGGCTAGCCCATTTTTCATGAATAATGGTGGCTGACGTGGCATCCTATTGAATTATTGTGGTGAAAATAGGAATTTCAACTTCTAAATGGTATAAATTTCGCATACAAACTCTAACTGATGCAATTCTTGCGTTGTTGGACAGGTATCTATGTGTAGAACAAGAAAAAAAAAATTGTCGCACTAAAGAGACAAAGTCCCCACCCCCCCCCCCCCCCTCCTCAAAAAAAACATTATTTGATGCCTCAAAAACCTCCTAAAATGTTTCAAACACCAATTTTCCATACTGGGTCTCACCAATAAAAATGTTCTTGATAGTTGATTCCTCCACTTTTTCCACTTTAAAAGCATCGAGATGGATGAAAAATAATATAATGATGCAATTTTAATTAAATAGAGATAGGTAACATACATTAATAGTTGATCATATTCCTTTCTTTGGTAATAGGGATGTATCTAGATGTTAGAACATCAAGGCACTGATAGACCGAGATGTCAGGAGATCGACGCATCAAGAGGTTGGGATGTTGGGAGATGGAGTTGTTGAGTTATTAGGATATTGAGACATTAGGTTGTCGATGATTTCCACTTATTGGCTTTGGGGAGAATGGGATGTCAAGTTTCAAATGATCTTATTGATATTGAAATTTTTTTAAATAGCCATTAATTGTTGGACATATACTTGTTACTAGTAATAGGGACCACTTTATCAAGATATCAAATCGAAGTATGAGGATATTAGGAGGTTTGGACATTAGTTTTCAGATGATCACCCCAATATTAACAAAACCCAAAATGGAATTAATTGATGAGGATTTTCCCATTGCATGTCCTGTAAAAATTTTTATAATTATATCGAGTTTTTGGATGTTGGCTTGTTGAAAGTTTTGTGAACCGTGAACTTTATTTGATGCCCAATACAAAAAAAATCCTTGATAAGGATGATATTTGATGGATTCATTTGCGTTATGTAACATGAATGTCTTAGATAACTTCAAAATTAAGAATTCAGGGTACCGAGCCGTTGAAAAAAATTATTAGCATATAAAAAATGAAATTAAACTAAAAATAGTAAAAGATCATAAAAAATAGCTATAAAATAAATAAAACAATTATTGACTTAATCAAGAAAAAATCAATAGGGTCCCCATTATTTTATTAAGTATATAAAATAATGGGGGTTTTTTGTACAAGCCACAACATAATGGAAAATAGACCATTAGTCAACCTATGGAGTGTTTTTTATTAAGGCTCATCGCAATCGGTTTTAGAGTATTGAACCTTGGCATATAGAGATGTTAGCCTTCGGTGTATTGAGAGATCAATTCTTGGGAGGTTGGATATTGGAGTTTTAGGTATCAGTATTAAGGGAGGCTAGGACCTTTGTTGTCATGCTTCCTCTAGATACCAACTAAACTCAATAAGGATATTGATGTGGTACATCGAGTGGCAGTTGACATGGCAGGATGATGTGGAGGGTTTCCACATGCTAGTGACATAGCATTGCACATCAATGACAAGTGGGAAGGGATTGTCATATGTCTAACATGTGGAAATGATATGAATCGTTGACATGGCTATGGGAGGATAATTTTTTCAAGAGTCATAACTTTGTATCTATGACTTATTTGGATGCAATTTATGTTGTTGGAAAGTTCTCAATGAGAAGAAAACGATGGTGATCTTATAAATGAGCCTCAAGGTAGTGGATCGAAGAGATTTTTTTTTTTTGATAACCACATATCCATAATGTAACCTTGGAATTTGGGTGTAGAAACTTCGTATCCTGAATTAGGCATTAAGGGGCTAGGTGTGTTCCAAATGGGAACTCCTATAGAGCTATCTTCTAACATTGTGGCCTGAATCCTCATTGAGGAATCCTCATCCTCCTCTATTATGCTCTAAAATTCCTAATCTTAGATGTTTTTCTCAACTATGGAACATGTATAATGCAAAATAATGGAACCCCTTCTCTTCCTAGCGACCTAATATTTAGCATAGCCCAATGACCATTTAGGTGTAGTTTTTTTTACTTGCACAACCCTCAATTGTGATAAGATTTTGGACCTTCTAAAATATTCTTAAAATTCCTCATGTGGCTAGCTCCACATGTGTGAGAATCAGGGGCTAACATGGCATCTACTTGTATCATGGTGGTGAATTAGATAGGTCAACATACAAGAGACATAATTTCCATATACAAGCTTTGATTAAGCCTTGAATATTGGACCACTGGAAAAGCCTTGGTGTGTAGATTAGTCTTAGGGGTGCACAACCAAATTTTAGATCATTTGAACCTAAAAAAAGTTGTCTGATGCCTCAAAATAAATCTAAAAGGCTATGGACCTTGATTTTCTAAATTGGAAACTACCACTAAAAAGACCCTACAAGCCAATTCCTCCATTCTTTCCACCCAAAAATATCAAAATAGATGACAAATAATATAATTATGTAATCCAAACCACATGAGAAAAAATTAAAAATATATATTAAGTAACATATATTATACCACACATATTACACCGCATACAAATACACGAGAAAAAAATTTAAAATATATTATGTAACATATATTATACCACAAATATTACACCGCATGACTCACATAAGATACTTTAATCTTCATATGTGAATTACTTCACTTTAAGAAGATTATACAATCTCCACTCTAAAAATACTTGAAAAACTACTTCACAAACTAAGTACTCTAAATTTAGATGCATCATACCTCTCTAATTGGTGGAGGATTTTTAAAGAATTTGGGGTATGATGAATTAGTTATACAAAATACCATAGCAAAATAGATAACTGAAACTTATAAGTATAACGCTAAGTCCAAGGGGGATAATAAAATATAGGGTAATTAAAATGAGCATTGCATATAATCCATTGAATGTTGTTACATGTCATTTTGTCACCATGACATTTGGCTGTCAATATGGGTCTATCACTATCCATATCATGTTCCCTTAGAGGTCAAAAGCACTCATGTTCCTGAATCAAGTCTTTGAAATTGGAGAAAGGCTCTATAAAACCCTTAAAATATTGCTTGCGTGGTTTTTATAGCCTTTTCCTGTGCATGCGATGATGCTTCTTCCGTTAGCCGTAGCGATCGTCGCTCTGTTCGCCACTAAAACCTATGCACCCCCATGAAAAGTAAGTAAAAATAAAAAGTAACTTATAGAATCCTAGTTGGTTGAATATTCTCCCAACTAGAAGCCTCTAGATTTGCGCCAGTTCAAGCTTTATCCCTCTACTCATGGAGCTTATCCCTTGGTCCAAGGAACTCAAATCCCTTCATGGGAGGAACCCACCCTCTCTTAATGGATCTGAAACTACCTCAATCTCTCTATAAATTGAGCTGAAGTTTCAGGTTGAAGGGTGGATACCAATATGTGGAGATATTGATTTGTATATATTCTAAGCTGGAGAGAGTTCATGGAGTTCAAATTGGCGACCATAGATTTCTTATTTTGACTTCTCTGTGTGTGGTTGGGTACATGACCTTTTAGAATCTTTGAGAAAGGAAACCTAAAAATTATTTTTTCCAACTTTTTCTCTACCTGCGCGGTTTTATGTGGACAACAGAGCGGCGAACTACGCAAATTGTCAGTATAGTTCAGTGCGCATGTGCACTAGTGTTAACTGAGAAGCTATGCACCCATTGGGAAATTTTGAAAAAAATTGAAATTCTCTCTTTCAGGGCGAGATAAACAAATTCTTAAGGTTTAACCTGATTTACTCTAGTTTTCAGAACTTGTGTATGAACTCCTCTTTAACACCTTAGAGTATTGTTTTATTAATCATCCTTTTTGCATTATACAGTTAGGGTTTCCCCTTTCTTTTTGTTGCTCTTTCTGGAAGATACATCCATTTACCTAAGATCAGTGGTTTTATTTTATTGTCTCCTTGAGCCACCAGGATTATTTCCAACCTTACCTTTTTTGAATATTTGTTTCCTATTTGATTGCAAAACGGAAAATATTCTAGATCACTGAAGCATGATTTATCACAAGATAGTATTCCATGATTTCATTTATGCTGGCTGATGGGCCTCTAAATTAGACATAAATTAAGGCCCATCTAACCTTTCTTAGGCCCATCTGCCTCTCTTATGCACATAAAAAGATATATTAAATATCTCCTTCTGCACTTAATAATTTTTTCTTATGCTTTAATATGTTCTTAGGAAGATTTAAAGGTAATTGCATATTTGTGCCTAATACTGGTTATTTTTATAGAATATTGTGAGAATATTTGGCAGATTATGCAGATTTGGAGAAGGAGATAATTTAGGGACTTGCTCCCTACTACTAGAAGATCGAGATTGAAGAATAAATGAGCACAATATCAAGAAATTAGGGAGAAATATTGGAGAGATTCAAGGGGATTTTCCACCCTCCTTAACTCTCAAAGGCATCCAAATGATCCTAATGAGAGCCCCTCCAGCAATTCTAATTCCAAAGGAAACCAAGAAACTCAAGACCAATTTCACTCAAGCCATACTTCACTTGGAGTCAAGTGGAATCATTACCTACTTTTTAGGGAGTTGTTGGTAGCTACCCTTGAGGATAAATAAAGTTGATCAAGAGCTAATTAGGGTCGATTCGGGTGTATTCTGGTCCATTCGATGCAGTCCATTCCATTCCATCCCATGCCATTCATTTTTCCATTCTATTAGGCTTTTGTTGTTTAAGACCTTCAGGATGTAATAAGATTCTATTGTTAATGCAATGAGTATTCATATGAATTTTTATTGATCTAGTTCTAGAGAGTTGGGCTCGTGGGTTAGAGCCCAACCCACGTGACTCATCTTCTCTGTTGTTTTTATTCTTTCCTTCCTGTCATTTAGCTAGTTTTATTTCTGTCATTTAATTAGTTCTGCTTCTGATAGTTTCATTACTGCTTAGTTTTTACTTTCAGTTTGTTGTTGTAGCTCTTCATTTCCTTACGAGAGTAATAGAGTAGAGGAAAAATCCAAAAATATGTGGATCAAGACCCCCTTCTCATATTTTTCAATAGAGCTCTAGGAGGGCAAACCTTCCCACAGACCCAAAAAACTAATTTCAATTCACTGTTTTTTTATCACGCATTTTGTCTATTTTTTCGTGCATGAATCCGCAGGTTTTTTTGCAGGAATTATTGTTAAAACCCCAGGGAAGCTCCATGGTGCCTCCCCACCTCATTTTCCATCTCTGTGTTACACTTCCAAATACCTTTGTTATGCTCCATTTCCCTACTTCTTTTCTCTTCCTATCAAGTGTCGCACCCTTTTTATTCATAGAAACCATTAAAGTTTTGCATGTGCTCTTTTACCTTGGACTTTCCCATTTATCACATATCGGCCATCGTAGAACCCCTTCCCTTTCCTTTTTCGTTCTTCAACATTTTGGCGATTTTCCCTTTTCACCTCACCTTTACCTTTTTAATGAAAATATTCAAAAAAACCATTGGAATTCTACCTCCGCCTTTCTTCCTCGAAACTCCTGCTACCATACTTCGCAAATCGCTACCTTTTCCATTTTATTTTAAGACTTACCACTTCCAAATGTTGATTGCAATAACTCCACCACATTGCACATCGCAAATCGCATGTTTTCTTTGGTTTCTGTTAACACTTACCACTCCAACTGCCAATTGCGATAATCCTCAAAACTCTCGTTGTCGTACGTCACATTTCACACTTCGTATCTTTTGCCCCATCGCATTTCACACATCGCAACCTTTTCCTTTTTCCTTTACAACATACCGCTCCCAATGACGATTGTGATATTGTCATTACACTCCACCACCACTTCACCCATCGCATTTCACATTTCGCAACTTTTATCCCGTTGCATTTCGCACTTCGTAGTTTTATCCCCATCGCATTCCGCACTTCTCTTCTGCTCCAGAACAACACTATCACTATCCCTCCAACTTTGCGATATCGCATACCGCATATTGCACATCTGTCCTCCATCACAACTCTGTCATCGCACTTTTCAAATCATTCTGCTCCAAAGCATTTTTGTGTTATAATAAACTTTTAATAAGTTTTAAACCCCCTCTTTCCACTTCTAAGCCTTGTTTCAAGTGTTAAGCCCTCCATTAGCCTCATTAGCCCTTTTTCCTCCAAGATGCAAATTAACACTTTTTCAATTCGAATTAAGTCATGGATAGCTTAGCTGCATGGATAGAAGCATGGTAGATAGAGAATAAATTAAATTAGTTTCCTTCCCATCATTTAATTTCTACAATTTAAATTAGTTTCCTTTCAGCCATTTATTTTCATCAAGTTAAATTAGTTTCCTTTCTGTCATTTCCTTTCTGCGATTTATTTTAGTTTCATTGAAGTGTGACAGACTTCACTAAGAACCCCTAGAAGTAGCACCATTTCGTAGAGCAGAAGAGGATGACATGATTAGAATGCATATGCTGTGTATATAGCACTGTCACCTCCAAGTTTCTACGAACCCCGGGTTAAAAAAGTACAGTAGGGCAGCCCCTACGAGTTGCAACATTCTTGGTGCAATACTATGGCTCACCACTGGGATAAGTGAAAACATTCTTAGTCTAACTATAACTAAGGGAATTCATTTAGAAAGACATTCATAGGTATCCTATTTAGAATTGATAATTAGAACTTTGATTTACTTTGAAGTTTTTATACCTTTTAGGGTTATTTAGAAATTTCCTTCTTTTGAGATTTGTTTGTTTATCAAAATTGTAGTTTTTGACTTTGTAATCAATGGAATTTTATTCACAAAAGATAAATTAATCATGTTTGGAAATTATGTTCTTAATGAAATTGTTTTTTTTGTGAAAAGGAATTTTATTTGAAATTAGAGGAAGCTTGTGCTTTTGAGTTCAAAAAATATTTCAACTTTCTCCTAAATAGAATTCATCGAAATAAAAGAGTTGCATTTTTCATATCGATGCATTTAGATTATTTTTGAGTCAGGTCACAAAATCATCAAGTTTCATCTCCATACCCCTTTGTGTTAAATAACAGCTAAATCAATGCAACGCTTAATAAAATCAATCTAGACATTTTTGCATTTTCTAGGGCTCATTCCACCAATTTATCTTAGGCTAGTGTTTTGGAATATCTTGCAATAAACATTCCAAAGAAGTTAAAACAAACAAGTAGCATATTGTGGTAGGGAAATCCAATTGTTTCATTTGTACTCTGGGAAGCTCTTCTTAAAATATTCAAGCACAAGGTCATGTCGGACCCAGTGAGGTAATCGTAACTACTTGATTGGTGAATATAGAAGACATGCCTATAATACAAATGGTAAACCTCCTATTAACCATTTTCGAGGAGCCTGGGGTCACTTTTTAGAAAACCTCGTATTTACCATGTCAAGGAGCTTTCAAGGGGATTGAGCTTGGTACTCTTCCCTTGCATGTATATTATATCGTAGATTGTTCCCCCAAGTGAAATTGTCTTATTTGGTGACTTTAGTGGCCATAATATTTAGGATTTTTCCCAAGTTGACAGTGGAGGGAAGGTCCCACTATACCTGGAGCAGACGTTGGCTAGACTCACTTGGACTTTCCAGAGGGTACTCTTCACTTCGAGATGGCATTGTGGAGGTACTTGCACCAGACTATTTCATTAAGCAGGTTGTCAGGGTAACTATTCCAACTGCCAGTTTTCCACATTAGTTTCCGTGATGTTGGAACTCATCACCAACTAGTGCTTTTATTGTGGAAAGATATTGTTTGTGTGTGGTTTGTCTCTTAGATTTTGTAGGCACGTGTTAATTTTCCTGATTTTTTCTTAGTGACCTTAGATGTATTCTTTTGATTTTTTTTTTTATTTCATGTGTTAAAAGATTAATCGTGGATGAATTACCGAGACATTCACATAGAATGCAGGGGAAACCCCCTGAATATACACCAGGTCAATTGGGAAAAATTAAATCTAAAAGAGTTCAAAAATCAGGAACCAGTTCTGCTAAACAAGGATAAACATCCATTATACTACATCCTGATTTCGAAGTTAATCAACCTCACGTAATTGAAAACGATCAAGAACAACTAGAAATTTCTGAAGTAATTATAGTTGAATATGTTACTGGTGAATTGTAAGATACTCATTTCACTGAACCCCAAATATTTGAACCATAATTTGAATCTACTTCGTCTGAGTCACCTTTGAATTTCATAGCCCAAACTCCTAGTCATCCTTGTTCACTGTGAGTGAAACTTCTTATTACTGAGAATCTTCCTCCTAGCCTAATTAGTATTGAAGATATTTCTGACATGGAAGAAGAGATCACAATCCCTTCGCGTCAAGAATATTTAGATCTAAGGTTTAGTGAACATATTTACCCTTATGTTCCTTTTAGACCAAATCCTTGGTATAATCAAATTATCGACTTTCTACATAACTCTGGTTACAATTATTCACCATGCCGCATACCTTTTTACTCTATACCCAGAGGTAGTTACATGGATTCATCAAGCATGTCTATTGAGTCATCTATGTGTTCTTCATCACCAGAAATATTTTTGTCTGGTGGTCCATCTGTTCTTGCTGGGTACCAGTAGCTCTCTATCACTTTATCAAGAGCATCTCCATCTTCTGAAACTTTTACACAATCAACTAGTCTCTATGAATCTACCACCGAATATTTTACAACAGAATATGTCTATATGTTTTCCGAAAATATTCCTCAAGCTATATCTCAAGGTACCTATATAGCACCTGGGGGGCAGCAACCTCCTCAAGGGCAGTATTTTCTCCAAGGGCAACAGCCTCTTCAAGGGTAGCAGCATCTTCAAGGTAAAAAACCTCTCTAAGGGTAGCAACCTCTTCAAGGTCAGTTACCTCTTCAAGGGAAGCAATTTTATCAAGAGCACCTATCCTTTGAAGGAGGACAAACTTTTTACTGGAAATTATCCCTCAGTTGTAGGATCAAATTTTCAAGGTAATTATCAAACTTATGTTCCAATACCTCAAACTAGTTATGGTCAACCTTATGCATCGCAACCTTTGATGGGAGCTCATTACCCAGGCATTAATACTGTGTGGAATCCGTTTTTGAATCAACAATATTTGCAACCTACTTTACAAGTACCTTATAATCAACTTGCTCAGTCAGCCAGAAAAGTTGGTTATGCCCAAGTCCAATAGCATGGTCATAGTGCACTTCAAATTACCCCTCAAGTATATGTGCCTAGTAGTCACCAAGTTGGACCGAGTACTCCAAGTACTCCTATCCAATATGCTGCACAAATTTCGATTCAACAACCAAGTACACCTATTCCTAGAGTTTCTCAAACACATGTTGTTACAACCCTTCAAACAAAAACACCAACGGTTACATAGGAAATCCCTCAGATTACTCCTCATCAAACTGGACCTACAATTCATTCTACCCCTCAAAATTCTGTATGACAACCTGGTGCAACTAAGGTTCAAACAAGTCTAACTTTTATGGGTCAAACCTTTCAAGGTTAGTTTGTTCAAAGTCAACCATTTCAAGGGAAATTTCAATATGGACGAATGGTACAAAATATAGCTTACCAGACTCAATCATACCCTAGTTATACATATCAAATACCATCTATACCTCAATTTGGTATGGCTAACCCTGAACACCCTGGAGGTATTCCAATCCCATCTGCTTAGGCTATCCTGGGTTATCCTGGATATCCTCCTCTGGGTACCGGTATTGTTCCTCAATGTTATCAATTTTCACAGCAAGACCCTAACTGTCGGTTACCATTCATTGCAACCTTAGACTTACCATACTTGTCTCAGCTGATGAATGATCTTATTTATTATCTTCTATTTTGGCCGGCAATGCCAACTAAGTTGTCCATTGATATTCCAAAGCTTGAAGGAAATTCAGGAGAAGAAACCTCTGTTGAGATTCAAAAAGAAGATTTAGAACCCATTCCTAGTGCATTAAGCACCTAGTTGCATTCAGCATCTGGTTGAATTAAGCATCCAGACTAGGGTGGGGCCCATAGTGCTATTTTTGGGTGCATGTCTATTTTGTTTATCCCTTAATTAAGATGAACATTAAACTGTAATATATTCTCAATGTGGACTTGAATGAATTAACTGAAAGTGATAAATTCAGTTAGCTAGTGGATTTTGAGTTAGAGGTTGGTTGGTGAGACATGCAGAGTAATTCTAGTTGTAACAGAGTTCGAAGTGCAGTGGTGCATGAGTTGGTGCAAGTTGTAAATAGTTTAATTCATTTAAGTGAGTTAAAATCAGTTGTGATAGTTGTAACTGAAGATACACTAGTGAGATATCTAGTGAATTAAATATTAATTAATTCACAATCAGTGATCTCACATGCAATTGAGGATTTACTGTTATTAGCTGCATGTATGTAAGATCTAGTGGAGACCCAGTTGAGTTCTAGGTGAAATGGAAGTTGACTATCAGTTGTAGGATTATTGGCTTGCACACATGCAGGGAAACACCCATTGGTGTGCCCATGATACTTGCACAGTCAAGGCAGGCAATAATTCCTATATTTTAGGGATATTTACCGTCAGGGATTACACAAGAAAAGCAGGTTGTCTGGAGGCTGAGAATTGGCTATGTGTTGGTCAGTTTTGCATATGGCAGTGTGAGACAATTAGCTGAGTACTGGAGGGCTCTTGTGAGAAGAGTTTTGTATGTAATTGTTTCATGATCCATGCTTAATACACAATAGAAGATAGTGGGGTTTCTAGCTGTAAGATTTCCCCAGGAAATTATCTGTCTTGTGTGTGATTGATCTTTCTTCATGTTCATGTGATTAGAAATTGTGTTTTTTAATTCCGCAAAAATTTTGTAGAAGTGATTCAGTATTTAACTTTATTACATTGTTAGATCAGGTGAATCCAAGATATACATGCATTTTGTATAATTTCTACATGGTATCAAAGCACAATAAATTGCAGAAGTGAAGCGGGAGCTGATTTTGTGAATAGATAGAATTAGAATTTACGGAAATAATTTTTTGGTGCAATAGCTTATTCAAGATCGAAATGGCTTTCAATGGCTTGAGGTTAGAGTATGCACTTGATGGTAGCTTGAACTACATTACTTGGAAGGACAGGATGGAGGCAGTAATCTAAGACAATGGGTTGAAGGAATTCATTGACAAAGATGTTCCTAAACCCGATGTTGCAGATGTTGCAAATCTTTATGCATGGAAAAAGAAAGCGGCAAAGGCAAGGAGGATCTTGTTGGAGGGAGTACGAGGCCACATTGTCTCAATCCTCCATGGGAAATCCACACCATATGCAATGTGGAACGCTTTGACAAATCTATTCCAAAGTAGCAGCGACCATAGGAAATTGGGGCTCAAAGATAAACTCAGGAATATCAAGATGGAAAAGGGCGACACCATTCCAAATATCTAACAAAGATTTTCCTATGTTGGGATGAACTGGGGAGTTTTGGAATAACAGTTTTTGATGATGATTTGGTGAGCTTGGCTCTCCTAGGACTTCCCAAGAGTTGGCATAGTTATCAAGTCTCTGTCAATGGAAGGAAAAATTTTCCAGATTGGGAATGACTGTGGTCGGATTTGGTGTAGGAAGAGTTCAGATGGAACACTAGAGATGGATATTCATCTAAGAATGAGAATGAAGAGGATTATGCTTTGGATGCCAAGGTGAGGAAAGGGAAGGGAAGAAGTTCCAATAAAAATCTGAGTCCAAGAATGGCAAGAAGTAAGACATGTCCAAGATGAAGTGTTTTCACTGTCACAAGCATGGGAATTTTACTACTAACTGTCCACAAAATAAGAAGAACAAGAAGGTTGTTGGATCTGCAGCTAGTGAGGCCCTTGCCTTGAAATTTAAGCTTGACTTCTCATTGATCTCATGCATGGTGTCCAGTGCATTGGGATCTGTGTGGTCTTTTGATACTGGCGCTTCCTTTCACATGAAGGGAGATAAGGAACTTTTTAGTGACTTGGAGGATAAATATCTCCATATGCATATTGAAATCGGCGACGTTGAATGGTAAAGTGATACTGGGATTGGTACCATTACCTTTTAGAGAGAGTTAGGTAAACCATTTCAATTAAAATATGTGATGCATGTACCAGGTCTGAAGAAAAATTTGGTCTCAGTTGCAATGTTGGAGGATAGAGGCTATGACGTTGTTTTTAGTGATGGAAAATATTTTGTGCGACATAAAACAATAGGTCAAGCCAAGAGGATAGGGATTCAAGTTAAGAATCTCTACAAGCTGGAGGTAGATGGTTGTGCAACAATTATGGGCAAGGCAGATCAAGTGGTGAGTCGGGATGAGGGAAAATTATGGCACAGACGATTGGGCCATCTTTACCATGGAGCCTTGAAAGTCATGTAGTAGATTTCTACTGGTCTTCCTAGTGGTACACTTCTGCGGCCAGACACATGCAAGGGATGTACTATGGGAGAATATGTAAAGGCCACCTTTCATGAGAAGGAAAACTGAGCTTCGAGGATCCTTGAGAGAGTTCACACATACGTGTGTGGTCCTTTCTTAGTTGCTTCAATAGAAAAAAAAAGTACTATGTAATCTTTGTTGATGAATTTTCTCGTAAGTGTTGGATCTTCTTCATGCAAAATTAAGATAAAACGTTCTCTAAGTTATATGAGTTTAAAGCACTAGTGGAGAAAGAGTCGAGGAAGCAATTGAAGGCTCTTAGGAGCAATAATGGTGGAGAATAAATCTCTAACAAATTCAAGAACTTCTGCAGAAAAGAAGGAATTTGAAGAGAACTCATAGCACCTCATAACCCATAGTAGAATGGGGTTGTGGAGAGGAAGAACAGAACTATTGTGGGTGCAACACAAGCGATGTTGCATGATCAAGGCCTACCAATGCATCTATGGGCAGAAGCATGAAATACAATGGTACATGTGCAAAACCATTGTCCTCATAGAGTACTTGGCATGAGTATACCTGAAGAGGCTTTCATTGGTAAGAAACTTGATGTTTAACACTTTAATATTTTTGGCTTGTCTATTTATGTCCATGTGCCCAAGGACGCTAGGAAGAAGCTGGAACCAATAGCTAAGGTTGGGATTTTTGTGGGGTACACTGAAACACCCCATAATTATCATGTTTATTTTCCAAACAAAAGAATGACTGTTGTGCGACGGGATATCAAATTTGATGAGGAGAAATCCATGCGGTTGTCCCTTGAGAGGGAGTTGGACTTGCATGTAGAGGAGGAACTATTGGTTCCCAAGGACAAGTCTCAAGATGTGGATCAGCCACATGAGGAGGTTCATGGAGTGGAGGAAAACATGCATGAAGGGCCATCCATCAAAAATGGTAGAAGGCGCACCACGAAAGCTGATAAGCCGAGACTTGATGCTGCACAGAATGTAGGAGCCCCTACTTCACAGCGTAGACAAAGACAGTCTCCTGACCGATTTACTAGACACATGGATCTTATGAGAAAATGTATTGTGACTGAACCATCTTCCTTTCAGGAAGTAGTGCAGCAACCAACTTGGGTTGATGCAATGGTGGAGGAGTATGACTCCATTGTCAAGAAGAGTGCATGGGAGATAGTCCCAAGACTAGTCGACAAATCAGTGCTTGGATCGAGATGGATCTACAAGGTAAAGAAAGTTGACGATTGTAGTGTGGAGAAATACAAGGCTAGATTTGTGGCCCGGGGATTCTCACATATCGAGGGGATAGATTATTATGAGACTTTTGCGCTTGTCGCAAGGTACTCTTCCATAAGATCCATCCTTGCACTCTTAGTGCAGATGGGCTGGCACATTTATTAGATGGATGTGAAAACTATGTTTCTCAATGGGATCATTGAGGAAGAGGTGTACATAGAGTAGCTTGAAGGTTTTGAGATATTCAAAGTGAGTCGCATGTGTGCAGACTCAAAAGAGCATTGTGTGGGCTGAAGAAAGCACCATGTGCTTGGTACACTCAGATAGACAGCTATTTCACCGGACTGGGCTTCACCAAAAGTGAATCAGATGCAAACCTATACCAGATTGTGGTTGAGGGTAAGCTATTAATCATTTTTATTTATGTTGATGATATAATTTTGACTAGTGATGAGTAGCTGATACACTCATGCAAGGAGGATCTTGCAAGGGAGTTCAAAATGAAGGATATGGGCCTCCTTCATTATTTCCTTGGATTGGGAATATGGCAATGAGATGGTGAAATTTTTGTCTCTCAAGGCAACTATGCAAAGGAGATATTGGGTAAGTTTAACATGGAGATCTGCAAACCCGTGGATACTTCTCTTCCAAGAAATTGGAGGAAAGAGTATGCTACTTCTAGAGAGGTAGTGGATGCTACTGTCTACCGATAGTTAGTGGGTCGCTAATGTATCTAGTAAACATGAGACTGAACATTTGCTACGTAGTTGACCAATAGATTCAAGCTATGGTTAAGCCTACCAAGCTCTTTTGGAAGGCGGGGAAGCATGTCCTAAGATACTTGAGGGGCACATCAGAGTATGGTCTATGGTACATATGAACAGATGGAGTGAAGGTGCATGGCTTCACAGATGCAGATTGGGTTGGCAGTCCATCGGACAGAAATATCACATCAGGAGGGATCTTTAGCATTGGATCAAAATTAGCTTCCTGGTACAGCAGGAAACAACAATCTGTGGTATTCAGTTCAGCGGAAGCAGAATACATGGCAAAAATTCAAGCTGCATGTGAGGCTATCTGGATGAGAAATATCTTGGTTGATCTTTTTAGTTCTCATATGGATCCGACAATGATTCATTGTGATAATTAGAGTTGTATTAAACTCTCAATTAATCCTATGTTTCATGATAGGTCCAAGCATATAGATATCTGGTACCATCATCTCAGAGATTGTATGTAGAGAAGGATCATGTTTCTACAGTACATTCCCACGGAATATTAGGATGCAGATATTCTGACGAAGGTTCTCACCATGAGAAAATTTGAATACCATAGAGACAGGATCGGGGTGAAGGATAAACCCTTTATTATTGAGAGGGAGTGTTGAGATTCAACAAGAAGATTCAACACCCATGCCTAGTGCATTAAGCACCTAGTTGCATTCAGCACTTGGTTGCATTCAGCACCTAGTTTCATTAAGCACCCAGACTAGGGTGGGGCCCACTGTGTTATTTTTAGGTGCATGTCTATTTTGGTTATCCTTTAATTAAGATGGACATTAAACTATAATATATTCTCAATGTGGACTTGAATGAGTTAACTGAAAGTGATAAATTCAGTTAGCTATTGGATTTCGAGTTACAGGTTGGTTGGTGAGACATGCAGAGTAATTCTAGTTGTAACAGAGTTCAAAGTGCAGTGGTGCATGAGTTGGTGCAAGCTGTAAATATTTTAACTCAGTTAAGTGAGTTAAAATCACTTTTTCTAGTTGTACCTGAAGATACACTAGTAAGATATCTAGTGAATTAAATATTAATTAATTCACAATTAGTGATCTCACATGCAACTGAGGACTTACTATTATTAGCTACAAGCATGTCAGATCTAGTGGAGACCCAGTTGAGCTCTAGGTGAAAGGGAAGTTGACTATCAGTTGTAGGATTATTGGCTTGCACACATGCAGGAAAACACCCATTGGAGTGCCCATGATACTTGCGTAGTCAAGGCAGGAAAGAATTCCTATCTTTTAGGGATCTTTACCATCAGGGATTGCGCAAGCAAGGCAAGTTGTCTGGAGGCTGAGAATTGGCTATGTGTTGGTCAGTTTTTCATATGACAGTGTGAGACAATTAGCTGAGTACTTGAGGGTTCTTGTGAGAAGATTTTTGTATGTAATTTTTTCATGATCCATGCTTAATACACAATAGAATATAGTGGGGTTTTTAGCTGTAATCTTTCCTCAGGAAATTATCTGTGTTGTGTGTGATTGATCTTTCTTCATGTTTATGTGATTAGCGATTTTATTTTTTAATTCCACAAAAAATTTGTAGAAGCATTTCAATATTTAACTTTAGTATTGTTAGATCGGGTGAATCCAAGATATACATGCATGTTGTATAATTTTTTACACCCTCAAATAATGTGATGACTTATCATCTGTGGTGCGCATCCAACTCCTTAATCGATGATTCCATCCGTTTGAGACTTTTTCAGAGAACATTGATCAACTTAGTTGCAAAGTGGCACATTGAGTTACAACGTGGCTCTTTCAATAATTTCAACGCTTTAGCAACAACCTTCCTAACTCATTTTCAGTTGCCAGTCCGTTATGCCAATGGCATGAAACTTTTAACTTTGTTAAAATAGAGTACGTCTACATACATTTTAGATCACATACATGAATGGCGATGTAGACGAGGTTTAGTGAAATTTTTCATTTCGCATCAAATTATGGCATAATGGTTTATTAAATCATTGCTTCCAAATATTGTTGAGGATGTAGCTTGTTATCACCCAAAATAAATGAAACATCATTTGACAAGGTTAGACAGATTCATGAGTCAAAAAATTAGGTTGTAGGATTCATTTTTATGCTTGGTCAAGGGAAATATTAAATTTTTCTTGTTTTAGGTTACCCTAAGGTCTAAACCCACTCATTTTCAAACTCCCTCATGTCACATCATACATCATTTTCTAAATGATTTCAATTTCCAAACTTTTTGTACCGAAAGTGTCAAATTAGCCAAGAAACCACAGTTTTGTAGCAAAATACACTGTGAAAAGTCACTTTTCGCTACGAAACTGTTGATAGCTTTGTAGCGAAAATAGTTAAATTAACACTAAAAATTCTACGAAAGCGCGGTTTTTTGTCTGTCTTGTCAGTCTAGCTGTTAGGTGTCAGAAAATCGTTGGGAATGAGTAGGTTAGATGTTTTTCGAGTCATGGAGGGATAAATCCAAGGTACATGCTTAGGTTTGCAGTCATCATGATCAGTTTAGGTAATGTAAGAATCATAATTGAGTCATGAGAAGACATCAAAACTTCAAATCCTTTCCTAATTCAGTCATTCTCATTTCTAATTCCTCCTTGCGTAATATTTGAGCTCTAGAGAGCTATTATACTAAGCCAAAGTTGTGGTTGGTTCTTTTCAAAGGTTTGCTTTGAACATCATCAAGTGAGGATGCAAATTTCATCAAGCAAGGTTGAACATCATCAAGCGAGGCTATGCAAAACTTAGAGAAACCATGGCAAAGAAAATAAGGACTAACAAGGGTGGCCAGTGCCTCAGATATGAACCTGCAGACATGAATTTGATCTATGAAGACCCAGCAATAGTAGAAGCCTTTAGAAGAGCAGGCTTCCTACATTTTTGTGAGGAATTACAAGGTTTTCATAAATAGGTGTCCAAGGATTTTTCTTTGAATTTTAGTGGAACAGCCACTAAAGTGAGAATGCTCAATTTTTCCATCACACCAGACATTATTTTTACTGCTACAGAGATTCCAAGAGGCCAAGAGAGCTGGTTCAAAGGTTTCATGTTTAATATGGAGTAATGCAAATAGTTCATGAAGCCTAAGCATACTAAAATGGACCTCACCAATGCTATTCCAAGAAGTTACATAAAAGACAACTATTCAAAATTACTGCTCATCATCCAAAATTACTTTACTTGTGAAGGAAGGTACCACAAAGTATATTCATATCATTTCAAATTACTTCTGCATTTTACTGGTAAGGTTTCCATTAATCTGCCTTTCTATTTGCATAGAAGTTTGTCAAAATTACTTCTTTATTTCATCATGGTTTAATGAAATTATTGGTCTTAGATGAACTTCAAAGGTTAGGGAGAGATTGATCCTTATTCTTGTTTGTTAGTGGTTCTGAGCTAGATGCTCTTACTCCTTCAATAACTCCTAAGTCTACGAAAATTCCATCACCATTAGCAGCACAATAGAGGGAATCATTAGTAGCAGAGCCAAGTGAACCTGCCAGAGCATAACCAAGTGAAAAAATTATGAAGGAGTGAGAGCAAATGCAGATTTTTGACACACCAAGTATACCACTTGCAAAATAGAAGTCAAAGGTGGTCAAACATACAAAACAGAAACAAACTGTTAGTAAACAAGGAACCAAAAGGATTACTAGGAGTCAAACAGTGGTTTTTGAAGAGAAGACAATAGCTGTAGAAGATAGAACAGAACCTAAGGGAAATCTAGAGGACATTTTACATGCCATTGACATAGAAGAAACTCCTATTTTCCAAGCTGAGTTTATAGAGGAAGGTGGGCAGAAGTTAAAGAAGGCTAAATCTGCAAAGAAATTAGAATTTGAGGGAGAAGATGTAGGTTTCATGTTCCAAGCAAGAAAGCCTATGACAAGGCATGCTAAGAAGCTATTAGAGAGAAGTAAAGAAGTTCAACCACCCATTGATACAGCTCAGCCACCTCAAGAGGTTATTGACCTATCATCACCTCTAGAGAAAGATACAGTCAGCAAATCAAAGAAGGGAAAAGAGAAGGTGATGGAAAAAATAGAGTTGCAGCTCCTTGAAGAAAAATTGAAAGTGGCTAATCATGAAATTGCTATTATGAAAAGGGAAGCAAGGAAACACAGTGTAGAGAAGACTCAATTTGAAAAGATGAAGGAAATTTGGGAAGAGCAGGCTGACACTATATCTGAGACTTTAAACAACACACGGCATCTCATTAAATGGACAATTCCAGCAAGGAAAGAATCCAAACATGTTAGGAGGATAAACACACAGTTGAAAGCCACCAATATAAGATTGAAAGACCGGGTTAAATACCTTCAAGAGAAACTTGAACTGATTCATGAATAGTTAGAGAAAAAAGGTTTTAAAATGGTTGTGATTGAAGAGCCAATAGTTCAACCAATTGTAAATGAGGAAGAAATGCCTCAACGAGCATAAGACCATTAGACATCTGGCATTCATGACAGGTAGCAATATTTTTGTATACATCTTTAAACGTTGTTGGCCAATAATACCCTGCTCTAAGAATCTTGTTTACTGTAGCCTTCCAATAATGATGACCTCCACAATCTCCTTTGTGGAACTTCTAAATCACTTTACCATCCTCCTCTTCCAGCAAACAATTCAACAATATACCACCGGTATCATTCCAAAACATATTTTTGTCAATGATGCAATACCTCAAGTATTTTAGCTTCACAAACCTTGCCTTGGACTTTGTCAGCTCAATAGGCGCTCTATGATGATGTAGGACAAAATTAATTTCCTTATACCACTCTGAAATGATATATTTTTCTTCAATGGGGATCAATTCCTCATCTTCATCTGAAATTTCTGATATTTCTGCAATTAAATTCATGTCAAGACAGTCAAAGTTTGATTGTGCCATCAACTTTGCTAGACCTTGTCCTTTAACCAATTTTGTTGGCTTGATCTCTATGTCATATTCCAGCAAGTTTGTAATCCGTTTCCCCCTCTTACCATCAGGGTCAGCTTGAGTTAGTATGTCTTTTACAACAACATTAGGAAAAAAAGTGTTGAGATTCAACAAGATGATGAGCTTAGTGAAATTTAAGCACCTTCACTAAGTGGGGCCCGCGGGATATTTTTAGGTGTATGTCTATTTTTAGACATTGTGAGCATATTCTATAAGTTGCAGGATGCTATTTGTAGATGGTTGGTCAATTGTGAAAAATAGATGAGATTCTATATTTTAGAAGATTGGGCAAAGTCTATTTATAGATCGTCAATCTAAAAATAGATACATGTTGATTATTATTAGCCCTTAGTAATAATATGACAATAAATATCAACTTATTCTCTTGGAGCACTTTATTTCAGTGAACAGATTTGGAAAATTAGTGGGCTGAAAGAATTACGCAATTCCTAGGGTGGTTGGTGACTCATGCATGGAGGACTCAGTTAGAACTGAAGTGGCAGAGTTGTGACAGAGTTGGAAGAGTATTTATGGGAGTTGTTATTCAGTTTAACTCAGTTAAGTGAGTTAAACTCAGTTGTGCTAGTTGTATCTAGTTCTAACTGAAGATACACTAGTGAGAGTTTATTGAATTAATT
Source organism: Pinus albicaulis (assembly GCA_034641835.2). Taxonomy (NCBI): domain Eukaryota; kingdom Viridiplantae; phylum Streptophyta; class Pinopsida; order Pinales; family Pinaceae; genus Pinus; species Pinus albicaulis. Next base: position 257,992,662 of record CM076571.1, read on the forward strand.
ATTTAATTAACTCATACATAGAGACTCACTTGCAACTGAACAAATACAGTAGTTAACTACTTGCATGTCAGTTCCAGTGGAGACCCAGTGGAGAGATAGGTGAGAGGGTGAGATGGACTATCTGTTGTGACTATAGTGATGCATTCAATGCATCTAACACACATTGGATATGCCAATGAGGATTTCACAGTCAGGGAAAGGCCAATTTGAATTCATTCATTGGTCTTCTTCAGTAGGGATTGCATAGTGAAGGCAGGCTGTCAGGAGGTAAGAAATTGGTGCATAGATATGCAAATTTCTACACGACAGTGTGTAATGATTGTTGATTGTACTGAGAACTTGATTTACTAGGCTTTGTATGAGATTATTACATGATCCATTGATATACATAATATATGATAGTTGGAGTTTTTATATTTAATCTTTCCCGTTAAACAATTGTGTTTATGTGCAATTGATTTTCTTCATATGTGTTTTGCAATTGGCGATTTAATTTCCGCAAAGAATTAAGTGGAAGGATTTTGTATTTAACATAAGATTAATTTGTTAGATTAGGAGAATCCGGTAATAATATCAGTATTAATAAATTTCTACATGGTATCGGAGAAGTGATAATCATTGGAGGTTGCAAAATTGAAGCGGTGTTGAGTTTTGTGCTGGTGGACAATTTAAATTTGCTGCAGAAATTTCTTGGTGCGACAGTTGAGTATTCATTGAAATGTCTTTCAATGGGTTGCGGTTGGAGTATGCCTTTGAGGGTATCTGGAACTACATAGCCTAGAAGGATAGGATGGAGGTGGTGCTTGAAGATAATGGACTGAAGGAGTTCATAGATAGCAATGTTTCTAAGCCTACTTCTATCGATGCTGCATTACTTGGCGCATGGAAAAAGAAGGTATCGAAGACAAGAAGAATTCTATTGGAAGGTGTGAAAGACCATATTGTGTCAAGACTTCATGGGAAAGCCACTCCATTTTCAATGTGGAAGGCTTTGACAGATCTTTTCCAAAGCAATAGCGACCATAGGAAGTTGGCACTGAAAGATTATCTCAGAAAAATCAAAATGGAGAAGGGCGACAATATTCCAAAATATCTCACGAATTTTGTCCAATGTAGGGATGAGCTGGGGAGTGTGGGAATCGCAGTTGCGGATGATTACTTGGTGATCTTGGCTCTCCTTGGGCTTTCTAAGAGTTGGCACAGCTACGAAGACTCTATCAATGGACGAGAGAAACTGTTGGATGAGGAGCGACTTTGGTCGAATCGTGTGCAGGAGGAGATAAGGCGGAATACCAGGGATGGCTCTTCATTGAAGAATGATGATGAAGAGAATTGCGCTTTGGCTACCAAAGCAAGGAAAGGTAAGGGGAAGAAATCCCATCCAAAATCCGAGGCTAAAGGAAAGAAGTTGGATTTGTCCAAGGTGAAGTGTTTTCACTGTCACAAACATGGGCATCTCGCCACTAACTGCCCACAGAAAAAGAAAAACAAGAAGGTTGTTGGAGCTGTAGTGAGTGAGGCCTTAGCCTCGCAATTTTAACTTGATTTCTCTTTGATTGCATGCTTGGTTTCAAGTGCAATGGGATCGGTGTGGTATCTTGATAGTGGTGCTTCCTTCCATGTGACAGGAGACAAGGAGTTTTTTAGTGACTTGGAGGAGAAGGATCTCCAAATGCATATAGAGATGGGTGACGATGGTTGATACAGTGCGACCAGCATTGGAACCATTACCTTCGAGAGGGATTCAGGTAAACCATTTCTATTGAAATATGTTATGCATGTTCTAGGTCTGAAGAAGAACTTGGTCTCAGTCGCATTGTTGGAGGACAGAGGTTATGACATTGTTGTCAGCGAGGGAAAATCTTTCTTGCGACTTAAAACAACAGGTAAAACCAAGAGGATAGGGATTCAAGTTAAGAATCTCTACAAGCTAGAGGTAGATGGTTGTGCTGCAATGATGGGAAAAGCAAAAGAAGTGGTGAGCCGGGATGAGGGTGAATTATGGCACAGGAGATTGGGCCATATTCACCATGGTGCCTTGAAGATTTTGCAGCAAATTTCTACTGGACTTCCCAAGGGTACTCTTGGGCAGTTAGATCAATGCAAGGGATGTACTATGGGTAAGTTTGTGAAGACCACCTTTCATGAGAAGGAGAACTGTGCTTCTGTGATCCTGGAGAGAATTCACACAGACGTGTGTGGACCTTTATTGGTTGCTTCAACAGCAAAACACACGTATTATGTTATATTTGTTGATGACTATTCTTGTAGAAGCTAGATCTTCTTCATACAGAATAAGAGCAAAACATTCTCAAAGTTCTGTGAGTTTAAAGCATTGGTGGAGAAAGAGTCGGGGAAGCAAGTGAAGGCTCTGAGAAGCAATAATGGTGGTGAATATATCTTGAACGAATTAAAAGACTTGTGTAGAAAAGAAGGAATTTGAAAAGAACTCATAGCTCCTCATAACCCACACCAGAATGGGGTCATGGAGAGGAAGAACAGAATGATCGTGGATGTTGCACGAGCTATGTTGCATGACTAGGGCGTACCAATGTACTTGTGGGTGGAAGCATGCAAAACTACGATTTATGTGCAAAATCGTTGTCCTCATAGAGTACCTGGCATGAGTACAAGTAAATAAGCTTTTGCTGGTAAGAAGACTAATATTTCTCATTTGAATATTTTTTGCTCATCTACTTACATTCATGTGATAAAGGATGCTAGGAAGAAGCTGGAGCGGATTGCAGAAGTTGGGATATTTTTGTGGTACACAGAAACACCCCATAATTATCATGTGTATTTTCCAAACAGTCGAATGACTGTGGTGCGACGTGATATAAAATTCAATTAGGTGAAAGCCATGAAGTTATCGCTTGAGAGGGAGCTACACTTGCATGTAGAGGAGGAACTTATTGTTCCCAAAGATGAGCCTCTAGATGTGAATCAGCCACAAGAGGAAATTCATGGAGTGGAGGGGTCCACTCATGTAGAACCAAACATCAGAACAGGCAGAAATCATACCACAGAAGCTAAGAGACTGAAGCTTGATGCAGCACAGAATGTAGGAGTCCCTACATCAAAGCGCAGAGAGAGACAATCACCTAACCAATTCACTAGATACATGGTTCTCATGAGAAAGTGTATCGTGACAGAGCCATCTTCTTTTGAAGAAGCAGCGCAGGTGCCCACATAGGTAGATGCCATGGTGGAGAAGTATGACTCCATTGTCAGAAACAATGCTTGGGAGATTGTTCCAAGGGCGGTTCATAAATCAGTGGTAGGTTCAAGATGGATCTACAAGGTAAAGCAAGTTGCTGATGGGAGCATCGAGAAGTATAAGACGAGATTTGTTGCCCAAGGATTCTCACATATCGAGGGGATTGATTATGAATAAACCTTTGCACCTGTCGCACAGTATTCTTCCATAAGGACCATCCTTTCTCTCTCAGCGCAGATGGGTTGGCACATTCAACAAATGGATGTGAAGACTGCGTTCCTTAATGGGATCATTGAGGAAGAAGTGTACATTGAGCAACCTGAAGGATTTGAGATCTTCAGCAATGAGTCGCATGTGTGCAGACTCAAAAGAGCACTATATGGGTTGAAGCAAGCACCTCATGCTTGGTACACACGGATCGATAGCTATTTTACTGGACTTGGCTTCACCAAGAGTGAGGCGTATGCAAACCTGTACCAAATTGTGGTGGAGGGTAAGATTTTTATCATTGTTATTTATGTTGATGATTTAATAATAATGGGTGATGAGTAGAGTATACACTCATGCAAGGTAGATATTACAAAGGAGTTTGAGATGAAGGATTTGAGCCTCCTTCATTATTTCCTTGGATTGGAAATATGGCAGTGAGAAGGTGAACTGTTTGTGTCTCAAGGCAAGTATGCTTGGGAGATACTTGGTAAGTTTCACATGGAGGACTGCAAGCCCATGGATACTCCTCTTCCAGGAAATTGGAGGAAAGAGGATGCTACATCGGCAGAGGTAGTGGACGCCATTTTTTATCGACAGTTGGTCGGTTCGCTCATGTATTTAGTTAATACAAGACCGGACATATGATATGTAGTGAACCAGCTTAGTCAAGCGATGGTTAAGCCTACTAAGCTCTTTTGGAAGGCAGGAAAGCATGTCCTGAGGTATCTCAGGGGCACATTTGAGTATGGCTTATGGTACAGACAGATGAATGAGGTGAAGTTGTGTGGCTTCACGGATGCAGATTGGGCAGGTAGCCCAACGAACAGAAAAAGAACATCAGGAGGGGTTTTCAGTATCAGATCTATAGCAATTTCTTGGTACAGCAAGAAACAAAGATCCATGGCACTCAGTTCAGTGGAAGCAGAATACATGGCAGAAATTCAAGCTGCATATGAGGCTATCTGGATGACGAAGATCCTGGTTGGTTTGTTAGGTTCTCATTTAGATCTTACAGTGATACATTTTTATCATTAGAGTTGCATTAAAATCTCAATTAATCATGTGTTTCATGATAGATATAAACATATAGATATCCGGTATCATCATATCATAGATTGTGTGCAGCGGAAGATCATGTTGCTTCAGTACATTCCTACGAAAGATCAAGATGTAGATATTCTGATGAAGGTGCTCAGCAAGAGCAAATTCGAATACCATAGAGGCAAGATCGGGGTGAAGGATAATCCCTATATTGTTGAGAGGGAGTGTTGAGATTCAACAAGATGATGAGCTTAGTGAAAAATAAGCACCTTCACTAAGTGGGGCTCGCAGGATATTTTTAGGTGTATGTCTATTTTTAGACATGGTGAGCATATTCTTTAAGTTGTAGGATGCTATTTGTAGATTGTTGGTAAAATGTGAAAAATAGATTAGATTCTATTTTTTTAAATATTGGGCGAAGTCTATTTATAGATCGTCAATCTAAAAATAGATGCATGTCGATTATTATTAGCCCTTAATAATAATCCAACAATAAATATCAACTTATTCTCTTGGAGAACTTTATTTCAGTGAAAATATTTGGCAAATCAGTGGCTGAAGGAATTATGTAATTCCTAGAGTGGTTGGTGACTCATGCATGGAGGACTCAGTTAGAACTGAAGTGGCAGAGTTGTGACAGAGTTGTAAGAGTAGTTATGGGAGTTGTTATTCAGTTTAACTCAGTTAAGTGAGTTAAACTCAGTTGTGCTAGTTGTATACAGTTCTAACTGAAGATACACTAGTGAGAGTTTAGTGAATTAATTATTTAATTAATTCATAACTATAGACTCACTTGCAACTGAAAAAATACAGCAATTAACTACTTGCATATCAGTTCGAGTGGAGACCCAGTGGAGAGATAGGTTAAAGGGTGAGATGGACTATCTGTTGTGACTATAGTGATGCATTCAATGCATCTTACACACATTGGAGATTCCAATGAGGATTTCGAAGTCAAGGCAAGGCCAATTCGAATTCATTCAGTGGTCTTCTTCAGCAGGGATTGCGCAGTGGAGGTAGGCTGTCAGGAGGCAAGAAATTGGTGCATAGATATGCAAATTTCAGCATGATAGTGTGTAATGATTGTTGATTTTACTGAGAGATTGATGTACTAAGCTTTGTATGATTTTATTACATGATCCATTGATATACATAATATATGATAGTTGGGGTTTTCAGCTTTAAGCTTTCCCATTAAGCAACTGTGCTTATGTGCGATTGATTTTCTTCATATGTGTTTTGCAATTGGCAATTTAATTTCCACAAAGAATTAAGTGGAAGGATTCTCTATTTAACATAAGATTAATTTGCTAGATCAGGAGAATCTAGTAATACTATCAGTATTAATAAATTTCTACAAAAATGTATAATATGAGAATGCAGAATGTAAATTCTGAAATCTTTGATAGCCTTAACCAAGGCATAAGCTTGCTTCTCTAAGATGTTGTACTTTAGCTCTGAGTTAGCTAATGTCCTACTAAAAAATGAAATGTGTTGCTCAGTACCTTGTTGTCCTTTTTACAACAAAACTCAAGAAATTGTATTTTCCGATGCAAAATTAAAAACCAAAAATTATTTTGAGAAATCCGGGCTGATCAATACTAGTGCTTGGGTGAGTGCCTTTTTTATTTCCTCAAATGAGTGTTTTTCTTCTGTTGTACACTTGATGTCAACTCCTTTCCTCAGCATACTTGATATGTCCTTTAAAATCTCAGAAAAATTAGGAATAAACCTCCTCACAAAATTTACCTTTCCAAGAAAATATTGAATCTCCTTTCTGCTTCTAGGCAAATCCACTTTCTGAATTACATTGACCCTGTTTGGATCAATATTAATCCCATCTTTAGAAATAATATGTCCAAGTAATTTACCTGAAATTTTAAGTCTCTATATTAGTAGTGTAGTCTCTTATTATGTTAGTGTAGCCCCACTTATTGTTATTGTTGTACCCCTGTAACCCCCATATTGTTATTATTGTGCCCTTACATTATTATTGTCAGGTCGGCTAGGATTACATTGTGGCCCACTAGGATTATATTGTGGCCCCATGGACTCCTATATATAGAAGGAGGTTTTGTTCATTTGTATCATCCAAGAATTTTTCATTTATGTAATGTATTGGAGGTTTCCCCCTCGAAGTGGCTTATTTCTATGGCGTTGATATCTCTTTTCTTCTATTTTTGGAGCTGGTTACACAACATTTGGTATCAGAGCTTTGGATTCTAGGGTTTCGCTGCTCCAAATAGGTCATCGTGGAATTTTCGCTATAACTTTTGTTCTACGAAGTTTCAGAAGCTGAAATTTTTAGGGTGCGAAGCGGAAATCCTAAGGAAGCTTTTCGAAAAATTTTAGAGCTTGGTTCGCAATATTTGCGGAGATATCATCTGTGGAAGTTAGGTCTTTTTTCAGGCTCCTAAACAGGTCATCGTGGAATTTTCACTATAACTTTTTTTGTACAAAGGTTCAGAATCTGAAATTCGTATGGTGCAAATCTGAAATCCTGAGGAAATTCGTCAAAAAATTTCAGAGCTTGTTTCGTAATATTTTTGGAGATATGATCTATGGAAAGTAGTGATTTTTCAGGCTCCTGAATTTCATCTCAAAGAGGTGATCGTGGGAAAAGTTCAATAACTCTCTCTCTGGGAATCGGATTGGAGTGCCGTAAAAATTGGTCATAATTACACGGACTATAGTTTCTTGGATATCAATTTTAGAGACAAAATATGAAACAGTGACACGTGGAAAGTCGTACAAGTTCGCTCTACTGAACCAGTCCATAATTAGGTCATTGTGGGAGATTGGACACAAATTTATCTTGGAGAATCCAAATCAGGTCAGACCTGTGGCATTCAAAAGAGAATTCAGAGGGCTATTTCATTGCTGAATTTCATATATTGAAGAGTCACAATCACAGAGATAATCAAATTCCAATATCGAGCTCCTCAAAAGAAAATAAAAGGTGTGTATTGTTTTTCCCGAATTGCATAAATCTTGTTTGAAAAATTAGTTTGAAGTGATTCCAAGGGCCTATTGAGCATATATTTCAGTATTGCGTTCTGAAATGCCTCATAAAAATAATTCAACACCCATTAAGCCCTCAAAAATCTATACTATGATGCATGAAGTGGAAGTATTGCAGTATGAGATATCAAAATTACGGTACCAAGTGCAACAGATTTCGATCTTACGAAGAGCAACCAAAGATGACATAGATGGTTTAAAAGAAGAAATGGAGGCTAAGTTGGATTGTTTGAAGGATAAAATAATAGCTAATATGGATGATAAATTAGTGGAAGATGACATCGAGCATCAACAACAAGTTCTCCAACTCTCAAAGGATAACCTAACTTTGGTGCAGAATCTAATGAAACAACAGGAATATCAACATCACATCGAAAAAAGTTCTGAAGCAGTAAAAAAAACAAGAACTCGACAAGTACGATCAATTTTAGAGTATCTCAGCAAGTGGAAGAACTTTCCTGTACAAGATTCCACATGGGAGGATGAGAATTTTATACAGAAGCATCAAGAAATAATCAAGCGTTGAGGACAACACTTGTTTGAAGGAGAGGGGCATGTTAAGTCCCTATATTAATAGTGTAGTCCCTTATTATGTTAGTGTAGCCCCACTTATTTTTATTGTTTTACCCCTGTAACCCCCATATTGCTATTATTTTTCCCTTACATTATTATCGTCAGGTCAACTAGGATTACATTGTGGCCCATTAGGATTATATTGTGGCCCCATGGACTCCTATATATAGAAGGAGGTTTTGTTCATTTGTATCATCCAAGAATTTTTCATTTATGTAATGTATTGGAGGTTTCCCCCTCGAAGTGGCTTATTTCTAAGGCGTTGATATCTTTTTTCTTCTATTTTTGGAGCTGGTTACACAACACTTGCTATGTCCTTTAAAATCTCAGAAAAATTAGGAATAAACCTCCTCACAAAATTTACCTTTCCAAGAAAATATTGAATCTCCTTTCTGCTTCTAGGAAAATCCACTTTCTGAATTACATTGACCCTGTTTGGATCAATATTAATCCCATCTTTAGAAATAATATGTCCAAGTAATTTACCTGAAGTTAAATCAAAAATACTTTTGGTGGGATTCAGAGAAATGCAAAACCTTCTACACTTCTGCAGAATTCTTTCTAGATGCTTCAAATGATCTTCTTCCCTCCTTGATAAGACTGTTATGTCATCAAGGTAAACAATCACCATCTTGTCCTTCTCTTCAGCAAAAGCAATATCCATTGCCCTCTGAAAAGTAGCTCCTGCATTCATGAGACGAAATGGCATCTTGGCATACATGAATGTGCCCCATGGTGTAGTAAAAAAGGTTGTTTTTCCTGATCATCCGGATGTATAAGTATCTGATTATAACTTGAAAAACCATCAAGCATAGACATCCTTTGGGAACCAACAATGTTCTACAAAATTTGGTCCATCTTTGGGAGAGGGTAATTGTCCTTCATGTTAGAGTCGGTATCTTCATCCCTCCGTCAGAGATCAAATTTCTCTTGTTGCATTACATTTTTAGGTGTCTCATCCAGTCAGCTGCATTCCATTAGGAGCATGGATCATTTGACGGTAGTGGCTTTTTGCTTATGTTCCTCATGTCTTATACCTGCTGGCCTAGTTCTGTTCATAAAAATCATTTACAGTCATTTTTGGTCTCATAGTTTGCAAAGAATCATTTGTAGGGTTTTAGTCTCATTAGGTCTAGGGTTTCATTCATCAGGTCTTCAAAATGCCTAATAATGGTCAGTAGGCACATGAGGAGGTTCGAAATAAGTTTTCACTACAAAAAATTTCATTGTCATATGCTTAATAATGATTTTTCTTCAAAACTTTGTTTTGAAGAAAAATTGTCTATTTCATCTTTATGTAATAAATGCAATGTAATTTTTAAGTTTTTCAGTTGTAATAATACTCCACTCGCAGCCTGGTCACCTTTGCCAAATTTCCATGCCATCTATTCCCTGCAAGACAGACAGATAGCTCATTATTCAGTCCAAAAGCCAAAGGGAAACAAAAACAAAGTTTAAAGTGAAATGTCAAGTTTTCAACATTACAAAGTGGGTTTTCAAATAGAAAAAATCAAAATATTTGGCATAATAGATATTTTCATGTTTCAAAGATTCATTTGTGTGCCAAGAAACAGCAGTGAACAAAGAAGAACCCGTGAGGAGTGAAGGAAGAATTTTGGAAGGTGGACTGTGTTGAAATTGGTTGCGCGGCACACTGGGCAGGTGTCGCGACGCATCGGAGGTGCACGACGCATTGAGTTCACTACCTATGTATGAGTTTGAACCAGCGCGACGCATTGAACCAGCGTGGCGCACTGGGTTTGGCGCGCGACGCACATGGCAGAGAACTGATTTATTGCCATTTCTTCCAAATTTTTGAACCGGTTCGGTCAATCTTTGTCCGAGTAAGTTGAAACAACTTCTCTATTTCCATGAACATGTATTTGGTGTTGATTATGAGATTGATTATGAGAATTTGAAAACAAAAAACCAAACCCTATTCTCTTGTTTTAAGAATGCTCCTAGGGTTTTAAATTTGGTTTGGTGTCAATCATTGCCATTTTCCCTATCCATTATCACTTCTCATTTTATCACTACAGCTCATTCCCCTATCCCCTTACATCCCTTAAGTCATTCATTCCTCTCCCATTCTCATTATCCCTATCCCACATGTAAAATTCCTCCAAACCCCAAGTTTATCCCAAGAAGTTATGTGGCATTCCCTTGTCCCTAAAACTTATCAAATCACAGTTTTCAAAAGGAAAATATCACTTGATTAAAGTTCATTGGTCCCCACTGCCCTATTCCTCCATATTCCCTCTCATATTACTATATTTGGTAGTCAAATCAAAACACCAAAATTCTCATTGTCATCCAAGACAACCTAGACCTTGCATAGACCTTGGACATCATGGAGACAGATACTGATACATATTATGACCGAGACAGTGACTCCACCACTGAGTTACATGCACCTAGAAGGCCTCATAAGAGTGGCATACATGTGAGGGAGGAGCCCACTTCATTGGCTGAATTGCAGGCCTTTCCACTTGCCATGGCATGTTTTCAACAACAATATTGCTTTCAATTTTGTGAAATGGTTGCTAGGGTCCATCATCATCAGGAGCTGGCCCATTTGTTTGCATTGCATCTACATGATGGTCAGGTCACCCTTGCCGATGTGACATTCACTTTAACACCGGAAACTATCTCTCAGGCAATCGGAATACCAAATGTTGGAGAACAGTGGAACAAAAGACAGCAGGTGACAGAGTGCATTATGAGCCATATAGCAAGCCCAGCTTTTTGAAACAACTCAGTAGAGTGTTTCCTTTCCGGTTCTTAAAGGATTCCTATGCTCCTCTAATGAAACTTATTATCAGATATTTCAGTTGTGAGGGTCGATTTTCACGTCTCTATGCCTATCATATCAAGTTATTGATGCATTTTACCAGAGTGAGGATGATTAACATCCCTTATTTCATGTGCCGGAATATTGAGAGGATGACCACTCTCATGCAAAGAAAAACTCTTGAGCAGCAATACAATAGTATCTATCACTTTGCACTGATCAAAATTGTGGTTATGCATCAGCTCGACTTGCAGGGCATTTCATGGGAGGATTTCATTGCTAATGATTTCTTCACAACTCTTCAGGTTCCTTCGAAGGTTGTTCATGAGGTAGGTGAACCTTCATATCAGCATGAAGGTCACGAGACACAGACCATCAGTGTGCCGGTGTTTGTTACTTATCAGAGAGGCACCAGAGGATTATTTGCAGCAGCCCGGCGAGTATTATCTCCACCTAGGGTGGAAGGGGTCTCGCTTCCATCATCAGCAGCACAGGTACAGGTATAGGACAGAGGTAAGAGGCCCATGTAGGATGAGGGGCCTTCAGGAGGCCAGGATACTAATTTCATACTCATTGATGAGGATTTGAGCTCTCCAAGCTCAAAGTTGAGAGAGACCATTCAGGAGCAGAAGGTGGAGATAAACACTTTGACCATCAAGTTGAAAAGAGCCCAATGGGTTATCAACTACCTTGAGCAGTGAAACAAAAAGTTGGAAGATCACCAAACTATCATGGAGTTGCAAAATATCCGTGAGAACTGGCAAGCTGCCCAAAGAAGCCAAACCGAAATGACATCCATTGAGCGAGAGATTGAGGTTGATCGAGAGACTTCGCTCGAAAGGGTCAATATTCATTTGGAGAAGCTTTTGGAGAAGGAAAACAAGGAAAATAACATGTTGAGGCACATGAAGAACCATTATTGGGCGCGAAATCATGTTTGCAAGGCGTGAATCAAGATCTTGAAAGCAAAGTTAAAGAGTGCACTAAAGCGTCGCAAAAGGAATGATAGACTCCAAATTTTGGTTGAAGCTTCCTTGGCCCAGCATAGTACATGATGGAGGACACTCAGCCCAAATTTCAAGAAATTTGGGACACATTTTGTCAATTTTGAATTTTTGGCTTTAACACAGATTTTTCTGCCCGATGCGTCGCGCCACTCGGCGCACGCTTACAATTGGGAGCTCCTCTTGGGGAAAAATTTGTATTTCTAGATTTTTCATGAAAATTTATGCATGCCTACCCATTACCTAGAGATTTTGACAAGTTTTGGGTTGTCGGAAGGGTCAAAAACACCCTAAAATTGACCTTTCTGCCACTTTTTGGACACACAGGAAGCAGTATTGGGAAAACTCATTTTTGGAGGGGAAAATGACAACCAAATTCAGAATTCCACTTGGGTTGGAAAGTAGACAAGAAAGGCTTTCCAATGATTTATCCTGAACTCAATTGGGACACCGAGAAGGCCCTCAAAATCGGCTTCAAAGTGGCACGACGCATTAGGAATTTTGGCTCAGTTTTCACTCAGTAACTCAGATTTTCGCCTAGTTTTGGCCAGTTTGACTTTTTTATCTCCAAATGTGAAAATATTGATGTAACTTGATGTAATTTCATGACTTTGATGTAATTTTGGCACATTTTTACTCATGCAAGTAGATTCATTCACCAAAAAGTGAAATGTAACTGAATGAATCAGTTTCCTATCTTATAGAGACAAGTTGTTCCACTGCCTATTTTCCAGTTCTTAGTTTAGATATTGTTGAAACAGCTCCTAGAATAGTGAGCTCGACCCCTAGAGGCATGGGGATGAGTTATTCTTTTCTATATCTGCTAGTTTCTCAGTCATTTTCAGGGTTGGACACTTGGGATTGCTTTGAGCTTCATTGTACATTTCATCTCTGCATTTTTGGCAAAGGAATAGACCAGGGTTTGCAGCACTCTTTGGGATCCATGTGGCTCTATGTCTTGATGGTGTGTTTCTCTCTGTGATTGTAAGTTTACTAATGTTTCATGTGTATCATCTTCCTTCTTATTTCTTCTTAAATTAAACAAACAAGTTATAAAGGTGGAATTCATTATATTTGCAGTGCTCTACCTTGAGTTTTGTTTAATTTTCCATGTTTTCAAACTATTTGAAGAGGATTCTTGCAAGCCTCTTTCCCTATTTAGCTCCTCACCGGTCTTAGCTATCCATTTCATTCATTTCAAAGCATCAAAACAATTTCCTTCCTTGCCCCATTCAGAACTCTGCAAAAACTAGGCCTCATTCCCAAACCCAAAATCTGCCTTTCCCTTTGCTCCAATAAAACACCTTCAAAATCAAATCCAACCTCTTTACATATATACCTAGCCTAAAATCAGCCTTTATTTAGTCATCTCAAGCCTCATTGATTATTTTTCGCTAAGATTGACAAGGAGAGAGCCCTCTCCCGATCTGGTAGGGCTAGCTACCAGATTAAGCGTGGTTTGATGTTACCCTAGACTCTGCCTTATTCAACCTGAGGTGGATTTAGGAAATAAAACTTCAGAGAGGCTTTGTTCAAGTTTTTGAAGTCAATGTATATTTTGATTTCTCCACTCTTTTTTCTGACAGGAACCAAATTTGCGAGCCACTTTGAGAATCTGATTGGAACAATGATTTTGGCATCAAAGAGCTTCTTGATTTCCTTCTCAATTAGAGGCATGAGAAGTGGATTAATTCTCCTCAACTTCTGCTTGAAAGGATTTTCATTTTCTTTAATGGGAATAGTATGTTGAATGATAGTAGGATCATACTTCTTCAAATCAGCGTAACTCCAAGCAAAAACACCTATGAATCTTTTCATCATCTCAATATATTTATACTTCATATCAGCTGAAAGAAACTTTGAAAGTTTAATCATTTTTGGCATATCTACTAAACCAAGGTTAGAACTCTCTACCTCTTCATCATCAGCTTGTATCCTAGGAGATTTTAACACATCATTCTGATAAAAAAGCTTCTCAGGGGGTATGAGGCCTTTGGGTATAAAGTTATTCTTCAGTTGTAACACTTCAGAATTTCCCTTAGATTCAGCAAGCATGTTTTTCTGATCTACTTGTGTATTTTCAAACTCTTATTTCCGCTAAATAAAGTTCTTAACTTGTTGGTCATCCTCAAATACTTGCCAGTGGATAATTTTATCAAGGATAGCTGGTCTATGGCGAACCTCAACCTCATATTTTTTAGTGGAATGTATGGGAATGATGAAAATACTTGCAGAGACAGCTAGGGAGTTAGTAATGGAGTTTTGGTCTCTAGTCTTAACAATGAATGAATGTTCTTGGAAATTTTCCAACATGTCCATGACTAAGTTTATGTATACCCTCATTCTCACATCCTTTGTTTGATACACACCTTAAACTTGTTTAATGACTAATTCATAATCTGAGTACCCATTTTTTTAAACTTATAAGCCCAAAATCAAAGATTCATATTCAGCCATGTTATTTGTGCAATCAAAATTCAGTTTGTAAGAAAAGAACATGCTTTCATCACTTGGACTTGTGATCCAAATCCCTGCTCTTTCCCCCTCTCTTCCTGCTTATCCATCAAAGTGCAACAACCAGCAACCTTCCGCCTTCTCATCACTGATTTGTTGATCTTCTACTTGCTAATTTTCTGGCTGATGAATTGCAGATTGCTGATTTTCTGCCTTCTTCTCATCTTCTGCGTCATCAGTCGACTCATTGAAAATAATGGCAGATCCAAGTTCAGTATCAAGAGCATAAATTGGAAAGTTTTGAAGTTTATCTTTACTACTCACCATGTAAGTCATTATTGTCTCTCTATACAGTCTCCTTTGCTCACCAAAAATAGGAATGGTGGCATAAGTAAGGTCCATATGCATTGTACCTTTGATTTTTGCTACCGATGACCTTGATAATAGCATGCCAAACTTTGGTGGAATGACTGCTACCACAATATCCATGACCATTGTCTTGGCAGGGACTTGTGTAAGACCAAAAACAACATCTTTAATTAAACCAATGCACTGAACTCTTTTTGAATCAAAAGAAAACAAGTCCTTATATTTCCTAGTAATTTCTAATCCCATTCTCTCCATGATTACTTTGGGCATAAGATTGTGAGAGGCTTCTGAATCCAACATGGCATTATGCAATTTCATATCATGAATGCTAAGGCTAACATAAAAAGGAGGCACCTCCTCATTCTGTTCATCTTCTAATCTTGGACCCAAGTATATGGTTGGATGATCCTCTTGAATATTTAAGATATCAGCAGCTCCTGGCTGTGAATTTAGCATTTTCACAATCTTGCTTCTATATTCATTTACCTTAATAATCTCTCCAAAAGGTACTGGTATTTTGATCTTAGAAATTTCACTCTCCAAACTGATAACAGAAACAGATTTTTTAGCTTCTTTGATATGAGGAGGAGATGGTATATCTTTTTTACCTTCAACATCCCTAGGGGCCTATTTCTTAGCTTCAGCAACCTTTGGGGCATCTTTCTTAGGCTGTGCTTTGTTTGCAATGATTGGCACATTTCTATTTATGAGATTGTATTGTTTCTACATCTCAAAATTTTCATGTTGATACACTTTAAAATAATCATATGGTTCCTCTCCATTATTACTTTGGTCTGACTCATCATGTTCCTCCTTCGTCTGGAACATTCCAGACATGTCTTCATCTATACAATGAATGGACTCTTCTATAATTCCATTTTCATCATCTTCATCAACTAAGTTCTCCTAAAAAGGAGGTATCACTGGAGGGTTAAACTGTTGATTTCTATTTTCCCTTGGCCTTTGTTGGTTTTTAGGTCTTCTGAATTGAGGATTTCTAAACTGAGGCACATGTTGTGCAGGAGGAGCAGAGGTATTCCCAAGGGCCAACCTATCCATCAACTTTTCCATTGTCTTCATCATTGAATCAAATTTGTCATCAAAGGTAGAAGGCTTATCTTCTTCTTTCAACTTAGTTTTACCCATCTTAGACTTTTTTGCTGCTATCATATTAACCTCCATCTTCATTGCATCATTCTGCATTTCATCAAGTGAAGGGGATTCTCTCTCTCTTAGTAGTATAGAAAAGTCATAATCAAAGGCTTCAGCATATCTCATCTGAGCTAAATCTTGTGGAGGTTTTAAATGGGCAGGAATAGAGTCATAAACCTTGTTAAATATTTTTGAAAAGTTTTGGATGGTTTCATCAACAACTCTTCTCAAAACTATTATACTCAATGAGGGCTTGTACGGAATTGGTTCTACTTCACCACTTCCTCAAGAAACTATCTTCAAGTTCATTCCAATTATGAATGCTTCCAGGAGTAAGGGCTTTGGACCACTTCCTAACTTCACCAGTAAAGCTCTGAGCAAACAATATCAACTTGACATCCTCATGGTCAACCTCCTCCCTGTCTATAAAATCATTAAATTGTTCCACATGTTCTTCTGCTGTAATCTCTTCATCACTTCCCCAAGTTTTGATTCCAGCAGAATATTTGCTAGGAAGGGCATTTAGGACAGCTAGAAGAATAAGAGGGGCATATCTAATAGGTGCAGTAGGTGGAGGAGGTACATTTCCGACCATGGTGAATGGGACTGCGGTAGTTTTATGGACAGTAGCAATGGAGGAAGAGGAACTATTAGGAGGAGGATTGTCAAGTAGGATAGGTGTCTGTTTGTCATTAAGTTGATGTTTTATGGCAATTCAAGGTGTCGTTAGGAAAAAAATTTGATGAATCTAGCTAGGAGGCAGATCATCAGATGATGTTACAAGTCTATTAAAGGCCATTGAGTTGAATTTGTCAAGGGTTGGAGATTTTTGGCAAAATTGCAACTTATTGTAAATTGACTATTTTAGCAATACAGAGATTTGTTACTTGACCAACCTAAGATTTGTTACTTACCTATCTTATCTATACCTTTTATGCATCTCAATTGCAGTGGTTTTCATTTATAATACTCAGAATTCATTCTTACAATGCTCTGACTTCCTTTATAGATGAATTGACTGTGTATTTTCCTGTTTCATGTGTGTGTGTCCTACTACTAAAAACTCAAACCTGCCTCAGCTTCAATGTCAAGTGAACTCATTGAATCACTAAAATGTTGACTCCATAAGCTTACTTACTAATATTATTTTCAACCTATACTCATCATAAGCAAGTTTTTTACTAAATAGAGTTAGCCATCTACAATTTTATTCAATATCATTAACCCTTGAGAGAGCCCTCTCATACTGAGGAGGCTAAGCCTCAGTCACAAGATTGGTTTGAAATAGTTACATGAGATTGTTTGATTAGCAGCCTATCAGAATAAATTTTATGATAACATAGCTAAAGGAGGCCTTGTAACAGAATAATAGGTCATATCTCAAGCACAATACATGTACCTTATTTACACATAGTCTGGTACTTTATATGAAAAAATTATTGATTTACTACGACCAAGTCAACTTACTGCAACTCCTTTTGGTTCTCATTCTATAGATGGTGTAATTGGTACAATTAATACCTACAAATAGTAAGAAGAAATCATCTAAATCTACTTCTCCAATCATAACTCTAATAGATTCACCAAAAGGATACCCTTCCCTAGAAACTTCTGCCAAAATTCATGTCGTAGATTCATTTACAACCAAAGCTAAATCCAGCAATAAGAAGAATGGGAAGCATAAAAATAAACAAAACACTTCTCCCAAAGAGAAAGTTGAAAAAATTGAACCATTAGACGAAAAATGGAAACCTCGTTATCCTTGGCTTATCTGTGATGAGGATCACTACACCAAAGACTGTCCACATTGGGCCGAGGTATCCAAAATTTTCAAAGGTTCATCCACACTTGTTGTCTTAAAAGATAATTTTCCATCTCAAGATTAAAAAAAATAATTGGATCTTCTTCCAATTCATCGGCAGATATTCTGATGATGTCCCACATCATGATTGTGACACGATCTCAAGACTATGGATCTAAGAGTCTTGTAAATGGTAAAGAAACTAAATCATATAGTCACCCACTAGTATCAACTCCTTCGGGTTCTGAACCACTAAAAATCAAGTAACCTAACCTTGATTTAGTGATTAAACTGCCTGCCAAAGGTGTACTTCGAAAATCGGCTTTAAATCCACATGTGAGAGCCACTCATAATTAAAATATTGTTGAAGATCTGGCCATATCCCCTTAAACAATGTCAGCCCTCAAGGTGCTGCAATATTTTTTAGCTCAAAGGAAATTACTATTATCAGCTATAGGAGCGATTGATCCCCAAGACTCAAATATAATTGTCTTCGACCTTGAAATTTTTGTACCTAGACTCCCACATCAAATGGATTTTCAAATTCCAGTACTAGTCAAATCAAGGTGATTTTTTCACACAATAATTGATGAGGGAGCATATACTTGCATTATGTAATTAGCTTGTTGGAAAATTGTTTGTTATCCGACAATCAACCAGTGGACCATCCTTAAAGCCTTTGATAGAAGATGTTTTCGCCCATTCTGAATACTCCAAGAACTGCCTATAGAAGTAGAAGGAAAAATGGTAACACTTGATGTAGAAGTTATTGATGCCCCTCTTGATTACAACTTTCTTCTGGGTCGAAGTTGGTCTTATGCTATGACTGTTGTTGTTTCATCATTATTTCGAAGGATAATGTTTCCACGTAAAGGAGATATTTCCATGGGACGATCTCCATCATCGATCTTATTTTCTACCTGACCTTGATAAAATTGAAAATGATTTTTCATCCATCTTTACAATTGATTATCTCAAGGAACCTCAAAATCCTACATCGATTATACATTCGAATTCTAAGAAAAATTTGGGAAATATTTCTACCATAATTCCTATTGACATATCAATTAAACTTAGAATAGTTTAAAACATTCATATAGGTGCTTCTTTCTTAATTGAAGAGATCAAAATCTACAAAGCCCTATTTCAAGAATTCCAAGACATTTTTGCCTGGTCTTATGAAGAAATTCTAGGTGTTGATCCTAAGCTTGTTATTCATAAAATTAAGACATACCCGGATGCTAAGCCTATTAGACAGAGATTACGTCTGATACATCAGCAAAAATCTACTGCAATCAAATTTGAAGTTGAAAAATTACTATGTGCAAGATTTATTTATCCTATTCCTTTGATGGATTGGGTATCTAATATAGTTCCCGTAACAAAGAAACAAGGGACTATCAGAGTATGTGTCAATTATTGGGATATTAATAATGCTTGTCCTAAAGATAATTATCCTACCCCTTATATAGACCAAATTATTGATGATTGTGTCAGAAACAAAATATTCTCGTTTATGGAGGGTTTTTCTGGTTACAATCAAATCAATATACTCCCTACTGATCAGCCTAAAACATCATTTATATGTCCATGGGGCATGTTTTCATACTGTAAATTACCTTTTGGACTAAAAAATGCTGGCACAAAATTTCAAAGAGATATGTCTTATGCATCTAACAATCTCAAATAAATTGTACAACCCTACCTCGATGACTTACCTGCTCATTCTTTACACAGACAAGATCATCCTATACACTTACGTGCTATCTTTATGAGATGTAGACATTACAACATTCGTTTGAATCTGCAAAAATGTGTATTTTGTGTATAATCAGGACATTTACTTGTTTCTAAAGAAGGCATTCATGTCGATCCATCGAAGGTTGAGGCTATTGTTAATCTACCTCCTCCTTCCACTCTTCGCCAACTCCAAAGTTTGCAAGGAAAAGAAAAATTTCTGCGTCATTTTATCCCGAACTATGCAGAGTTAACGAAAAGTTTTACCCATTTGTTGAAACAAGATGTTTCATTCATTTGGGATGAGATTGCTGATAAAAATTTTGATCCACTTAAACACGTGTTGACCCATGCACCGTTATTGCATCCACCCAATTACCACTGTGATTACTTTTTGTATTTGGCTGCATCCGATTCCACGATTGGAATGGTTCAAGTTCAAGAGGATGATTCTAACAACAAACATATGATTTATTACCTAAGTCAAAATCTCAGCCCAAAGGAAATCAAGTATTCACATGTGGAGAAGTTGTCCAACATTTCAGTCATTACATATTTTTACGCAAAACCATAGTTATATCTAATTGCAATCCAATGATGTATATTTTGACAAAACAATTTCTAGGGGGGAAATACTCTAAATGGATCGTTACCCTGCAAGAGTTTGATTTGGAATTTGAGAAATCTAGGTCTAAGAAATCACTGGTATTTGCTGAACTTATGTGTGATTTTCCTAATATTGAATTTGAAACGGCGGCAAAAAATCATCTTGCTAATGAATCTATGTTTCTAATCAGTACATTAGATCCTTGGTTTGGGGATATCATTATATATCTCCAGACCCAAACCTTTCGACCAGAGCTTTCATGATCATATTGACGGAGAATTTGATACCAATCTGAACAATACAATATTGTTATCAACACTCTTTACTGTCATGGTGCCGATTCTGTTTTTCGACGTTGTATAACTCATGAAGAAGATGAAAGGGTTTTGAATGATTGCCATTCTAGAGCGTGTGGTGGTCATATTTCTGGGTTTTCTGCAGCCCAAAAAATATTGTGCGCTGGCTATTTCTGGTCGTCTTTATTCAAATATTGTATTCTCGCAGTTAGAAAATGCCACAATTTCCAGATTTTTTATCAAAAAATGTGTGCAGCTCTAGCTCCTCTTCACCCAATTATTGTTGTCAGTCATTTCGCCAAATGGGGCATCCATTTCATTAGGGGAATTTTGAGGTCCAAAATGGGCCTCCTAAGGAAATTATAAAATAATAGTGGAAATAATAAAATAATATTAGATTACATCATCAAATTTTAGAGGGAATAAAGAATAAAATAATAAAACTATGGTGAAAATAATATACCCATGCCCCCCAGCCGAGTGACGGTTACATGTGATGCCACAGCTCCGGAAGATCTAGGGCAAAAATTGTTTCTGCTCTGCTCTGAAAACTAAAAGGTGAAAATGACTTGTTTAAACTTCTTTTTGTAGTTTTAAATGAATAAAATAATATTATTTTATTTATTTTACTTTAGAAGTCAAAATAAAAATGTTTTTCTTATTTTGAGAGAAGATATTTGTAATTTTTTTAGTTTTTGTGCAAGAAACAAGTTATTTTTGGAAATAATCATTTTGACATTCAGTAGAATTTTATCACTTTTTCGAGCTTTATAAAAATACGAAAAAGTGAAACTGTGGAGTCCTCTTTTAAGCCCTTTTTAGACTCTCTAAACATGAAAATATCGTCGGGTACTTGAATATTCGAACTCATTAAAGTAAATGAACAATCGTCTATTCAGTATAAGTTTACCCCTTTTTCAGACTGAATTGGACTATTTACAAAAAAGGTATACGTTGACTAAGGATGGTCAATAGAGTTCTCTCCTGTATGATTTTATAATTTTTCGGGCTTGAGAGACTAAATTTATGAAAAATAAAACTATGGACTTTACTTATGTTTTTCTTCTGACTCCCTAAAACTGAAAAACACTGAGTTAATCCTATGTTGGACTCGTTAAAATTAAACAGTATAGGACCTGTCGTTCACAACAGGACCGAACCACTCCTTCTTAGGGTTCATTTTTAAATACTAAGATGGGCTCATCTGAAGGATGAGCTTACACAACAAGAAAATTTTATTCTCCTCAAGCTTGACAAAAATAAAGAGGTACTTGCCAGTAATAGTGGGGGAAAGAGTGAGAAAAAGAATCCATTTATTGCCCTTGTTTTAGAAAGAAGCATGTCTCTATTAAACATGACACTTTGTCACACTTGTACCTGGGTTGGGAAATCCTTTCTCTTACAGTTAATCAAACCACATTGAAAGTCTTCAACTATTTTATGGGTATTATCTTTAAGTCAAATTCTTCCAAGCCATTTACAGTGTCGTTATGTGTTCAAGGGAAAGTTCAATTTACCATTCATTGCAAATATTTGTCTCCATTCGCATTGACCATCCCTGAGTCAATCCTTGCAAATAATTTCTTCAAAACTTGATCTAATGGTTTCGTCTCGTAGGCTTTCTTGCAACAGATCACTTTCTATCAACATCGACTCATTATTTAGAAAGATGGTTTAGAATCCTATCAGTACCTTGGAATCTACATGCCCTAATGGCAGGTTTCTTGCCTTTGACCATAGGTTCTCATCATTGACCTTTGATTGAATGATTCTATGAGCTTTCGACTAAAAATCATTCGTTCATACTTCATATATTTTGGTGAAGTACTTTGAGAGCCATTGTTATTATTGGTGGTTTCTCTCACGCTTGTTAACGGTTCTCATCATTCACCGGTAATCAAGTTGTTTCTACCATGTTTAAATTCGACACAATCAATCACATGGATATATTCGTACTAGTTTGAGAAGTAGAAATCAATACCCTGGATCTAGTTTCCACCATCCAAGCTGTGAGGAGTTATGTATTAATAATACAGTAGACTTCTTATGACAGATGGTTGCGCCCAAACTATTTCTAATTTTTTATGTAATATTGAAATCATATCTATACCAGAACACTTAGTTAGTTTTGCTCTGAGTATGGGAATGCCTACCTCAATGATGATATATATTTGCATTGAATGTTTTTACAGGTTTTCGACCAATGTGTTATCACTCAAAAAATTCAAAACATCATTTTGACAAGATTACTTAAGTTCATGGGTCAAAATAGGGTCCTAGGAGTCATTTCTTGAATTTGACCAAAAGCGAGTATTAGATTTTTAGGTTTGAACCTTCCTTAGTGTTAAATAAATTCTTTTAAAGGTCCATTCATTGTTAAAATATCTATAATATCCATTCGGGAGTCATTCCATAAATTTTTGGGTCAAAACTGTGCAATTAGCCAAGAATCCACGTTTTCGTAGCGCCACTAATTCAAAAAATTTGATTTGTGCTACGAAAGCGCTAATAGTTTCATAGCACAAACTGGGAAAAATACACTACGGGCACTATGAAAGTGCGGTTTCTTAACTGTCTTGTCATTTCAGTTGGAAATTGTCAGAATTCATTAGGAAATGGTAGGTTAGTGGTATGATAGATCAGTTAATGATGAGATTCGATGAACTTAGCCATGATGCAGTCATCATTGTCATGATAGGGCATGAATAAGGCATAATTCAGTTAAGAGATGACATTTCAAATTCAAAATCTTGCTTAATTGGTCATACACATTTCTCTTGCCTCCATTTGAATGTCTAAGCTCTCAAGTGTCAAGCCAAACCAGTGGCTGTTCAATACAAGTTTTTCTTCATCCTAATCAAGCGAGGTTAATTCATATAATCAAGCGAGGTTGTTTCATATATTCAAGTGAGGCTACTGTTTCACATATTCACGCGAGGTTGATTCAATTTGTCAAGCGAGGCTGATAAGTTTTCTATGAATCATGGCAGAGGAAAAGAAAGTCCACAGAGGGGGACACTGCTTAAGGTATGAGCCTGAAAATATGAAGTCCATAGTTTAAGACCCAACAGTGATGGAGGCATTCAGCAGAGTAGGTTGTCTTCGGTTTTGTGAAAATCTGCAGGGTTGCCACACACAGGTGTCTAAAGAATTTTCCTTGCACTTCAATGGAAAAACTACCAAGGTTGGGATGCTAAGTGTACCAATTATACCAGATATTATAGCTGCTATGGCAGAAATACCAAGGGGTCAAGAAACTTGGTTCAAAAGTTTCAAATTTGATATGGAGCCATGCAAATAATTCATGAAACCTGAGTATGCAGATATGGACCTAAATAATGCTATCCCTAGAAGCTGCATCAAAGACACTTATGAAAACCTGCTGCTCAACATTTAGAGATGTTTTACATGTGAAGGCAGATATCATAAGGTCTACACATATCATTTCAAGCTGATTCTGCATTTCACAGGTAAGATTTCACTTGATTTTCCCTTTTACCTGCATAGGAGTCTTGCTAAAATGGCTGATAAAGTACAAGCCAAATCTAAAGATTGTGAAACATCTTTGTTTCATCATGGTTTGATGAAGTTATTTATTTTAATGAGCTTCAGAAGATAGGCAGGGATTGGTCATCCTTTTTGTTTATAAATGGTTTTGAGTTGGAAACACTAACTCCTGCTAGAAACCCTAAAACTAAAGGAACTCCATCACCACCAGTAGCAGAGTCTAGTCAACCTGTGGTTGCAAAACCAAAGGAATTTGTAAAACTGAATCCAAGGAAACAAGTTGAGAAAAGGATAGAGTAGACACAAGTTCTTGATACACCAGCTCCATTTCCTGCAAAACAGAGGTCAAATATTTTCAAAGAGACAAAACAAAAACAAGATGTCAGTAGGCAGGAAATCAAAAGAGTAACAAGAAGCCAAGCAGTGGCATCAAAGGGAAAAAAGTTGCTACAGATACAGAGGATAGCCCAGTGATAAAGGGAAACTTAGATGACATCCTACATGCAATTGACATAGAGGAGACACCCATTGTGCAAGCTGACTTCATTGGAGAAGATGAGCACAACAGAAAAAAGCTAAGCTTGTAAAGAAGCTTGAGTTTGAGGGTGAAAATGCAGCTTTTATCTTTCAAGCTAGAAAGCCTTTAATTAGTCATGCTAAGAAACTTAAGGAAGTTGAAGAAATTATTGAAACAGCTAAAGCCCCTGAAGAAGTGGTTGATATCTCAACACCTGCAGAGAAGCATACAGCCAACAGAACAAAAGAGGGAAAAGAAGAAGTGACAAGGAAAACAGAGTTTCAACATCTTGAAGAGAAGTTGAGGTTAGCAAACCAAGAAATTTCTATGATGATAAAGAGGGCTAGAAAGCATAGTATTGAGAAATCAGAGTTCAAAAGAATGAAGGCACTGTGGGAAGGTAAAACTAGTTCTATGTCTGAAACCCCAAGCAGTGCAGAGCAGTTTTTCACATGGACTGTCCCAGCAATAAAGGAAGCCAAATTTGACAGAGTAATAAATACTCACTTGAAAGCTAGTAACAGGAAACTTAAAGGTCAAGTGGAAGACTTGGAGCAACAGCTGAAAGTGATTCAGGATGAGTTAAAGAACAAAGGTGCAAAATGACAATCATTAAAAAGTCAAAAGCTAAATCAAGTGAAAATTAAGAAGGAATCTTATGAAAGTTGTGCTTTTCAGTTCATATGGCTTTTTGATTTGATGAAATTAGTGTTATTTTGAGTTTTGGAACATTTATAGTTTTCACTTTGAAAAAAATTGGACAAAACTGCTCACTCAGCAGTTTCTTAGCAAAAACAGTGTAAAAAGAGTGAAAAACATTACGAAACTACTATAGCAGCTTTTTTCACTCTTTCTCATAAATTTTTGAAGGGAAAAAGTATGAATTATAACCTGAAATTGCTAGGGAGGATGTATTAAATGATAATGAAGATAATCCTAGAGGAAAGAAATCAAAATTTTGAAGAAGAAAGGGTAAAAGAGTTGCGCTACGAAACAGTGTTGTTTTCATAGTATAGTCTATTACAGCTCATTTGAACAGTGTAAACATGGTTTGGGATAGCTAGAGCTTAGGGAGGATTTTTGGTAGGTGTTACTTCAATTCGTAACAACAAATAACCTTGAAATTATGAACTCATGTTGGTTAGAACATTTCAAAACTGCAAAGCACCCTATGCCTAGAAAACAGGGGATTGTTTCCTACTTTGATGGAGGTCAGCATTATGGTCATCAAGATTTAAAGCCAATCATCTAGATTCGACCAGGTGTTAATACATTTGGCAAAGGATGTAATTTAATTAATATAAGGTTGTTATAGATAGGTGATGAAGAGTTTGAATCCTATTTGTAATAGGACTATTTAGTGGATTAGTTGTCATATGGTTAGGCAAGGTGTCAAGAGTCAAGAGTTTGATGTATCTAGCATCAGATAAGGTTACCTTATGTTGTAAATGATATATAAAATATCAAGAAGCTGAATATGTTGAGGGTTGGAGACTCTTTAGCCAAACTGCTGCTTTATGTAATGGACTGTGATCAGTAATGCAGAGAGGTTTTCATTTGGACATACTTGAGTTTCTTAGTATATTTCAATGAGTTTTATGTCCTATCTTTGAAATGTTTTCCTTCCATAGTCTTAATGTTTATTACTCATAAGTCATGGATTTTCATGCTCTGACTTCCTTTAAGTATTAAACTATGGTCAAATGAGTTTTAGGTCTTATCTTTGAAAGGTTTTATTCAATATCTTAATGCTTGTAACTCAGAATTCAGGGTTATTGATGTTGTGACTTCCTTTAAGTATTGAGTTATGGTGATTTTCTTTTAATATTTCCTTTTCAATACCTTGATGTCTCATAACTCAAAAATCATGTATCACATGCTCTGATTTCTTCTGAAACTCAAGTTATTGGGATTTTCCTGAATGTGTTACTCTTTCATTGAAGTATATACAAGCCTCAGCTTCTACAAGGAAAGCTTTTATTATTCAGAGCCCTATTCATTGACTCCATATCCCAATGGTAGTAAGCTTTGATCTTTTCAACCTACAAACATATAAAACCAATACATAAAACCTAGAGTTAGCCATCTATCTACATCTTTATTCAATATCATTAACCCTTGAGAGAGCCCTCTCAGAATGAGGAGGCTAAGCCTCAGTCACAAGATTGGTTTGAAATAGTTACACTGAATTTTTTTGATTAGCAGCCAATTAGGTACGATTTTTGTGATAACATTTTGGCGTCGTTTTCGGGGAACGAAGGTGTATATTTTCCCTGGGAAGAACGAAAAAGTTTCAATTCTAAGGTTTGAGAGCAGCAGACACTTAGGCACATATTGGTTGTATTTCTGCTCTAGTGACTCCACACATAAAATAATCAATTGGAAGGTGACTCCACTTCTTGAAGATCAGTAGCTTGATGAAGTTTCAAGATGAGTTCCATTGCAAGAATAAATTCCAGGTGTGCCCTTATGAATCGGTCTCACATCCCTGGTTTTCCAAATCCTATGCCAAAGGTTGAATGGTTAACTGATCTTCCAATATTTAGATATGAAAAGAAAGACAATTATGCTCTTCATTTGGTTAGATTCCATATGCATGTACATAGTCTTAAGGTTTAGTTCCCTGAGGATTGTCTCATGAAAATGTTTATGGCCACTTTAGAAGGAAAAGCACGGTCTTGGTATGAAAGCTTGCCAAATGGTTCATTATATTCTCTTTCTGTTTTCCATGTTGCATTTTATGAGATGTATGAAGAATTTCATCCCTCCTTATTGCTGGTCAAAGACTGTTGTAAATACTATGTGAGTTTTATTGAATATTTGGAGAATTGTTATGAGGTTGATGAGTTCATGGATGAGGAAATTTTAGAAGCCCTTCATGACAATCCCTTTCATCACCAAGAAGAAAGGATATCTTCTCTCTTGGATGAAAATGAAACCCAGAAGGAGTTTATTTATGATAATCATGTTACATCCTCTAAGTTTGATGAAAAGTTGTAGCAGACTTGTCATTATTTTGATCATTAGGAGTATGAGAATCATTTCAAACAGCAAGAGGAAATATTTGAAAATGCTTGCTACAATCCTCAGGTACAAGAAGAAGTTTATTCGTCATGTCATTTCTTGCATAATCCTACATCAAATCATGATTACACTAATGAATAAGTAGGTGAAATTTTTCTTTATCCTTGTCTTCTAATCTAAAATCATTTGAGTGCAAGTCAGAAGTGAAGATTCAATTTGTGGATGAAGTTGCTAAGAACCATGAAAAATATATTGAAGTTTTAGAAGACAAAATTCAATCTCATAATATTCATGATCAAGATCAGTCTTTTCAAATGATTTTTATGCCAGAAAACAAAGAGAGGGTGCTGCCACCTTTCTCCTTTGAGTTTGAGGAAGAATACATTGTTTTTGAAAATCGGTTTGAAAAGAAATTTGAGAGCACACAACTAAAGTCTTATGTGGTTGATCAAAGCATGGATGAGTTGTCCAAAGCTATGGAATGTCTTGAGAAGCATCAAATAGATCGTATCTTCTTTGATCCTATAGTTGACTACATGGAAGAGTTCTACAGTTCAGATTTTCAATTATATTTTCATTATGAGTAACGGATCCATTTTATGTTTCCTTGATCATTTTAGTATCATGCTTACTATTGGTTCAAGTGCAGTCAACAGGTTCAAGTGTCAGATCAGATCAATGACTGGCTTCATTGGAAGTTTCATGTTGCTTGAGTTAAAAATGGAGATTGTAGCTGATAGGGTAGGTAGGAGTGTGTGAATAAGCTCAAATTTGACTGAGCATCCTTTCAGTAGGTACAGATTTGTTTCTTCTGCAGTGATCATCAAGCTTGAGCCCGAGGTGAAGGCCATAAGAGCTTGGTGAGTTTTTCATAAATTTCAGTTTTTATTTCCAAGAAGATGGATAGCTCTAGAACTACAGGTTCTTTGGTGTATGACAAGGGCACACCATCCCAAGTGGAGCCACTGTTATCACTCAAAAAAT
Source organism: Pinus albicaulis (assembly GCA_034641835.2). Taxonomy (NCBI): domain Eukaryota; kingdom Viridiplantae; phylum Streptophyta; class Pinopsida; order Pinales; family Pinaceae; genus Pinus; species Pinus albicaulis. Next base: position 258,020,967 of record CM076571.1, read on the forward strand.
TCAAAACATCATTTTGACAAGATTACTTAGGGTCATGGGTCAAAATAGGGTCTTAGGAGTCATTTCTTGAAGTTTACCAAAAGGAAGTATTATATTTTTAGGTTTGAACCTTCCTTAGTGTTAAATAAAGTATTTTAAAGGTCCATTCATTGTCGAAATATCCATAATTTCCATTCGGGAGTCATTACATAAATTTTTGGGTCAAAACTTTGCAATTAGCCAATAATCCACATTTTCGTAGCACCACTAGTTCAAAAAAGTTGATTTGCGCTACGCAAGCGCTAATAGTTTTGTATCGCAAACTGGGACAAATACACTACGGGCACTACGAAAGCGTGGTTTCTTAACCATCTTGTCATTTGAGTTGGAAATTTTCAGAATTCATTGGGAAATGGTAGGTTAGTGGTATGATAGGTCAATTAATGATGAGATTCGATGTACTTACCCATGATACAGTCATCATTGTCATGATAGGGCATGAATGAGGCATAATTCAGTTATGATATGACATTTCAAATTCAAAATCTTGCTTAATTGGTCATACATGTTTCTCTTGCCTCCATTTGAATGTCTAAGCTCTGAAGTGTCAAGCCAAACCTATGATTGTTCAATACAAGTTTTTCTTCATCTTAATCAAGCGAGGTTGTTTCATATAATCAAGAGAGCTTGTTTCATGTAATCAAGCAAGGCTGCTTCGCATATTCAAGTGAGGTTGATTCAATTTGTCAAGCGAGGCTGATAAGTTTTCTGTGAAGCATGGCAGAGGAAAAGAAAGTCCACAAAGGGGGACACTGATTGAGATATGAGCCAGAAAATATGAAGGCCATAGTTGAAGACCCAACAGTGATGGAGGCATTCAGCAAAGTAGGTTGTCTTCGGTTTTGTGAAAAGCTGCAGGGTTGCCACACACAGGTGTCTAAAGAATTTTCCTTGCACTTCAATAGAACAACTACCAAGGTTGGGATGCTAAGTGTACCAATTACACTAGAGATTATAGCTACTGTGACAGAAATACCAAGGGGTCAAGAAACTTGGTTCAAAAGTTTCAAATTTGATATGGAGCCATGCAAATAATTCATGAAACCTGAGTATGCAGAGATGGACCTAAATAACACTATCCCTAGAAGCTGCATCAAAGACACTTATGAAAACCTACTTCTCAGCATCTAGAGATATTTTACATGTGAAGGTAGATATCATAAGGTCTACACATATCATTTCAAGTTGCTTCTACATTTCACAAGTAAGATTTCACTTGATTTTCCCTTTTACCTGCATAGGAGTCTTGCTAAAATGGTTGATAAAGTACAAGAAAAATCTAAAGGTTGTGAAACATCTTTGTTTCATCATGGTTTGATGAAGTTATTAATTTTGAATGAGCTTCAGAAGATAGGCAGGGATTGGTCATCCTTTTTGTTTATAAATGGTTTTGAGTTGGAAACACTAACTCCTGCTAGAAACCCTAAAACTAAAGGAACTCCATCACCACTAGTAGCAGAGTCTAATCAACCTGTGGTTGTAAAACCAAAGGAATTTGTAAAATTGAAGCCAAGCAAAAAAGTTGAGAAAAGGACAGAGCAGACACAAGTGCTTGATACACCAAATCCATTACCTACAAAATAGAGGTCAAATATTGTAAAGAGGAAAAATAGAAACAAGATGTCAGCAGGCAGGAAATCAAAAGAGTAATAAGAAGCCAAGCAGTGGCATTAAAGGAAAAAAAAGTTTCTACAGATACAGAGGACAACCCAGTGATAAAGGGAAACTTAGATGACATTCTGCGTGCAATTTACATAGAAGAGACACCCATTGTGCAAGCGGACTTCATTGGAGAAGATGAGCACAAAAAAAAAAAAAATATGTCTGTAAAGAAGCTTGAGTTTGAGGGTGAAAATGCAGCTTTTATCTTTCAAGCTAGAAATCATTTAACTAGGCATGCTAAGAAACTTAAGGAAGTTGAAGAAACTATTGAAACAGCTAAAGCCCCTAAAGAAGTGGTTGATCTCTCAACACCTGTAGAGAAGCATACGACCAACAGAACAAAAGAGGGAAAAGAAGAAGTGACAAGGAAAGCAGAGTTTCAACATCTTGAAGAGAAGTTGAGGTTAGAAAACCAAGAAATTTCTATGATGAGATAGAGGGCTAGAAAGCATAGTATTGAGAAAGCAGAGTTCAAAAGAATGAAGGCAATGTCAGAAGGTAAAACTGGTTCTATGTCTGAAACCCCAAGCAATGCAAAGCAGTTTTTCACATGGACTGTCCCAGCAATAAAGGAAGCCAAATTTTTCAAGGTAATAAATACTAAATTGAAAGCTAGTAACAAGAAACTTAAAGGTCAAGTGGAAGACTTGGAGCGGCAGATGAAAGTGATTCAGGATGAGTTAAAGAACAAAGGTGCAAAATGACAATCATTAAAAAGTCAAAAGATAAATCAAGTGAAAATTAAGAAGAAATCTTATGAAAACTATGCTTTTCAGTTCATATGGCTTTTTGATTTGATGAAATCAATGTTATTTTGAGTTTTGGCACATTTATAGTTTTCACTTTGAAAATATTTGGACAAAACTACTCACTCAGCAGTTTCATACTGCAAACGGTGTAAAAAGAGTGAAAAGCGCTACGAAACTGTTGTAGCAGCTTTTTTCACTCTTTCTCATAAATTTTTGAAGGGAAAAAGTATGAATTATGACCTGAAATTTCTAGGTAGGATGTATTAAAAGATAATGAAGATAATCCTAGAGGAAAGAAATCAAAATTTTGAAGAAGAAAGGGTAAAAGAGTTGTGCTACGAAAAGCGCTACGAAACTATGTTGTTTTCGTAGCACAGTCTATTACAGCTCATTTGAACAGTGTAAAGATGGTTTGGGACAGCTAGATCTTAGGGAGGATTTTTGGCAGGTGTTACTTCAGTTCCTAACAGCAAAGAACCTCGAAATGATGAAATCATGATGGTCAGAACATTTCAAAACTGCAAAGGACCCTATGCCTAGAAAATAAGGGATTGTTTCCTACTTTGATGGAGGTCAACATTATGGTCATCAAGATTTAAAGCCAATCATCCAGATTTGACCAGGTGTTAATACATTTGGAAAAGGATGTAATTTAATTAAGATAAGGTTGTTATAGATAGGTGATGAATAGTTTGAATCCTATTTGTAATAGGACTGTTTAGTAGATTAGCTGTCCTTTTGTAATAAATACCATGTCATATGGTTAGGCAAGGTGTCAAGAGTCAAGAGTTCAATGTATCTAGCATGAGATAAGGTTATCTTATGTTTTAAATGATCTATAAAAGATCAAGAAGTCGAATATGCTGAGGGTTGGAGACTTTTTAGCAAAACTGCTGCTTTATCTAATGGACCGTGATCAGTAATGCAGAAAGGTTTTCATCTGGACAGACCTAAGATTCTTAGCATATTTCAATGAGTTTTATGTCCTATCTTTGAAATTTTTTCCTTCCATAGCCTTAATTCTTATTACTCAGAATTCGTGGATGTTCATGCTCTGACTTCCTTTAAGGATTAAACTATGGTCAAATGAGTTTTAGGTCCTATCTTTGAAAGGTTTTCTTCAATATCTTAATGCTTATTACTCAGAATTCATGGTTATTCATGCTCTGACTTCCTTTAAGTATTGAGTTATGGTGATTTTCTTTTAATATTTCATTTTCAATACCTTGATGTCTCATAACTCAGAACTCATGTATCACATGCTTTGATTTCTTCTGAAACTCAAGTTATTGGGATTTTTCCTAAATGTGTTACTCTTTCATTGAAGTATATACAAGCCTCAACTTCTATAAAGAAAGATTTTGTTATTGAGAGCCCTATTCACTAACTCCATAGCCCAATGGTAGTAAGCTTTGTTCTTTTCAACCTACAAACATATAAAACCAATACATAAAACCTAGAGTTAGCCATCTATCTACATCTTTATTCAATATCATTAACCCTTGAGAGAGCCCTTTTAGACTGAGGAGGCTAAGCCTCAGTCACAAGATTGGTTTGAAATAGTTACACTGAATTTGTCTGATCAACAACCAATCAGGTATGATTTTTGTGATAACACAGTGTCTCCAATCCCATCCTTGGAATGATAAAGCGCTTCACTCTTCAGAAAAAAATTTCTCAGACTTCACACTTTAGGGGGGAATCTGTTACACGTCATTTTTTAACCATGACATTTGACTGTTAGTGTGGGTCTATCACTATCCATATCATGTTCCCTTAGAGGTAAAAAAACACTCATGTTCCTGAATCAAGTCTTGGAAATTGGAGAAAAGCTCTGTAAAACCCTTAAAATATTGCTTGTGCAATTTTTATATCTTTTCCTGCGCATGCGCTAATGTTTCTTCCGTTAGCCGCGGTGATCGCTGCTCTGTTCACCACTAAAACTTGTGCACCCTTGTGAAAAGCAAGTAAAAATAAAAAGTAACTTCTAGAAGCCTAGTTGGTCGAATATTCTCCCAACTAGAAGCCTATAGAGTTGTGCCAATTCGAGCTTTATCCCTTTACTCATGGAGATTGTCCCTTGGTCCAAGGAACTCAAATCCCTTCATGGGAGGAACCCATCCCTCTCTTAATGGATTTGAAACTACCTCAATCTCTCTATAGATTGAGCTAAAGTTTCAAGTTGAAGGGTAGATACCAATATGTGGAGATACTTATTTGTATATATTCTAAGCTAGAGAGAGTTCATAGAGTTCATAGTTTCTGTGCTAGTAAGTTGTTGTTGACACATTGAAGATTACACATTTGTGCACATGACTTCATGTTGGTCATTCTAGAGAGGAAGGCTTATCAAACTGAAGGAAAACGATTTCTCCGACATATGGGAGAAATATGTACAACATCAAGGCATCTGGTTGTAATATTACTCTTTCTAATTTATGATAATACGTATGGATCTCTTTTTCTCATTGTCTTGTTTCTGAATGCATGGAAATGATGTCAATACTTAGATTCCTTGATCACTATTTTGGATTAGTATTTATGATTATTATATACTACAGGTGTTGTGATATTTTGTGTTGTTTGTGATTGTAGGTTCTTCTCATCATTGAGGAACTACTTTGGAGCAAAAGTCAAAATGCTACATCAAACGTCTCGATTGAAAGGTAAGAGCATGTCCTCTTTATTTCATGTTTGTAATAATCTAAAGTACAAATAATCTAGATAAAGAGATAGTCAATGGATATTTGTTTCTAGTTACTCCTTGGAGTACTAGGGAGATTGCTCTTGTCCGAAAGAGGGATTAATCCTGGCAACAAACGCTAGAAGAGGAAAGTGGAGTGGAATATATTCTAGAAATAACATGCTATGTTGGGGTTAATTTTCAACTAGTATTTTGGTAGGAACGTGATGATGTGTTTATCATATGTTGAATTTCCATGATCTTGGGTCTAGGTTAGAGTCTTAAAATCACTGACGCTACCAAACTAAGAATCTCAACCAAAAATTCTTTGCACAGCGGAAAATATAATGCAGTAAATCACATATGCAGAAGATAGACAATTTTTAACAAAATTGTACAATAATGTACAACCCAATCTTCGTTGTATTAAACAAAATATGAATAATACAATAGTCTATGGTATACCAGATACAATGAAAAACTTCACTAAACTTCTCAATGTCGTATCTTTTCCTATCGGTCCTTTTCTTCTGTACTGCTCACTATCTGCCCGTTAGTCCTTCAAAGGAAAACACATCGAGACTCTAGGAGGGCTACCACCTAACACTACTGCAAGTCACTTATGCTTGGTGTACATGATCTTATCAATATTCTCTCTAGGCTAGCCAGTAACTGAGCTCCAATCTTCGAGGCTAACAATCACCTTTTTCCATCAAGGTGTTGCACTTTGGCACCAATATTCACCCAACCTTCAGCTCTTCTTTTTCATGCCAAGATAAATTGTCTAGGGCTACTTTGGGCTATCAACACGCTACCCTCAACCAGACCAATGATTCCCAATACTTCACTGTAGGTTCTTTTCCTAGGATGAACTTTTGACCTCCACAAAATGACTCCAAATGAAACCCACAGACTGTGAGGTAAATTGATCCAAATCTAACCCAAAAATGAGGATCCAACACACATCAAAAATAATGTCTCAAGTTTGCAATACTATTGTTGTGACTGTAAATGGTTAGGGAATCATGGATTGTTGCAACAACCCCTAAATAGCCACCCAAACAACCCTCCTTGGTTGCGGCCTACCCTTGAAGAGATGTTTACCTGATTTGTTGTTTTTATGGGCATGAACAACCCTCAATATAGCCTATGTTGCCCTCAAATAATGAGGCAGGATTTGCGGCCTACCCACAACAAACTTTGTTGCCTCTCCCAAAGCTTCTCCACCTGAGAACCACCTCAAACAACACTAAAAAAACCATCCACTCTCTCTCCCCTCTAGGGAGGTGCCTCAACCTCCCTTCCAGCAACTCGACCCTCTAAACAAGCCCTGAAATAGACTTCTCTGGCCTGCATTGTTTAGTCCTCCTTTTTTGCGACTAAGATAGAGCTATTCCTCCTCTCCAACGATTTTATCTTCAAGTTTTTGTTGTACCTTTGGATGAGTTCTATGACCCTCAAAACACCTTCTATATATACCATAAATAAGGGCTCCAAAATTTCATATTTAGGGGTTTTCCAACTGTCACAAGCCTAAAATAACCTTAGGCCGACCTTGATGTACATGTGCAAACCCCATTTAATAACTTCAAAAATTCATATCTTACTAAGGACAACTCGAAATTCGACAATTCTCGAAGCGTTAGATTCTCCTTTCCCCCATCTATCCTCTCATGCCATCACATGTCCAAAGTGCTCCATGGAAATTCCCCAAAACATTATTGGTTAAAAACCCCATGCTTGGGTTCCAAGCCCACAGGTAACTCTTGTGGCACTTTACCCTCCAATCGTCGAACCCTAGGGCTTGGAGTACCTCCCAAGCTACTCAAAAATAATCACTCCCTCTTAGCGAGGGACATACTTCCAAGACTAGGAAGTAACTCATCATCATCATCGCTACTTGCAACACATTCTCAACTCTTGCCGCTCATATTCGCAACAATCCCCATTATGTGAACTATGCTTCTCTCGAAAGTGTCACTATCACTATTGGAAGCATCCTATTTCTTCTCTTGTTTTTCTATTACTTTCCAATCTCTCCATGATTCCTTCTTGGTAGATGTGGAAGCACCCTTGCTCCCCACTGACCACGCGCTCTTCTTGTGATGCAAAGTCTCCCTATGAACCTGAAAGCTCCCACTAGAACTTGACTCCCTTTGAGCCTTTGTAAAATAGATCTTCTTTGCTGGAACTTGTACCTGCCCCTCTAAAGCCTCCACCTGCACCTACTCCTCCGAAACCTGCACCTGCTCAACCTAATTTGCATGATCCATAGCCTTTCTCGTCAACCTATATAGACCATTCTCTCTAACTCCAAGAATGATACTAGTGTAGATACAACCTCTAGGTTCGAGTCTTGCCTTCCCATCATGAAACAAGATCTCAAACCCCTTCTTCTTGATCATCGAGACATAAATAATGCTATATCTGAGTCCTTATACAAACAGTACATCCTGGACCCGCATTACTCGCCCTGTCTCCATCTTGAATGGCACAAATTTCGATCCTCGGATCTCCAACTAACTCTTGTCGCCCAATACCATGTGCAACTTCAAGTCCCATTTAGCTAGAGTCTCAAAAAACTTATGTGTCCTAGTCATATGCTTCGTCGCACCATTGTCCACGTACCATCCATCCTCCTTGATAGTACCTTGTGAGAAATGAGATATCATAAAAAATTCCTCCTCCTCCAATCTCCTAGAGATATCATCTATCTCAGTTGAAGTGGCAACACCAACAAACTTCTTTCCTTTTTTCTTCTCATCATCTCCCTTCTTCATCGAACATCTTGATGAAAAAAGGACCCATCTCACCACAATTGAAACACTTGACTTTACTCAAGTCCTTTTGCTTACCCTTCATTCGCGCTGCAAGTGCCACATCCTCATATTCCCTCTTCGTTGGATGAAGATCCTCGTCTTGCAACTCTTCCTGAGTGAAGTCGTCCCACAACCTATACCAGTCTGGAAATTTCTCTCTGGCAACGATCCCTTTGATGAAGGGATTCCACTCCTCGGTGACCCTTTCAAGGCTCACCATATCTCCATCTCAAATTTTCACACCGATGACAACTAGATCATCCCTGACCTAAGACAATCTCGTCAGATACGAATTCACTCCTTCACCCTTTATCATCTTGGCAGTCATCAACTTATCCTCCAATACCAGTACCCAGTTCTCATTCTTATTATGGAACAAATTATGAAGAGCCATCCACGTCTCATTTGTGGTGTTCTTCTCGGAAAAATGAGGTATTAGGTAATCCTTCATATCCGAGTCCTCATATATTTCTAGCTCATGAGGGTCATTTGGCAGAGTTGTGATAGAGTTAAAACTAAAGTGGCAGAGTTGTGATAGAGTTGGAAGAGTAGTTATGGGAGTTGTTATTCAGTTTAACTCAATTAAGTGAGTTAAACTCAGTTGTGCTAGTTGTATCTAGTTCTAACTAAAGATAAACTAGTGAGATTTTAGTGAATTAATTATTTAATTAATTCATAACTAGAGACTCACTTGCAACTAAAAAAAATACAACAGTTAACTACTTGCATGTCAGTTCCAGTGGAGACCCAGTGGAGAGATAGGTGAAAGGGTGAGATGGACTATCTGTTGTGACTATAGTGATGCATTCAATGCATCTGACACACATTGGATATGCCAATGAGGATTGCACAGTCAAGGCAAGGCCAATTCGAATTCATTCAGGGGTCTTCTTCAAAAGAGGGATCGCGTTAATGGAGGTAGGTCGGTTACAAGAAATTGGTGCATAGATATGCAAATTTCTGCATGACAGTGTGTAATGATTGTTGATTGTACTGAGAGCTTGATGTACTAAGCTTTGTATGAGATTATTACATGATCCATTGATATACATTATATATGATATTTGGGGTTTTTAGCTTTAATATTTCCCGTTAAACAACTGTTTTTATGTGCGATTGATTTGTTTTGCAATTGGCGATTTAATTTCCGCAAAGAATTAAGTGGAAGGATTTTGTATTAAACATAAGATTAATTTGTTAGATCACAAGAATCCAATAATACTATCAGTATTAATAAATTTCTACATGGTATTGGAGTAGTATTAACCACTGGAGATTGCAAACTTGAAGCGGTGTTGAGTTTTGTGCCGGTGGACAATTAGAATTTGCTGCAGAAATTTCTTGGTGCGACAATTGAGTATTCATTGAAATGTCTTTCAATGGGTTGCGATTAGAGTATGCCCTTGAGGTTAGCTCGAACTACATAGCTTGGAAGGACAGGATTGAGGCAATGCTTGAAGATAATGGACTGAAGGATTTCATCGATAGCGATGTTCCTAAGCCTACTTCTAGCGATGTTGCATTACTTGACGCATGGCAAAAGAAGGTAGAAAATATAAGAAGAATTATGTTGGAAGGTGTGAAAGACCATATTGTGTCAAGCCTTCATGGGAAATCCACTCCATTTGCAATGTGGAAGGCTTTGACAGGTATTTTCCAAAGCAGCAGCAACCATAGGAAATTGGCGCTGAAAGATAAGCTCAGAAATATCAAAATGGAGAAGGGCAACAATATTCCAAAATATCTCATGAAGTTTTTCCAATGTAGGGATGAGCTAGGGAGTGTGGGAATCAAAGTTGTGGATGATGATATGGTGAGCTTGGCTCTCCTTGGGCTTCTGAAGAGTTGGCACGGGTACGAAGACTTTGTCAATAGACAGGAGAAACTGCCAGATTGGGAGCAACTTTGGTCAACTCTTGTGTGGGAGGAGATAAGGCGAAATACCAGGGATGGCTCTTCATCGAAGAATGATGATGAAGAGAATTGTGCTTTGGCTGCCAAAGAAAGGAAAGGGAAGGGGAAGAAATCCCATCCAAAATCTGAGGCTAAAGGTAAGAAGCTGGATTTGTCCAAGGTGAAGTGTTTTCACTGTCACGAACATGGGCATCTCGCCACTAACTACCCACAGAAACAGAAGCACAAGAAGGCTACTGGAGCTGTAGTGGGTGAGGCCTTACCCTCGCAATTTGAACTTTATTTCTCTTTGATCGCATGCTTGGTTTCAAGCGCAATGGGATTGGTGTGGTATCTTGATAGTGGTGCTTCCTTCTGTTGTGGTTCCTGTGACTTGGCAGATTTTTCAATACCAAATGACAAGACAGCATCAAACCACTTTGGGATCTCAGGATATAGCCCTCTTGGATCTAGAGAGGGATCTCTCTATAAAGGCAAAGAAATGTATATCTTTGAAGTTCAATTTAAGGTGTTAGGCTAGTTATAGGGCACAAGGGTTTTTTATTTTGTTTGTTTGGTTGGGAAACATGAAAGAAGGGTTCAGTTTAAGGTGAAGGAATGAGTAGTGTAGGATTTTCGGCAATGGGGAGATAATTAAAAGAAAACACAAGTCCATTGGGCAATGGGGTCATAAAATGGTTTACTTGCAATTCAAATATCCAAGGCTTTCAAAGGGCTAGTCATCTATATCAGAGGATCTCTTAAGTTGATAGTATGGGATGAAACAATAAGGAAATGAATGGGAATAACAAGGAAAGCCTTCCAAGGTGACCACTTCGGAGTGAATCTAGGGACAGGGCATGCCTTAACCTCTATGATTACGCTCCTAATGAGGCTAACTTTGAAGACAACAATCCAGTAGTCTCATGACTACTTTTAGACAATGAAAACACTTAAGTTTAATACAGAGTGAAGTCTAAGATCAGAGAAAAACTTCTAACCTTATCTACTTTTGGCTTTCGACTCAAAGGGATCTTAGAAAGGCTAACTGTTGGAAAAGGAACCTAGTGGACAGGGCTAACTCTAAATCCCGAGTTTCCCAATTCTTTCAGCTAAAACCAAACCAAAACATCCAAGAATTATCTGAAATGTGTGAACAAAATATTTCTTATACAGAGATTGATAGTAGGGGCTTTTACTGGTTATTTCACCTTTACAAGAAAGGATGAAACCAGAAGCTTCTGGCCCTCTTACTAGCTCTGCCTAAAGAATATAAGGTAAACACTAAATCGATCTGGCAATGAAAGTATTTTTTTATGTTTGCAAAGTATTCATTAACCAAATTTTATGTGTGAATAAGCAAGTTCAAGTATTCTGCAATGGAAGTAATGTGGTTTGAAGTGAAACAAAGGAGTTTTGATCACTGTATAAGTATCATTGTGAAAAGTGGACTTATTAAAAATTACTATTTAATGTAGTAAAATCTGGAATATAGCAGCAAAAATGCACAGCATAACAGTAAGAATTTTTTTAAGCAGTTCACCCCTCTCTTGGGCTACCTCTGTTGGGTCCAAAAGCCTCCAAATAGGCTTTTCCCTCTTTCATTAATGCTCAAAATAAGTATTACACTGTGAAAAAAGCCTCAAAAGGCTAAATTAGCTGCAAATTTAGAAACAGAGGACTGAAAACAGTAAAAATCGACTATTCATTCACCTCAAATGGATGAGTATAGTCCAATGCAACTGATCTTTCACCAAGCCCTGGTGGCTCCACAAGAAAATTCGCTGATAAAATCACCGACAAAGTGTCCTGATGGCTCTGAAACCTATCCCAACAGCTCCATAATGCTTCAATACCCCCAAATCAAAAAAAAATTTGCTTCAAATAGACTTCCCTAGCCAAAGTTATGACCAAAACTGACTTTGTCCAGTGAGGGCTAAGGAAAGCTCCACCAATTGTGGAGAACTCCCAGATAACCCCGAGAAATATGGGTTCGACGCTAAATTTTTGCACTCTGCCATAACACCGCCAACGTTAAGGGCTAAAAGATAAGGGCCATAGAACTGTGACCTTCGGAATTGGTTTGAAAAACTTTGAGTTTAAAACGGAGGACTTTAATGTAAAAACCATATGATATAATTAAACTCCGCACCTTTCGGCGATCCTTGTGACCACGACCCATATTTGTTAACGCGCCATTGGGTTAAGCTCCCGGTTCCAAACCTGCGGTTACATGCGGAGGGGCTGGCCCCTTTAAGGCCCCGCCCATATCCATTTCAAAGTTTAAATATATGTGGGAGACCCCACAAATTAAGAACTTTCTGTGGTCCAATGGTCGGGCCGTCCGGTTGCTCCAGCGTCGTCCCGGGGTCAACTCTCATCCGCGCCATATAAAATTTTGATAAACCAATTTCATTCGACCTTGGAGCCACGTGGCGGCTTTTGATTGGCAGCCAGAGAAATATTCTACAGAATATTCCTTGGAATATTCCCAAAATATTCTGTGGAATTTTTTTTTTAATAAAAACTTTTATAAAGTCAAATTGGCCATTTTTTTTTACTGAAATTGGCAAACTTCAAAGCTGAATAACTTTCTCATATAGCGTCAGTTTTCAGTGTTTTTTGCGTCTACAGGATCGTTTTTCCGAGCTCTTTCCTGTCGTTCTGGTTTGGATCAATTCTGAGCAACTAAATTTTTGAGCATTTTTCCATTAAGGACTTGATCTCTTGATCAAAGAAACAAACTCTAAATTCATACATCAGTAAGCATGGACAAACCAACTTCTATACTGGTTAAATTATGTTGAATTTGTTCTTAGATACACAAATGGCAGAAAACATAAAAGATAAGAAGAGCAGGAAGCATTAGGGTACTTGCAGCAGTATATCCAAAGCTAGATTATTGATTCTTATCAAAGAAAGTGAAACATGATGTATAACAGAGGGAAAAAAATAACAAAGATAGAACACATCACCACTGATTTAGATCAGGATCCAATGAACATGCTTGTCATATTAGAAGAGAAAAACCAGTCACATACATCCTTGTCCAATAGCTTGATATCATTCATGAAATCATCTCCCAGCCTATTTACAACCACTACACACAAAACTCTAACTTAGTGAAACAGCTTACAATCCACGGTTAACCAACCAACATTTACAATGTATTTTCAGGAGTTCTTATAGATGAAAAAGTGGTAGTAGTGGAAAATAGGATTTAAATGATGCATTAAAACAGAAGAAGAGGAGTCTATGAAGCCCATTATGTTTTAATAACTCTGCATTGACTTTCAGTACTCTTTAGCTGAATTAAGGGTCTTCGACAGACTGATAATAACTCCAAAGGTATGTTCTTGAAGTAATTTCTGGCTGTTTGTATTCTGTTTGTACTTTGAGACAAGAAATGGTGAAAATTTTCCCTTCAGGTCCTCCATACTTCATAACCAATGCACTGACAACTCTAGGAACTTTCTGTCAGAATAATAACTGTTAGGGGCTCGATGGAGAATAGAAAATGTTGTGGGACTTGTCCTTCTTAGAAAAAAAAACATTCTTCTGACATTAAAACAATGATATGGCTTGTTTCATGTGTTTTAGGCTTCATTAAGTCTTCTTGATCTTTCTTGAAGTCTTCATCTGTGTCTTTATCCTTTAAACACTGGGTTATAAGCATTAAGTCTTCAATAATAAGCTTTAATCCTCTTAATCTCTCACTGATACACTTTTCCGCTTCTGTTGACCTATTTTTGTGAGTGTACAGGTTTTAGGAATGCTGGAGGGTTTGATTCAGGGTTTATAACCCAATCTGCAATGAGACATAGGCTATTAACCTTTTTAGGTGCTTTCCTCTGCTACCTTTGGCTCTGGGGCTGGTATTCTGTGCTTTATAACACCGTAGCCATGACTGCAACTACATAATGAGTTCACGGCTCTTTGACACTTGCAAAACACAATAAACTCATTAAACAAAACCTGTGGGAGTGGGGGAGGATTGCTTCAGAGGGTCCAGGAGAATGAAAGGGTATTGAGGGAAAATGGTGGATGCAGCGAAAAAAGGCAGAAAAAACATGGCGGAAGGTGAAGAAACAAGTCTGATGAAGGTTGAGTGCGTTGTGGGTTTTGGACCGTCGGATTAGATCAAACAGTGGTGATCTACGGTGGAGATTCGTCGACGAAACTGTTTGGAGGATTATATGAATGGGGGATGAGATTAATTCAAGGCTGTTGGATTGAAACGATCAACAGCGGGTATCGATGGAAGGGGTCTTTTGAGCGGTTAGATGGAAAAAAAATGGACGCGGTCGTGATGAAATGTGAGCCGTTCGATCAGAACAAATCGACGGCTATGATTAAAAAGGAGATTATGTTGTGGAGGGCAGTAAGGTAGAAAACCAGAATGGTTTTCGCATTATGTTTTGGGTGGTAAGCGGGATTTGCAAAAATAATGCGATACCATACACCTTCTAATGTGTGTCCTCCTTAATACCGCCCATTTTGCAAAATTTTTGGGCATTAAACTCTGGGCGTGAAAATTTTGCGAAATTGACTGTCGGCCGTTGGATCTCTCGGTTTTGATCGGACGGTGCAGAAAAAATGCGATGGGGAAGCTGCACAAATGAGGGGAGTGGTGGGGCCCACTTTTATTTTGTCACGTAGTGGAAATTTTTGGGCCATCGGATCTGATGATCGGACGGTCGTGATTTGATATCTGGCGGAAGTTTGAATGGAGGGGAAGGAGGTGAGTGGACAAGGCAGAGAAATGATGGCCCGAAAACTGTTGATCTGTGGAGATCGATGGTTCCTGTGAACTCCAATCATAATGGTCAGGGAATGATAGAAACAAAGGAAAAAGGTGTTTTGTAAAGAAATACGAGGGAGGAGGGCCTAGGCGGAGTGTGATTGAATCTCGACCGTCAGTTCTTGTGGATTCGACAGTCGGGATCGAATCGGAGGATTGGAGAATCGGAGACTCAGGGAAAAGACCATAGAGCATAACCTTTTTGTGATTGTGATGGCGGAGTGTGGTCCTATGGAAAGGGTGAGGAGACCAAGGGCTTAGAAGGAAAGGCTTATCGCATCGGACTTTCAAAACAAAGCTCATCGCATCAGAATTTCTAAGTAAAAAGGCGACAAGAGACAGAAAACCCCGATTGCAATTACGCAATGGGGGCTAGCTCCAGGTTATGGCTCCGGGTCATATGCGGGGAGAAGGAGCTGGGACTAAGGCCAAAAGGGCTTAAGGCCTTCATGCAAAAATGAATATTTTCAAGGATTTTGAAGGGTTTTTAACAGAACTTGGAGGTTCTGATAGACTAGAAGAGGGATCTTTTAAACCAAATAAGGGAGATATAAGGTCCAAAAGGGATTTTGGGATGATTTATAAGGCAAGTGGAGGTCTTATAGAGGAGTTTTGTGAATGGAATAAGGATGAAAATGGGGAATTTTGTGGGAATGAAATGGAGGGAATGGAAGCCTTTCTGAAAACAGTTTCTCTCACAAAACAGCAGGATTCTTTAATAGACACTACAGTGAATATTTTTTCAAAGGACAGAAGACACATGAAGCCTTCAAGAATGATATATTTTCAAGGGAAATTTTTCTCTTGAAGACTTAGAAACACACTTAGCCACCTGTTTGTTATGCCAAAATTTTATAGGTGGCTAACACCTTCCACGTGATGGGAGACAAGGAATTGTTTAGTGACTTGGAGGAGAAGGATCTCCAAATGCATATAGAGATGGGTGACGATGTTAGATACAATGTGACCAGCATTGGAACCATTACCTTTGAGAGGGATTTAGGTCAGCCATTTCTATTGAAAGATGTTATGCATGTTCCAGGTCTGAAGAAGAACTTGGTCTCGGTCGTGATGTTGGAGGACAGAGGTTATGACGTTGTTTTCAGCGAGGGAAAAGCTTTCCTGCGACATAAAAAAATGGTTCAAACCAAGAGGATAGGGATTCAAGTTAAGAATCTCAACAAGCTAGAGGTAGATGGCTGCACTAAAATGATGGGTAAAGCAGAAGAAGTGGTGAGCCGAGATGAGGGTGAATTATGGCACAGGAGATTGGGTCATCTTCATCATGGCACCTTGAATATTTTGCAGCAGATTTCTACTGGACTTCCCAAGGGTACTCTTTTGCAGCTAGATCAGTGCAAGGGATGTACTATGGTTAAGTTTGTGAAGACCACCTTTCATGAGAAGGAGAACCGTGCTTCTGTGATCTTGGAGAGAATTCACACAGACGCGTGTGGACCTTTCTCGGTTGCTTCAACAACAAAACACATGTATTATGTTATATTTGTTGATGACTATTCTCATAGATGCTGGATCTTCTTCATGTAGAAGAAGAGTGAAACATTCTCGAAGTTTTATGAGTTTAAATCATTGGTAGAGAAAGAGTTAGGGAAGTAAGTGAAGGCTCTACAGAGTGATAATGGTGGTGAATATATCTCGAACGAATTCAAAGAATTATGTAGCAAAGAAGGAATTTGAAGAGAACTCATAGTGCCTCATAAACCACAACAGAATGGGGCCGCGGAAAGGAAAAATAGAATGATCGTGGGTGTTGCACGAGCTATGCTACATGACGAGGGCCTACTAATGCACTTGTGGGCGGAAGCATGCAACACTGCAGTCTATGTGCAAAACAGTTGTCCTCACAGAGTACCTGGCATAAGTACACCTGAAGAAGCTTTTACTGGTAAGAAGCCTAATATTTCTCATTTGAAGATTTTTGCCTCATCTGTTTACATTCATGTGACAAAGGACGTGAGGGAAAAGCTAGAGCCGACTGTAGAAGTTGGGATATTTGTGGGGTACACATAAACACCCCATAATTATCGTGTGTATTTTCCAAATAGTCAGATGACTGTGGTGCGATGGGATATAAAATTAAATGAGGTGAAAGCCATGAAGTTGTCACTTGAGAGAGAGCTACACTTGCATGCAGAGGAGGAACTTCTTGTTCCCAAAGATGAGCCTCTAGATGTGGATCAGCCACGAGAGGAGATTCATGGAATGGAGGAGTCCACTCATGTAGAACCAAACATTAGAACAGAAAGAAAGCTTACCACAGAAGCTGAGACACCGAAGCTTGATGCGGCACAGAATGTAGGAGTCCCTACATCACAGCGTAGATAGAGACAGTCACCTGACTGATTCATTGGATACATGGCTCCCATGAGCAAGTGTATAGTGACAGAGGCATCTTATTTTGAAGAAGAAATGCAGGAGCCCACATGGGTAGATGCCATGGTGGAGTAGTATGACTCCATTGTCATAAAAAATTCTTGGGAGATTGTTCCAAGGCCGGCTAGCAAATCAGTGGTAGGTTCAAGATGGATCTACAGGGTAAAGCAAGTTGTTGATGGGAGCGTCGAGAAGTATAAGGAAATATTTGTTGCCCGGGGCTTCTCACAAATCGAGGGGATTGATTATGAAGAAACGTTTGCACCTGTCACACATTATTCTTCCATAAGGACCATCCTTGCTCTCTCAACGCAGATGGGTTGGCACATTCATCAGATGGATGTGAAGACTGTGTTCCTGAATGGGATCATTGAGGAAGAAGTGTACATTGAGAAGCCTTAAGGATTTGAGATTTTCAGCAGCGAGTTGCATGTGTGAAAACTCAAAAGAGAACTGTATGGGATGAACCAAGCACCTCGTGCTTGGTACACACGGATCGACAACGATTTCACTGGACTTGGCTTCACCAAGAGTGAGGCGAATGCAAACCTATACTAAATTGTGGTGGAGGGTAAGCTTTTAATCATTGTTCTTTATGTTGATGATTTAATACTAACGGGTGATGAGCAGTTGTTACACTCATGCATGGCAGATATTGTAAAGGATTTTGAGATGAATGATTTGGGCCTCCTTCATTATTTCCTTGGATTGGAAATATGGCAGCAAGAAGGTGAACTGTTTGTGTCTCAAGGCAAGTATGCTTGGGAGATACTTGGTAAGTTTCACATGGAGGACTGAAAGCCCATGGATACTCCTCTTATAGGAAATTGGAGGAAATAGGATGCTACATCGGTAGAGGTAGTGGATGCCACTGTTTATCAACAGTTGGTGGGTTCGCTCATGTATTTAGTTAATACAAGACCGGACATATGCTATGCGGTGAACCAGCTTAGTCAAGCGATGGTTCAGCCTACCAAGCTCTTTTGGAAGGCAGGCAAGCATGTCCTAAGGTATCTTAGGGGCACATCTGAGTATGGATTATAGTACAGACAGACGGATGAAGTGAAGTTGCATGGTTTCACAGATGCAAATTGGGCAGGCAGCCCAACGGACAGAAAAAACACATCAGGAGGGTTTTTCAGTATCGGATCTACAACAGTTTCTTGGTACAGCAGGAAACAAAGATCTGTGGCACTCAGTTCAACAGAAGCAGAATACATGGCAACAAGTCAAGCTGCATGTGAGGCTATCTGGATGAGGAAGATCCTGGTTGGTTTGTTCGATTCTCATTTAGATCCTACAGTGATACATTGTGATAATCAGATTTTCATTAAACTCTTTATTAATCCTATGTTTCATGATAGATCTAAACATATAGATATCTGGTATCATCATATCAGAGATTGTGTGCAGCGGAAGATCATGTTGCTTTAGTACATTCCTAAGGAAGATCAGATGTAGATATTCTAATGAAGGCACTCAGCAGGAACAAATTAAAATACCATAGAGGCAGGATCGGGGTGAAAGATAATCCCTATCTTGTTGAGAGGGAGTGTTAAGATTCAACAAGATGATGAGCTTAGTGAAAATTAAGCACCTTCACTAAGTGGGACGCGCAAGCTATTTTTAGGTGTATGTCTATTTTAGACATGGTGAGCATATTATATAAGTTTCAGGATGCTATTTGTAGATGGTTGGTCAAATGTGAAAAATAGATGAGATTCTATTTTTTAGAAGATTGGGCGAAGTCTATTTATAGATCGTCAATCTAAAAATAGATGCATATCGATTATTATTAGCCCTTAATAATAATTCAACAATAAATATCAACTTATTCTATTGGAGCACTTTATTTCAGTGAACAGATTTGGCAAATCAGTGGGCTGAAGGAATTACGCAATTCCTAGGGTGGTTGGTGACTCATGCATGGAGGACTCAGTTAGAACTAAAGTGGCAGAGTTGTGACAGAGTTGGAAGAGTAGTTATGGAGTTGTTATTGAGTTTAACTGAGTTAAGTGAGTTAAACTCGGTTATTAGCATAGTTCTAACTGAAGATACACTAGTGAGAGTTTAGTGAATTAATTATTTAATTAATTCATAACTAGAGACTCACTTGCAACTGAACAAATAAAATAGTTAACTACTTGCATGTCAGTTCCAGTGGAGACCCAGTGGAGAGATAGGTGAAAGGGTGAGATGGACTATCTATTATGACTATAATGATGCATTCAATGCATCTGACACACATTGGAGATGCCAATGAGGATTGCAAATTCAAGGCAAGGCCAATTCGAATTCGTTCGGCGGTCTTCTTCAACATGGATTGCTTAGTGGAGGCAGGCTGCCAGGAGGTAGGAAATTAGTGCATAGATATGAAAATTTATACATGACAGTGTGTAATGATTGTTGATTGTACATAGAACTTGATGTACTAATCTTTTTATGAGATTATTACATGATACATTCATATACATAATATATGATAGTTGGGGTTTTTAGCTTTAAGCTTTCCCGTTAAACAACTATGTTTATGTGCGATTGATTTTCTTCATATGTGTTTTTCAATTGGCGATTTAATTTCCGCAAAGAATTAAGTGGAAGGAATTTGTATTTAACATAAGATTAATTTGTTAAATCATGAGAATCCAATAATACTATCAATATTAATAAATTTCTACACATCGAGACTCTAGGAGGGCTACCACCTAACACTGCTGTAAGTCACTTCTGCTTGGTGTACATGGGCTGATCAATCGGCTCTCTAGGTTGGTCAATACCCAAGCTACAATCTGCCAGCTAGAAGTCACCTTTTTCCATCAAGGTGTTGCACTTCGGCACCAATATTCACCCAACCTTCAACTCTTCTTTGTGACGTCAAGATAGCTTGTCTAAAGTCTGTTGGGTGTGGAGCTTGATTATCTTGTTTATTTTGTATCACAGCGTTGGACCTCTGTACCTTAATGGGGAGGCAACACCGCTCATAATTAAACACTGCCTGGGGGGTCCAAGGGGGGCAGCTGCGACATTATGGAGCCCCCCCCCAGCCGGGGATTTCGGGGGTGCTGCCCCCGAAGCTAGCAACATATGTAAAATTTCCTTGTAAAAGTATAGTAATTTCTAGTCAATCTGAGCCATTCATTATGCAGATGATCTGACAGTAGAAGTTATGTTTAGTTTAGCGTTTTTTTCCCTAGAAGGCAACCCCTCTTTTGTATGAGGGTATTGTATTGCAGCTGTGTATTGTATGTGTATTCTCTGAGCGAGAAACTGATAAAGAGACTGTGAGAGAGAACAGAGGATATTACAGGGGATCTGTTGTAGGTTGTGTCTCCTCATTTTGCTGGATAATAGAAAGGAAGGACTGGTTGTTCAGGGTGGACGTAGCCCAAACTGGGTGAACCACGTATATCTGTGTCTCTCTGGTTTTATGTGTCTCTTGTGTTTATGTTTCCACATATATTTTATTTTTTCCATTGCTCTGTAATATATAATTCTCTGACAACTAGTATGAGAGCCGAAGGTCTATTTGGCTAATAAAATTGCAGGAAAGAAGGGTTCCTGGTTCGAGTGGGAGCAATGGCAGAAGATGGTAAGTTTAGGGTCGAGAAATTTAACGGCCAAAACATCTCGCTGTGGAAGATGCATATGGAATATTATCTATATCAGAAAGATATGTACTTACCATTGAGCAGAAAAACAAAGAAGCTGATGACTATGACAAATGCAAAATGGGAGATTCTCGATAGAAAGGCACTTGGAACAGTAGGGTTGTGCTTCGCGGCATCGGTAGCCTTCAATATTTCAAAGGAAACAAGAACAGAGGGTTTGATTAAGGCATTGGCGAAACTATATGAAAAACCGTCAGCTTCAAACAAGGTATTTCTTATGAAACATTTATTTAATATGAATATGTCGGAAGGTGGATCTGTTGCAGACCATTTAAATGATTTTAATACAGTTACCAGTCAGTTAAGTTTTGTAGGGGTAAAATTTTATGATGAAGTTAGGGCTCTTTTATTTCTGTTCTCATTTCCATAAAGCTATAATGGTTTAGTTATGGCCATTAGTAACTTTGTCTCTGGATCTAGTACTTTAAAGTTTGATGATGTTTTCGGTGCTATTCTTAGCGAGGATATGCGGAAAAGCTTAGGTGAGACATTGGGTAATGCTTTGAGTGCAGAGTCTAGGGGAAGAAAAATGGAAAGAGGAAAGAGCTCAGGGTATTGCAGTAAATCAAGGAAAGGCAGATCCAAGTCCAGATCGGGGATAGTGTGCTGGAAATGCGGAAATAAAGGACACCTAAAGAAAGACTTTAGATATCGGAAGGGAAAAGAACGAGATGCACAGTAAGAAAACAATCATGAAGCAAATGTGACAGGTGATGTGTTACAAGATGCTTTGATTCTTTTTTTCGAAAATGTTATGGATTCCTGGGTGGTAGATTCAAGGGCCTCATTCCATGCCACACTTGATAGGAAATATTTTCATGACTATGTTCAAGGAGATTTTGGACAAGTTTGTTTGGGTGATGATAAACCCTGTAAAATTTTTGGAATGGGTAAAGTTCTTGTAAAACAAAAAAATGGAAACCAATGGCTATTAAAGGAGGTAAGGCATGTTTCAGATTTGAAGAAAAATCTGATTTCAACAAGGCAGTTAGGCGGTGAAGGTTGTGTGACAACTTTCACAGATAAAACTTGGAAGGTCACCAAAGGAGCCCTGGTAATAGCAAAAGGCGAAAAGGTTGGTACATTGTATTTATGCAATGGTATTTCTATCTCTGTTAATGCTTTAACTTCCAAAGGAGCAGATGCAACATTATGGCATCATAGGCTCGAACACATGAGTGAGAAGGGGATGAAGATTCTTCACTCAAGGAATTTGTTGTCGGGTTTGAAGAATGTTGATTTGGATTTATGTGAGAATTTTATTTATGGAAAGCAAAAGAGAGTCGGATTTCTCACAGTTGGGAAAGAAAAGAAGAGTAAAAAATTAGATCTTGTGCATACAGATGTATGGAGACCTACTCAGGTATCATCTCTCGGTGGCTCTCGTTATTATGTTACTTTTATTCAGAATAAATCTGATGTATTTGATACTTTCAAGAAATGGAAAGCTTTGGTTGAGATTGAGACAGGAAAGAATTTGAAGTGTCTCAGATCAGAAAATGGAGGTGAATATTGCAGCAAAGAGTTTGATAGGTATTGTTCAGAACATGGAATTCACAGAGAGAAGATAGTTCCAAGAACACCACAAGAAAATGGTGTGTCAGAAAGTATGAACATAACAATCATGGAGCATGCAAGGTGCATGAGATTGGATGCAGGATTGCATTTACAATTTTGGGCAGATGATTTAGATACTTTTGTTTATCTAATAAACAGAGGGCCTTCAATTCCTTGGATGGTGGTATTCTAGAGGAAGCATGGACAAGTAAAAAGGTAAACTACTCTTTTTAAAGCCTTTTCGCTATGAGGCCTTAGTCCATATTAATAAAGAAAATAGAACAAATCTTGAGGCAAAATCAAAGAAATGTACCTTTATTAGATATGGTGTTAATGATTTTGGTTATCGCTTATATGATTATGAAAATCACAAAATCATTAGGATCAAAGATGTAATATTCAATGAAAAGGTCTTGTATAAGAATCAGTTGCAGGAAAAGAAACTGGAAAAAGAAAACAAAGAATACATAGTTCTTGATGAGATCACAAAAAAAGTAAAGGTGCCTGAAAATAATAATAATCAACAGCTACAACAACAACAACCACCACAATAGCAACAGGCACCTCAAACACCTGAAAGTGGTGTCAGAAGATCTACCAGGATAAGTAGACCCCCTGAACGATACTCTCCTTCATTATATTATTTATTGTTGACTAATTTTGGTGAACCCGAATGTTATGAAGAAGCAATGCAGGTTGAAACCAGGAAGAAGTGGGAGCTAGCCATGAAAGAAGAGATGGACTCCTTAGTGCATAACCAGAATTGGTACTTAGTCAGGTTGCCTACAAGTAAAACTACATTGCAGAATAAATGGGTTTACAGGCTAAAGGAAGAAGATGGAGGAAAAAAAAAAGGTGCAAATCTAGACTTGTGGTGAAGGGGTTTGCAAAAAATAAAGGTATTGATTTTGATGAAATATTTTTCTCCTGTTGTTAAGATGAATTCAATCAGAACTATTTTAAGTTAGATGTAAAGTCAACATTTCTCCATGGAGATTTGGAGGAAGAGATCTATATGGAACAACCAGAAGGATATGAGGTCAAAGTGAAAGAAAAATTAGTGTGCAGGTTAAAGAAGAGATTGTATGGCTTAAAATAGGCTCCAAGGCAGTGGTATCTAAAATTTGACAGGTTTATGTCTGAACAAGGTTATACTAGATATCAGTCTGATCATTATGTTTATCTGAAAAATCAAAATGATGGCAGCTATATTATATTGTTATTGTATGTAGATGGCATGCTTGTTGCAGGGTCTAACATGCAGGAAATAAATGTGCTCAAAATAAAATTGGCAAATTCATTTGCAATGAAGGATTTGGGAGCTGCAAAACAAATCCTTGGTATGAGAATAATTAGAGACAGAAAAAATCGCAAATTAACATTGTCCCAGAATGAGTACCTACAAAAGGTGTTGAAAAGATTTAATATGCATAATGCAAAACTAGTTAGTACACCTTTTGCTAGCCATTTCAAACTTAGTAAGGAGATGTGCCCCAAAACCCAAGATGAAATGGATTATATGTCTAAAATTCCATATGCTTCAGCAGTTGGAAGCTTAATGTATGCAATGATTTGCACAAGGCCTAATATTGCACATGCAGTGGGAGTTGTAAGCAGGTCATGAACAATCCAAGGAAAGAACATTGGATGGTAGTGAAATGGATTCTCAAATATTTGAGAGGAACCACAAATCAAGCATTGTGCTTTGGTGGTTCAAACATCGCTCTATATGGATATGTTGATGCAGATATGGCAGGTGATAGAGATAACAAGAGGAGCACTACAGGGTATGTATTTATTGTAGGTGGAACAGTTGTCAGTTGGGTTTCAAAAATCCAAAGTGTTGTTGCAATTTCAACAACAAAAGACGAGTATGTTGCTACTACAGAGTCTAGAAAAGAAATGATTTGGTTATAAAGGTTTCTGGTTGAATTGGGTAAGAAGAATTGTTGGAACAGGGTCTCCTACAAAAGCTGCGAATCTGGTCCATTTTGTATATTTTTTATTAAATTTATTCTAACGCAGGGGTTTTGGGGTGGGTTAAAGCCCCTAATGCATTGTAAGTGGGTCAAGGGTAGACCAAGAGTCCATAAACCACGGTTTGCAGACCATTGGATGCGTACGCTAAAGTAGTATAAGTAATTGAACCTTTTTTGAGGTGTAAGGCAGACAATGAGCTAAGATTGGTAGGAATTGCGAATTAGTAGATCTGTTTTGGGTTTTTGGGGAAAGGACTCCTACTGAATGTGTGCGCAAAGATCCTCAGTCCTGCTGTGTGCGGACCCTGCTGTTGTGTGCACAGGTTGGGTTTTGGGTATTGTAAAAGGATCTGAAGCATTAATGAAAGCGGAAGGTTGTTGGACTCTATGATATCTGTTATGTTATGCATGATTCTATGTTGAGCTCCGCAAGTAACTGTGTTAAGTACTTATCCTATGTTGAAAATTGATCTGAATCTATTTGATAGACTTTATGCAAGAATAGTTGTGATAGTTGCGTTATTGTCCTGTATCTGTTATTTATTGTGATTATATATGGTATTGTGCACGTGGATGCGAAGGGACTGATAGATTTGGGTTCTGTGATATGCGATCTGATATTTGTGAAGTCGAACGCAGCTCTGCCTGATTTACTTGCCCTCTCCTAGGGTGCGGAAACTTAGTTCTCGCACCCTCCCATACTGCTTCGAGTGAGACTTTGGCCTGCGCAAGCAGGTCACTGCCGAAAGGGCCAGTAGTATAGGGGTTTGTTGGCAAACCTTAACCTCCGAACCTGGGTCAAGACCCCTCGTGCCAACAAATGGTTTTTTTGTCGAGACTGGGAGAATTTTGAGAGAGGGATCGAGTAATGCCAAGGCCGTACTGGAAACCTGAAAGAAAAGAAATTGATGAATGGTTCGAACAGCAAGTTCAGGAATTCGCAGTAAGAGGTTGACCACTGAAGAGTGGAAAAATAAGTATATTTTCACGGAGATCTACGAGATCTTCTTTGTAACCATTGTGATCGAGCTCTAGGAGTGGCTCGCAAGGTTGGTCTAATTTTAGAAGTGTTGGAAGGACGAGCGGGTCACACAGTGGACCCCAGAATTGATCCAGTAGTTAGAGACGGCTAATAACACCATCACTCGCACAATCGACCACTGGGTGGAAATCGTGCTAGGAGGATTCGTGACAAAATTTTCCATCAATCAGTTCATCTCCTACTCTGAAGCAGAGAAAAGATTCTTCAAAGGATTTAGGGTTAAGTTTATGAAGGCTTCACCATTGTTGATTAAGATATTACTGTGCGAAAAAATTATTCTGTGTAGCCACACCGAATGAATGACCTCTGATCTGGACGAGAGTACGACGCGAAGTGGCAAGTACTATCGAACCAACCAAGAAGGAGGTAGATCTGTCTACAGCCTGGTAAGAGAAGCAGCTGCGCAGAGTCCTCCGGCCACACCAACTTCGAACCAGCGTAGGGGTAAGAATTCACCTACACCTCCACCACCAGAAGACGACATCACTGCGCACATGAATTTTCCTACCTTTAAGGGTGTGGGAGATGAAGACATGGATCAGTTCTGGTTTGTCGCAGAATCGGTATGGACTGTGCAAAACATAGCTAGTGATGCAGTGAAGAGGGCACAATTGTCCCTTGCCTTCGAAGGAAGAGCTTTGGATTGGTACATGGGATATATTGGACAGCATGCAAACTCAACAATTAAATAGATCAAGAACGCCTTGAACAACAATTCAAGAAGCCTAAGTCCTATTCTCAAATAGTGGTCAATCTAAAGGATTTCAAGCAAGGGCCTTCTAAGTCTATGTGGGAGGTCGATCAATGATTGAAGAAGCTGATTAGAGAAGGAGGATTTCAGTATGATGACAAACAACACACGGAATGGTTCATTTCTATGCTGCTGCCTCACCTGTGCATACCTATGGGTCACCAAAATTTCGAATCACCGAAAAAAACCTTGGAGGTCGCTATGAAGTTAGAAGCTGCACCTAGAGATGATACCCAGCTAGGCGTCCAGCAGATCCAAGGACAACTGTAGGCGATGCACATGGATATCCAGAATCTGTGAAAGGAGCGAGGAGCAGAGGCTATCCCTAAAATATGGTGCATACGATGCAAGACGAATGGTCACACCAAGGATAACTTCCCTCTATTAATAGACTACATGCAGGTTGGGGGACCTAGTCCGTTGCGCCCTAAGTAAGTTGCAGGACCAAGCGGGCCAGCACTATGGTGCGATGATTGCCATGTTTCAGGGCTGCACGACACAAACCACTGTCCCCACCTTGTTGCGTACATCCCAAAAATAAAACAGCAATGGTGCAGGTTCTGCAGATCGGTAGGACATGATGAACAGAATTGCCGGACATATGATTTGATGGTCGATCAAGGGAACCTCTATAGCATACAGTCGAATCCTTCCTCACCAAGATCCCTCTCAAGCGTAGCGGGCTCCCCAACAAGGGGCAGGGGAGGCATAAGAGGTGGAAGTGTAGGTTGGGGACGAAGGCAACTAATTTGTTATAACTGTGGGGAGGTAGGGCACTTTTCCAGGGACTGTCCAAACCCTACAAGATAGTCTTGTCGGTACTGCAAGCAACTGGACCATGCGATTGAAGAATTTCTAGTCTTGATAACGAAGATGCAGGAAAAGCAGCTGACACCTAAGCAGAATGTGCAGAGGGTTAAGGCCGAACTACGAGACAAAGATCCAAGAATTAATGTTGTAACACGCAGTGGGATGGCCACCGGGGGGCCTGGGGAGAAAACTGCAACCGAGCCTCTAATCCGACCAGCAGTTATCAAACAAGAAGGTTTGGATCTAAAAAAAGGAGAAATAAACATTTGTCGCAACTCGCAAAGACTTTGATGAGGCATCTACTTCACAGCCGCCTGAAGACCTCAAGGCAGATGAGGAGGTCAAACCCTTTTTATAGGCATGTATGAAGCTGCTGCGCAACCCAAAGGCTATGGAAAATCTTCAGGCATTGATATATAGCTGCGCAACATGACCTATCCTCCCTCCGGAAGTCAAGGACATACACAAACTCTATAGATATAAGAAACACACTGGTAGGGAGATGTGGTTGACTGCACAGATCGGTGATTACGAGATGGATCAGGTTTTTTTGGACCTAGGGGCAGATGCGAACGTATTACCTAAATAGACTTGGTAACGAATGGGGGAACCTAAGTTGGAATGGTCCACTATCCAGCTGCGTATGGCCAATCAACAGAAGATCATACCCTTGGGAAGACTATCGAAGATTGTGGTGGATATCGCAGGGGTTAAGGCCTGAGCTGATTTTGAAGTAATTCATATTGTCGAAGATGCGGACCCCTACCCTGCACTCCTAGGCTTGGATTGGGCCATCGATATGGGGGGCATCATTAACCTAAAGAAGAGAAGCATAGTATTCGAGAATAACGGTACAAGGGTAATAGTACCATTAGATCCTGTGGAAGGCGAATGATACATAGAACTAGTGCATGACGAAGAGGATGTGGATCACATCTATAAGTTGACTACGCGAGATGAATATTCCATCAACCCCATGGTAGAGGGGGTACTCTACTGGGAAAAGGACAGTGAATGTTTCTCTGACTCTGATGGGGAGATAGAGAATTGGCAAAACCGGTTACATGATGTCTCTGCACTGCGATGTCTTCAGATCACGAAGAACTTCTGCTGCATCTCCTTAGAGGTAAGAGATCTACCTTATTTTGATGGTTTTGGTAATCTTAGGGACTTTTTGCGAGAATTTTAAGCCGAGGTTCCCCAAGAACGACGACTATGGGCCTATAAGCTGGCCATATGTGGATCACCTGTGCAATGGTAGGTGACGCATGAGGAGGCATTCTGGGATTGGGAGGAGTGTTGGAATATTATGATCCTATGATTTGAGGCCCCAGATGACGTGAAAATAAAAATGTTCCTTGGACCCAAAGATCCATGGGAATCTCTATTCGCTTGGATAGAACAATGGTGTGACAGAACTGCCTAGGAGTGCAGTGATCATAGCACCTATGAAAGATTTTCTTACGAAGGCAGCCCGGTTCTGTGGGGATGACACATGCCGAGCGAACATATCTTTGGGTTTGAAGTAATTAGGGATTAAGCCTGTGTTGGGGGAAGATGTGTAGGAGGTGCAGGTGTTTAACCCAAGCGTAGTAGGTATGCCAAGCATACAGGAGGTGTGAAAACTAGCCATTGGCACAATAACATCTGGTAAAAAGCAAAAGTTACCGTTATAGAAGCGGGCCACTGGCATTTAATGGGGCAGATTTTGAGGATTTTTTACCGTTTCCTAATGGTAAGTTCCAGGTCAAGTTTACCCTACCATTGGATGCCCGCAGGCACTATAAAAAGGGATGGATAGCTCAAACAAGGGTTCCGTCTCACTTGCATAACTTGTACTTATCCTCTTTATCTCACGCGAGCTTGAGCTGTAATATTTTTCAAGTCTGCACTATCCCCTTCATGTCGGATCAACCTCCCCCTTCTGATAGTAGCCACCCAGAGCCAGGATTCATTTTCCACGCTAAGATGACAGCCAGTAACCCAACTAAGCCCTCGGCACCTATTGCCCCAGAAGTTGAGGAAGTAATGGAGATCGGGTCTGAGGATGAAGAAGTGCCCTCAATGCCGGTCACTAGGAAGGGAAAAGAGCAGGCACAGGGCTCAGCGAAGCCCCCCAAAGCTGCGAGATGGGCTTCAGGGAAGCCCAGGACCTCCCCAAGGCATGCAAAGTCCCTGCGAGCAATGCCTCAAGCTCAGGCTACGTAGGAGGAAGCCTTGCATGCCAATCCGATCAACTAGTTACCTCCCTTCATCCACCCTTGCAGGCCCTCAACATGCACACCAAAGAACCTTGATGGTCTAGTTACCTATCTGCAAATGCCACTAACATCGAGAGAAGTCCCTATCCTGAGTGACCCCTACGGGAAGCCCCATGAGGTTAAATTCGACGATCACGACTTGGTGAATTACAAAGCCTTCCCTGAGCTGACACCCTGCGTTGTACTTCGACGCAATTTACGCGGACGATGGGGTCACAGTCATTCCTCAGTGCTGGGTAAGTGGATTTGCCAGATCCGGGCTCTTGAACCTGCTGCGTATGCCCCACTTTGGCCATTACAACGTCACGGATCGGTTGGCCCAACAGCTGCTCACCTTAATTCACAATGGCTGCCTATGGATTCGGGATAGGGTCCCCATAGATGCTGCATTGGTTCACAGAATCACGAGCCTTCCCATGAACGGGCCGCACCCTCTGGAGCGTGTGGGCAAGAAATATGAAGGGAACACCATTGAATATGTGTGTAAGACCTACCATGTGGAAAGGAATATGTGGGGCTTTGTCATAAAATCCATCAATGACCCGGCTACAAAAATGGGTACCATATTACTAGCTTGCAAGCTAATGCGAAAGTGCCAGGTCGCAACCATCCCTGCCTATGTCATTCGGCTAGCTGGTCAGTGTGCGAAGGGGTTCTGCCTCAATTAGGCCCAATACTTATGCGACGAGTCCTTAGCCAACGTCTTCGAATCGCAGGAGCAGGGAAAATATTTTTTCTATGTCTGGCTATTATTTCTTATAGCCCTCGTTGCCTAGGAAACCCCTACGGAGTCGGTCCTCCCCAAGCTCCCTCCAAATATGTGTGAAAGGGCTCGGTATGCCCATTTGTGGGTTTCCAAGGACGCGTAGCGCATGGAAGATAACCAAGTCTTTTGGGTCCTCTTCCAGAGTAGCATGGTCGCAGCCATAAATTCTCGACCTCGGTTGTCCCCCACAGTATATGAAAAATACAAGAGTATCACAGCATTCCAGATTACCACGAACAACATTCAAATCTGCAGCCACAAGGAGAAAACCTGGATGTCACTTCCATATATGGTAGCATCTGAGGAAATTGATAATGTGATTACGCTATGGCCTCCCGCCTGAAAGATAGGCTTCAAAACCAGCACAAGGGGCACCGTCGGTACTAGCACGACACAGGTACTCCCACCTGTTATCACCAAGGAGACTGGAAACATAGGGAAATACTCAGGCGCAACCACGAAAAAGGACACGCAGCCAAAGTAGACCACCATGAAGAACACCGAGGCTGAAACCCAGGTTGATTTGCAATTGGGCACGAAGGAAGTAAACGTCGGAGGTATGAAGCGAACAGGCGAGCCTGTCAAGGGACCCCGAAAGAAGCAGCGTGCCCAGCAGAAGGAATGAGATGAGACAGTTACGTTGACAGACAGAGATCTCGAACAAATTGCAGATGTCGTCACACTGGCCACAGAAGAAAAATGGGTAGCTTTAGAGGAACACCAAAAGGCTACGATCAATTCCATCCAAGAAGAGCTTCGAACCTTGCAGCTAAAGACAGACATGCTACAGACCAGTGTGGTTCAGGGACGAATTCCCTTGGCATCTAGCAGTATAGCGCTAGCCACGAAAGAAAGCCATCTCTGTCTCTTACCTAGCGCCGCCTTTGTGATCAGTTCATCGTACTAGGAGATCCAACTCCAAGCAGGTGCAGGGGTGCAGTTGAATCTTGCCAAGCTACCCCATGAAGCATTACAAGGTCTCCACACCACTATGTTTCAGGAGATTCACCATCGAGACCAGCAAGTACACCAACAACTTGGTATGGCCGAATAGACCATTGCATAGCAAAACACAAAAGTACTCTTTGCTGTCGCGTAGCAAGAAGAGCTTGAAAATTTGATCCACTAGCTCTGCACAGAGGTTACAGAAGAGATCCCGGCCGCAGCCACCCCCTGGGGCTAAAGTGGAAGGATTGGTCGCGGCATTGAAGGCTTCCAGGATGGAAATGAAGGTCATTAAGACACAGTTGGAGCAGCAAATCACTGACTTACAGGCCAAAATACAGCCCGAAACACCCTCGAAGGTACGAGCCCAGCATGCTGCACTAGTAACCGCGGCTACAAATACCATTATAGGACAAATTTTTTAAGGCACCCAGTTACTCGAGGACGCCATGCAGCTCTGGACCAAGGTCCAGCACGATCTGGTCCTCCGGAAAATAAATTAGGACTTGCGACAGAAGGAGGAAGCTTTCGAGCAAATCGAGGCTACATTACCTACCTTGGTCCCTGCATAGCGTTTGGCGCGATTGAGAACCAGTAACACCCTCCAAGATGAGATCGAGGGACTCCGCCATAAGAAGCATGTTATCAGAGAATGCTTGAAGCCTTGGGCTACTGCAGCCCTCCAGCTCTCACAGGATGTTGATGGTTCTATAAAGCGACTAAACCAGACACTAGAGAGTGTCACGGCTGCGACAAAGGGACCAACATCATAGAAGCTTGAAGATATTGCGCAAAGTACTGCTGCTCAGAGTCAAGAAGTGTTGCCCCCGTTGGTTGCAGTTGTTAATGCACTACGCGCATAGGTGGAGGCCCCACCACCACAGTGACTCAGGACGAGTCACAAGATTGTGTTGGGGGACTGTTGGAATAGGATCTCCTACAAAAGCTGCGAATCTAGTCCATTTTGTATATTTTTTGTTATATTTAGTCTAACGCAGGGGTTTTTGGGTGGGTCAATGCATTGTAAGTGGGTCGAGGTAGGCCGGAGTCTCGAGCCACGGTTTTGCGAGACCATTGGATCGTGGGATGATCTAGTATAAGTAACAACAGAATTTTTTGAGTTGTAAAATGAATATTGAACTAAGATTGGTGTGAATTGCGAATTAGTAGATCTGTTTTGGGTTTTTTGGGAAGGGACTCTTGTTATGTTGTGTCGCGGAGATCCTTGGACCTATTGTTAATGAGACCTACATACTTAACTCTCTGTTGGGTTTTGGGTATTGTAAAAGGATCTGAAGGATTAATGAAAGCGGAAGGTTGTTGGACTCTATGATATCTGTTATGTTATGCATGATTCTATGTTGAGCTCCGCAAGTAACTATGTTAAGTACTTATGTTGCGTTGACAATTGATCTAAATTTTTTTGTTAGACTTTATGCAAGAATCGCTATAATAGTTGCGTTATTGTCCTGTATCTGTTATTTATTGTGATTATATATGGTATTGTGCACGTGGATGCGAAGGGACTAATAGATCTGGGTTCTGTGATATGCGATCTCATATTTGCGAAGTCGAACACAACTCTTCCTGACTTACCTGCCCTCTCCCAGGGTGCGGAAACCTGGTTCTAGCACCCTCCCATACTGCTTCGAGTGAGACTTTGGCTTGCACAAGCAGGTCATTGCCGAAAGGGCCAGTAGTATAGGGGTTTGTTGGAAAACCTTAACCTTCGAACCTAGGTCAGGACCCCTCGAGCCAACAAGCATGATATGGGCACATTATACAGTGATAGCCAAAGTGCCATTCATCTTACAAAGAACCCAGCATTTCATTCCAGGACTAAACACATACAACTCAAGTACCATTTCATACAGTCAGTGTTGGAAGATGGACAGTTGAAGCTGGAAAAGATACACATTAGCCAGAATCCTACAGATATGCTAACAAAAGTTCTAACCAAGGAGAAAATGAGAATATGCTCAGTTTGAATTGGTCTTCAAGTATGATGATGAAGATGAGAAACAACCAGGTCCAAAGAGGAGTCATTGTCCAGCAAATGAAGTAGCGGTGGAGTTGCTACAAATCAGTCTCCAAGTGGGATATTGTTGGGTGTGGAGCCTGATTATCGTGTTTATTTTGCATCACAGCATTGGACCCCTGTACCTTAATGGGGTGGCAATCCCGCCTGTAATTAAACATTGCCTGGGGGGTCCAGGGGGGGGGGTTGGCTGTGACTTTATGGAGCCCCCCCCCTAGTGAGGGGTTTCGGGGGCACTTCCTCTGAAGCTAAAAAAAATGTAAAATTTCCTTGTAAAAGTATAGTAATTTCTAGCCAATCTGGGCCATTCATTAGGTGGATGATCTGACGGTAGAAGTTATGTTTAGTTTAGGGTTTTTTTCCCTAGAAGGCAACCCCTCTTTTGTATGAGGGTATTGTATTGCGGCTATGTATTGTATGTGTATTTTCTGAGTGAGAAACTGATAGAGAGACTATGAGAGAGAACAGAGGATATTACAGTGGATCTGTTGTAGGTTGTGTCTCTTCATTTTGTTGGATAATAGAAAGGAAGGATTGGTTGTTCAGGGTGGACGTAGCCCAAACTGGGTGAACCATGTATATCTGTGTCTCTCTGGTTTTATGTGTTTCTTTGTGTTTGTGTTTCCACATATATTTTATTTGTTCCATTGCTCTGTAATATATAATTCTCTAACAAAGTCCGCAATACTTTTGTTGTGAATGTGACTGGTTAGGGCATCCTGGACTGTTGCAACAACCCCTAAACAACCACCCAAACAACCCTTCTTGTCTGCGGCCTACCCTTGAAGATATTCTTACATGGTTTGTTGTTGTTATGGGCATGATCAAACCTCAATACACCCTATGTCTCCCTCAAACAGTGAGGTAGGGCCCGCGGCCTACCCACAACAACCTTTGTTGCCTCTCCCAAGGCTTCACCACCCAAGAACCACCTCAAACAACCCTAAAACATCCTTCCACTACCTCGTCCCTCTAGGGAGGTGCCTCAGCCTCCCTTTCAACAACTCAACCCTCTAAACAGACTCTGAAATAGAGTTCTTTGGCACACGTTGTTCAATCCTCGTTTGCTGCGACTAAGACATAGCTATTCATCCTCTCCAACGAGTTTATCTTCAAGTGTGTGTTGCACTTTTGGATGAGTTCTAACACCCTCGCAACAGCTTCTATATATACCATAAACAAGGGCTTCAAAACGTCATCTTTAGGGGTTTTCCAACTATCACAAGCCTAAAATAACCTTAGGCCAACCTTGACACACATGTGCAAACCCCATTTAATAACTTCAAAAATTCATATCTTACTAAGGACAACTCGAAATTTGACGATTCTCGAAGCGTTGGATTTTCCTTTCTGCCCTCTATTGTCTGATGCTATCACATATCCAAAGTGCTCCACAGAAATGCCCCAAAACACATTTGGTGCAAAACCCCATGCTTAGGTTCCAAGCTCACAAGTGACTATGGTGGTTCTTTTCCCTCCAATCCCCATACCCTAGAGCTTGGAGTACCTTCCAAGCTACTAAAAAATCAACATATTAGTGGAAATTATAATTTTTATTATTATAAATTAATAGGTTCCCACAACCATATATAGATTATGCTTGGTTTGAATTCATAATATTTTGAATATTAAAAAATAATATATGTTAATATTTGTAATAAAAAGTTTAGGTACTTTATAATTTAAATTCTTTCAACTAATTATTATTAAAATCATTTAAATTATATTAAAAAAAATGAATTTGAATTGTAATTTTACTGTTAAAGTAATATTATTTTTAATTATAAATTAATTTAACATTCTCAAACTAGAATAAAATTATTTGAATTGTAAAATTAGAAATAGGTATAGATTAAATAATAGATAAAATTAGTTTTTCTCATAATTTTGTGATATAATTTTGGGTAAGATTGTGACTTGAATGCATAAATAGACTTAACACTTGAAAAACTTTTGAATTTGTAAATTAAACAACTTAAATTTATTATTGTTAAAAATCTCTATTAAATTTTAGATTTTATTCGTAATAATCACATGAAATAGAACACTGTCGATGCGTTTTGAATCAACTAGTGTTGTTCATCATCGGGACTAGGTGAGAGATCAGATCAGGACGTTGAGTTTAAATAGATGTAGAAATGGCTAAACTAGTTGTTTGGATAACGACTAATTTGACTATGAAAATTAAAATTAATTAATAGCGGCTAGTTTTTATTGTATTTTTAGATTTATATATATATATATAGAAAAGTCGTTGTTTGAGATAAAAACCAAAAAGATAGTAATAAATAGCAATTCAACATGCTCCAGATTCTTTCTTGGAAATGTCGAGGCTTTCCATGGAACAAAGGCCCCAAGCTAAGTTGGATCTCGAATGAAGTTGTTATTATATTGCTAGTTGAAACTTGGGAGCACGAAGAATATAAGGTCCCTAACATATATGGCTTTGTACTATGGTCAATCTAGAACAAGCCATCCTACCGTAGAGGCATTGGGGGTATAGTTTGTTACATTAGGAAGAACATCTCCCCCCATGCTAAGCTTTATAAAAAATACCCTTACAACCAATATATTTGGATAGAGATTACTAACATTAATGATAAAAAAAACCTACATAGCAATATGTTATTTTTCCCCTATCAATTCTAACTTCTATAAGAAAAACAATCTAGATAAAAATGGTCCTTACAATGGTTTAGAGAATGATATTTCTAGCCTAAGGAATGAAGGTAATATCCTCTTAATGGGTGACTTTAATTCTCGAACTTCAAGCAACGAAGCTATTCTTGTAAGCAATTATTCCAACCTTAATCCTCTTTGGTTAGATGAAGACCTTACTTTAGCTAGCTAGTACAAAAGAATCTCTGAAGATCTAGGGGAAAATTTGTTTGGGTTTGAGCTAGTCAAGCTATGTAGTGCTCAATATCTCATAATTTGCAACGGTCTAAAGAAGTGGCCCAATTCTACCCAGATGACCTGTATCCATGGGCTTGGTAGCAACATGGTAGACTATGTTATTTCCGATATCCATTTATACAATGAAATAAAAAATGTTGATATCTTAAACGACCAAGAGCCTGACTCAGATCATAGACCATTAATTGTAACTCTCAATTTTGTCATGCATAGAGATCCCATAGAAGACAATCCTTATAGCCAAAAGAACTTAATCTTTGATAGAAATAAAAATGATCTTTTTCTAAATGAATTAAAAATTAATTTTCTTCCTTTATCTAGTATAGAAAACATAGAAGACCTCTATCATAATTTTACTACAACCCTCTCATATTATATTAACAAGTTCTCAATTGAAGTTTCAAGCAATAAAATAAATGGCAAAACCAACCCTTGGTATGATAAAGATTGTAAAAGTGCGAGGGGAGATATTAAGGAAGTTGTTGACGAGTCTCTTAAAATTAGCAAGATAAAAATATACAAAACCCTAACTAAAAGGAAAAAATGCAGTATATTCATAAAAGACAAGAAAATCTCTTACACCTCTCTAAGGTAGCTCCTAAGAAATTTTAGAGGCAGATTCTAACTAGAAAAATTAAAGATAATAATAGAATTTCTTTACATGACTAGAATTCCTATCTTAAAAGCTTTATGAATCTTCTAATGTCATTGATTACTTTGAAACCCTACTCACAATGAAATAATTTTTCTCATTAGAAGACATATATCTTCGGGTTAAGCGCCCGGAAAATGGAAAATCTAAGGACATTGAAGGTTGCCAGGCAGAAATCTTAAAAATTAGAGGTCTTTTCCTCATCCCTCACATCCACAAGCTTTTCAATCAAGCAGTCAAGCAAGGGTTCCCTAAACCATGGACTCAGAGCCTCATTATTCCTATTTTTAAAAGTGGGGATATAAATAACCCCTCTAATTATCATACAATTATGATTAGCCCTCTCTTAGCCAAGTTATATGGTATTATTTTGGAAAATAAGATGAGCATATGGTTTGAGAGTGAAGGTAAGCGGGCTAAAGGCCAAGCAGGTTTTAGAAGGCATCACTCAACAACATACCACCTCATTACACTTAGGATCATTGTGGAGGAATGTCGTAACGATAAATCTAATCTCTTTTGTTGCTTTGTGGACTTTAGAAAGGCTTTCGATACGATCCCTAGAAATAACCTATGGAATAGATTAGAAAAGCTAAAGGTTCCTTTCGAGTTGAGAGTTACCACTATAAGGTTATACGAGAATGTAATTGCCAAGTTTAAGAGCAATGAGGGGTGGTCGAAAGATATTAAGTGTAATATCAGAGTTAAACAAGGTTGCCCCCTCTCCCCTACCCTATTTGGCATTTACATCGACAAGCTAGAAGGTTGTTTAGAGGAAGCAGGCTGTACTGGCACGATCTTAGCTAGAATAGTCATCATCCTTCTTCTCTAGGCTGGCGATATTGTTCTTCTGGAAAGGTGCTCATCTGATCTTGATAAGCAACTAAGACTTCGTAAGAATTTATGCTCTACCATGGGTATGACTGTTAACACTGACAAAACAAAAGTTATGATTATCGAATCCAAGAAGGACACTTACACTAATTTTGTGTATGAAAATAAAAACTTTGAGGAAGTGTCTTCTTACTAGTACCTAGGAATTGATATTCATCACAAGCTCAACTGAAACTATAGCATTGAGAAAAGGATTAATGGAGGGTGGAAAGCTTATTTTGGTCTTGAAAATAATTGTACAACAACAAACCTTATGATTTGGGATAAAAAGAAGCTCCTCTTTGAAACTTAAGTCATTCATGTTCTCTTGTATGGATGTGAGGTTTGGGGTTGCAACATCTCTAGAGAATCCTGGAGAAAGATTGAACAAATTCAGAAGCATTTTATAACATGTAACCTCAAAAATAAAAGCAATTCACCCTATCATATTATCCTTATAGAAGTGGGTCTTTCCCCTATCGAGAGCCTAGCTATGACCAACTCTTGTTGTACAAACACAAAATCAATAACATGGGAGAGCTTAGACTTCCTAAGCTAGCTTTAAATTCTAGCCAAAACCATCTAAGGCTCAAACGGGGTTGGTATAAAGATACTAGGGCTTGGTTAAATGATTGGGAGATTGACGAAAATGTTGCATTGCAAAAGATTAATAATATTGAAAATATTGTTACTTCTAAGTTTAAAGAGAAAATGTGGTGTGAGAAAGATTTAGAGGCTAAAAGAAAATTAAGATATTATAAGGAGGTCATCAACCCTACTCTAGAAGATCAAAAATATCTCTCTGTTTTAACTAGCTTAAAGAAAAAAATTAAGATAGCCAAGATAAGAACGAACTCTCATGAGCTCCATAGTGAAACAGGGCGTTGGGCAGTTCCTAAAACACCATGGGTGGACATGATATGCCATCTCTGTGAGAATATGAACATTGAAGATGAAAATCACTTCCTCTTAGAGTGCCCTGCATACACCCACATCAGATCTCAGTTTCATAATTTTTGTTGCAATACCGACATTCGTAGCCTTTTAACATGTCAAAATTATAGTGAGCTCGAGACGCTTCTCTCCAAGCTCTTTGAACACAGGAGTACAATTTTAAAGCAAACTAAATAATTGGTTTCTTTAGGTTCGATAGACCAAAGTTTGGTCTCACTGGAGGTTAACCATCATCATCATCATCATCATCATCATATATATTAGTTAATTAATTAATTAATAAATGAATAAATAAATTAAATATTTTAATCTACAAATACAATAAAAACTAGCAGTTATTAATTGATTTTAATTTTCGTAGTCAAACTAGCAGTTGTTCTAATGGTTAGTTTAGCTATTTCTACATCTATTTAAACTCACCTAGTTCTGATGATGAATCACACTGGTTGGTTAGAAACGCTTCTATGATATTCTATTGCATGTGATTATTACCGAAATAATTCTAAAATTTGTAGAATAAATCACATTCTAAAATTCTAAAAATCTCTATTGAAATTTTAACAACATTAATTAAAAAAATATCCCAAAAAACACTACACTTTAAAAATATACAATTTCTAATATATAAATAAATTTATTTAAAAAAATAGAAACAAATAATTATACAATTACTATGTATAGCTTTAATAGATTTTAAATTAAATAATATTATTAATTTTTTAAATAAATTTTAAATTTTAATAAACTTTAAAAAAAAATAATAATAATAATAAAATTGAATCATACCAATATCCACACAGATGAAATTAAATTATATATGCTATCTTTTATTGCACGGAATTGTGTAAAAATATCTCGCTGAGGGTCGTGGCCGGGAAAGGAGCGAGGGGACAGTGCGCGAAACATTTCGAAGAAGAATACAGCAATGAGCAACTGACAGCTGCGCTGTAATTTTCTAGAACTCTCTGGGCAGATCGTAAGAATATCTCTGATGCGGCAGAGACGTGGCAAGATATTCTGGAGGTTTCCACGGTTGGCCTAGCCTTATTTCCATATAAAGAATAATAGTACGAGAAGATATTTTCAGTTGGTTTCGAAAGAATTGCAGTGTAGGGCCGGGCGGAATAGATTTTTTTTAAGATGCATGACGCAACGTTAAGGTCTGGAACTGGTGGTGTTGTTCTAGTTTAGTCGAAGGGGGGCACACGTGCCATATTCACCCGCCATCTCAGGTATTTCTTGGCCATTAAACTTCTTCTTGCCCATGTGTTTGTCAACGGTGTGAGGAATATATAAATATCAGGGCACGGTTATGATCGGGATTCGGCATTATATTTGGTAGTTCTGTGCATGAATTGATCGATATTGGTTGAAATTTCTGAGGCTTGGGAGGTTTAGTGAAGCAGATTATTGCACAGGTTTAGGAGGTTTAGGGAAGGAAATTACAGTCTGCTGTGTGTAACGAGGTTGGGCTTATAGTTCTCTGTGGGAAGAGGTTTGATACGGTGGTGATTCAGAATGGCGTCTCAGAGGGGATCGGCTTCATCGTTTTATGCAGTTCTCGGCGTTAAGGAAGATTCATCTGATGTTGAGATACGCAGCGCTTACAGAAAACTGGCAAAGGTGAGTACAGAATCTTTACTGGTATTAATTAAGGAGAAATGCGATGAAATTTTGTGTTTGGTTTGCATGGAATTTTGCATTCTGCTCTGTTTTTGGTCTGTTTGAAGTTAAGCAGATAATGCAGATATCTCGCAGGCAATTAGAAGGGGAGTTATGTTGGGGTTGTTTGGGATCCTCAAATGATTTCATAGAGGGTAGATAAGTTCTTTTCAATGAAGTTCGATATTGGATTGATCTTTTGGGATTGCTTTGCGCGTTTATCCCCAAATTTGGCATTTCTTCGTTTGTTAGGTTTTTGGATTTTTGAATGCTCTGTATCTGCATTATCGGCAAGAGGCACTCCATTGCATATTTTATTACTGAACCTTATTCCCTTCTCATTATCTAGAATTGGCTACCAATGAACCTTAGTTCACCCATTCTGCAGCGTGTTTGGAGGTGGAGTGGGGTGTGGGGCAAGCACGATCCTTCTAAACTCATCTTGATTTGTATTGATTGAATCCGCACTAGGCATTCCCATTTCATGTTTTACTCATGTACCTTTTTTCATTTACATTGGTCATATTTGGCCACCAGTAGACATTTATGGGGGATTGAGGTGACCTTACAGTTCAGGTGGAAGAGAGGTGTGTCTTGTGTGTATCTAGTGTTGGAATTCAAAACAAATCCACCTGTTAAATTTGATGGTTTTGATAACTATATTAAGCATTTTAATTAACTTTGAAGACAGGAAGCAGGATATTTTATTTTACGGTATTTGTCCGTCATATTGCGTCGTGAACGGCAATTTGGGTGTCAAATTTCATTGTTGATGAGGGTATACAGGATTTTTAACTATATTTGATGATGATACTACCTTCCTGATGGGCGATTTGATTGTCAAATCCCATCCCTGTAAACTGAATCTTTAGTAAATCAAAATAAGAAAAAACTCCTATCTGATGTCTAATGTTCGTTAATTAGCATAGAGCCATCTTAACACAGGATCTTTCTGCAACATGAAGTTTGGACCTGGTGGTGTTCTCAAGCGGGGCTGGGGTTTGGGGTAATCCATGAACCAGCAGAATCCATCTAAATGGAAGTCTGATACACACATGGAGGTTGCAATTTGCAAAACTGGAGGGTGCATATCTTGAGTTCACACAAATGATGAGGGCATTCAATATTGGACCTTCAGGTGCACGCAAACGAATGTTTAGATAGGCCTCTGCTAGTATAGGAATTAAATCAGATTAATTATTTACGAGTTTCTCACATTCTCTATAATTATATCTATATTTTCTGTCTATTTGTTGATTTAACTGCTCATTTGGGATTTCGCTGTTGCCCATGTTTCCTCCTCCCGTTGAGATAACAGAGCCGGTCTAGATTGGTGAGGATGTGATCAATGTTTCTGAATGCCTGGGGCACTCTGAAATTAGCCATTGCAGTATGAGTCCATGGATTATTTTCTTTTCAACTGTGGTTCACTTATTCCACCCAAAGGGATCTACTCGTTGGCTTATCTGTTCGAGCATAACCCTAACCCCAAGGGTGTTGACCCCATGACATCCCAATTGGCAACTCCTTGACCCTGTGACATCCCAATTGGCAAGGTACTTAGCAACGGGAACTTGACCAATAGAAATTGTTAGGTCCTCGTAACAGACAGGTCTATAGAATCCATTGTAACTTAAGGATACCTGTTGTAACTATTTGGATGCATTAGGCCTTCGTAACAGACAGCTCTATGGAATCCATTGTAACTGAATGATCCCTGCTGTGACTCTCTGGATGCATAGGAAATGCATTCAATGAGTTTAGGCTTATCGCACAGATGGAGGATTGGGTGATACAGGGGTGCTCCTCATGAGCCGAATTCATTCCTTGTTGCCACTTTAGGGTTTATTGATTCAATACGATCGGTCTTATTATCCTTGCCATGTTCGTGTTTTTTCTGCTGGTTGTATGTCTGTTCCTTTTGTTTTGTGTGAAATTGTGGTTCACTCTGTATCGTTTCATTTTGTTGCAGAAATGGCATCCTGACAAATGGTCCAAAGACCGATCTTTGGCTGAGCAGGCCAAGTTAAGATTCCAAGAAATACAAGAAGCATATTCAGGTAACTAACCAGTTCAGCAAAATATTAATTAACCAGTTGAGCAAAATATAATGAAGCTTAGAATTAACTGATCAAGTGGCCATGAATAATATGTTGGTTAA
Organism: Pinus albicaulis; assembly: GCA_034641835.2. Lineage (NCBI taxonomy): Eukaryota > Viridiplantae > Streptophyta > Pinopsida > Pinales > Pinaceae > Pinus > Pinus albicaulis. The sequence goes on from CM076571.1 coordinate 258,063,042, forward strand.
TAAGGGATTTTCTTTGGTTGCAGTTCTGTCAGATAATACCAAGAGGGCAATGTATGATGCGGGCATATACGATTCGGAGGATGATGTAGATGTGAGTTCCTATATTTCTTCCCTGGTTTTATTTCTCCTAGTAAGATTTGTATATTTCCTGGAGGAAATTATTGGAGCTTCAACTTACATTTAAATTTTGTTTGGAAAAGTAAAGAATTAAAGATTATTACTGACATTCTCCTTTCTCGTATTTGCAGGGATTCTCTGATTTTCTAGATGAGATGGCAACGATGATGGCCAATGTTAAGGAGCAGGTTAGGAATCTGCATGGGGTTTATATAATTTTTCTTTCTTGAGGGTTAATTGTCAATTTTTCCGCTGGCATCTTTTCTACAGTTGTTATAGTTGGTTTTGAAGATAATAATACGTTCACATACATTGCTGGATGCAGAGTAACGCACAGGATAGTCTTGAGGAACTTCAGCAAACGTTTGTGAAAATGGTGAATGATAATTGGGTTTCGTCGGATGGATTCAAGCAATCTGAACTTCCTACGAAAAAGGAAGGAGCAAATTTTGAAAATAATGATTTACTGAAGGAGATCGGAGAGGAATGGTGCGGTGATGAATCATTCTATGATCTGTTGAATGATGAGGTGATGGGAGAGGAATGGTGGGGTGATGATTTGTTGAATGATGAGGTGATGGGAGAGGAATGGTGGGGTGATGATACATTATATGGCCTCCATTCTAACCTTCATGATGATAACGATCTGTATTCTGCCATTCAAAGCCACCATCAAATTGCACCAGAGGAGAAAGATCTGTTTATAAACAATAAGCACAAGAGAACTGGTTTGGAAATTTATTCTTTCAGCCAGGGATCAGGGTTGAATTCTTACCCTTCTACAACTTTTGTTGCTTGAATATCTGTAAAATTATGAATTTTTTTCTACTTGTTACTGATGACTACACAATTCTAGTTTCATCATCACGCATTCATATTCTGTATATATCTGATGCAACATTTTATGACATCGAATAGAAATTTGATCATCTCCAATGGGATGAGAGATGAAGCGTCTTCTGTAGCTTGTTCTGTTCAAAATCAATCCGCCTCCAGGCATTGATGATTCGGTTTGTGACTAGGACAATTCTCGGACATATTATGAAAGTGATCAGCTATATCTGTTTATGCTTAAATCATTTCAGAACTCCCATTTGGGAATTTAGTGATTGTTTTTGTTTAATCTCAAGGATTTTCGATCCAAATTGAAAGGTGTGTGACACTTCTTTTTTCAAAACTTTTAGTTTGTATTTTCCTTGTGAAGTTAAAATTAAATTTCTAAGCATAAGGTTGTGAAGTTAAATTCAAATTTCTAATCAGAAGGTTGAAGTGGCAGTTGGCGGTCCATGGTCCCAGCATAATCATTACCCCTAAATAGTCGAATAGATAAATGAGGTGTATGTGTCGTAGCTAATTGATCAATGCTTCCGTGTGAAATCCCCGGAAATGTTCAGCCGTTTTCAAAATCAACATTTTCTTCGATTTCTGCCACCAATTTTTTGCATGATGTTCTGGCAATTGTTCTACGAAGAACCTTGTTAATAAGGAACTTCATAACTAAAGAGCCTGTCCAAGGCTTAGTAATATATACAACACTCATCCAAATAAAGTTTAAGTAACTAACTGAATGTAGCGTAGAATTTTCGGTATCTAAATTCTGTTCTAACTGTATAACAGTACTTAATGCAGAATTTTCGGTATCTAAATTCTGTTCCAACTGTATAACAGTCTTTAATGCTATTTGGTAGTTTTCTGGAATCGGAAGTTGAGGATTTTGAATTTTCAAAATTGGAGTAGATAAGAGGTCTAATGCTATTTGGTTGTTTTCTGGAATCGGAAGTTGAGGATTTTGAATTTTCAAAACTGTGAGTAGATAAGTGGTTTTTAAGATATTAAATTTATTTATGAATTAAAAAATTATCTTAAATATTAAAAATTAAAAATTTCATTTAAATTTGAATAAAAATTATTTTAAATAAAAAAAATTAGAACGAAATTATAATCAATTTAATTATATTTCAAATAATTTTTTATTTTGAATATCATTGGATATTAAATCTATTTATATATTTAAAAATATATTTTAAATAACAAAAAAACTATTACCAAATTGTAACCAATTCCTCTTCAAAATATCAAAAGTTGTGACTACTTTCATTCCAAAATATCAAAATTCTATTCAGTGAATTGTAACCAATTTGATTTCAAAATATCAAAAAATTATCCAAGAAAATTATCTGTGAATTATAACAAGATACAATACAATACAATATATGACATGTATAGGCACAATGTAAGATTGTAATATTGTAACTAATTCCTTTCCAAAATTTTAAAAGTTAGATTCGAGATTTCAAATGTTTTTTTTATTAGGATTTCGATGATGTTTAGAATCAACTAATGTTTGGTTCATCTTCAAGGATGAACTACATTAAATGAACACAAGGATGAACCACATTAGTTGGTTTGAAAAGTCAACCAAATCCTAATAATGTAATTAATTTGAAAAGACATTTATCTATATCAAAAGTTGTAACTAATTACATTTCAAAATATCAAAATTCCATTCCGCCAATTTGATTTCAAAATATCAAAAATTTATCTCTGAATTGTAACAAAAATGTATAGATATAACATAAAGATTATATGTCGGACATTTTTTAAATATAGACTTTATTATCACTAAACAATATAATCTAGGCATAATGTAAAAATTATATGTTATTATAATTAAAAGTTTGTTTCAACATCAAAAAAAAAATGTATAAATCTCATACAATACAATATAGGACATGCATAATGATAATGTTAAATTTCAAAATATCAAAATTACATTTACTAAATTGGAACAACTTGATTTCAAAATATCTAAAATTTATTTCTGAATTGTAACAAAATACAGTAAATTTATTTCTGAATTGTAACAAAATACAGTACAATATAGGAATGTATAAATCTCATAGAATACAATATAGGACATGCATAATGATAATGTTAAATTTCAAAATTACATTTACTAAATTGTAACAACTTGATTTCAAAATATCCAAAATTTATTTCTGAATTGTAACAAAATACAGTACAATATAGGAAATGCAGTACAATATAGAAAATATAAAATTTTATGTCAGACAATTTTTTAAATATAAATTTTATTATAACTAAACAATATAATTTAATTTCCATGTTTTAATCTCCCCACAAAGAAGAGTGGAAGAAGGTGAAAAGAAGAAATATATAAATCTCCTAACAAGTAAGAGGGAGTGGAAAAAGGTAAAAAGCTATGGCAGGATTTCAATAAGTAGTAGTCTATTGAGCCTGCGTTTTAACTCGGGAAACTTGCTCGTTGGAAAAGTTCGTTGCTCGAATTCGAAGTCATTTTCCAGGTCGTAGAGTGCCTCGGGATCACGACATGACCCCACTGTTGTCAGATCTGGAAGGCGGCGGCGGCGACGGGTTGGTGGGTGATGGATAAGATGTCCACCTACACAGTTTTCAATGAAAACTTGGCGCTTGGAATTTCAAAACCAACAATCCTCCGCAAAATTTTGAAATGTGGGAGGGAGGATAATGCTATCGCTAATGCTTCTTAATCACCATTTGACCAGGGGATACGGTTGAACCAGGAAAATAAAATGGATGAATCTGGAAATACATGGAAAGACCACTTGTGCCCCGGATTTATTTATTGCAGGTCGAACAAGAATCCACACGTTAGCTTGTTAGCACAGATACGCATCCACGGTGGGCCAAGAAGCCTCTTCTTCGTTGTTAGAGGGCATGAATTTATCCAGAGAGGAAATGTCATCTGGGAATTCAATCACAGTCCTTGGACACATCGAAAATTTCTTTTGAAGTACCTCTTTCTACTTCTTTCGCATCTCTTTTAGCTTTTCATCAACTGTCTGAGACATTTGAATGGATTCATCCTGACATGGCTAAGTAGTTGTTGTAATAGATTGTTCTTTTCTTTATTAATGATATGTATTCTTTAGTACAATACTTCTCTGACCCGCACACACAGCTGTAGACTATTCAAGGCCTTAATGAAAATAGCTGTAGAGCCTTCTCCTAAGACCCCATTTGTGTAGCCAAAGCATGTATTGATCTAATGGATGAGTACCTTGCTAAAGTAGAAAATGTCTCCTCATAGTCAATTCACTCAACTTGAGAGTATCCATTGGACACAAATGTGGCCTTATGCTTATCTATGCTTCCATTTGCTGCAAGTTTTACCTTGAAGATCCATCTCGAACTCACAAATGATTTATCTGTTGGTCTTGGGACTGCTTCCCAAACATTGTTCTTTACAATTGATTCATATTCCTCCACCATTGCATCAACCCAATAGAGGAACCCAATATGGATTCTGAGAAATTTTTGGTGTGTCCAAGGACTGTGATTGAATTACCAGACGACATTTCCTCTCTGGATAAATTCATGCCCTCTAACAACAAAGAAGAGGCTTCTTGGCCTGCTGTGGACGCGTATCTGTGCTAACAGGTTAACGTGTGGATCCCTGTTCGACCTACAATAAATAAATCCGGGTCACAAGTGGTCTTTCCATGTATTTCCAGATTCATCCATTTTATTTTCCTGGTTCAACCGTATCTCCCAGTCAAATGGTGATTAAGAAGCATTAGCGATAGCATTATCCTCCCTCGCACATTTCAAAATTTTGCACAGGATTGTTGGTTTTGAAATTCTGAGCGCCAAGGTTTCATTGAACACTGTGTAGGTGGACATCTTATCCTTCACCCACCAACCCGTCGTCGCCGCCGTCTTCGAGGTCTGACAATAGTGGGGTCATGGTGTGATCCCGAGGCACTCTGCGACCTGAAAAATGACTTCGAATTCGGACAGCGAACTTTTTCGACGAGAAAGATTTTCAGGTTAAAACGCGGGCTCGGTAGACTACTCCCTTCAATAATACAAGGTTAAAATAAAAAATAAAATAAAATTGAGGTAAATACACACCATTGAAAACAAAAAGAGCAAGTGCAAATCATTGTAAATCAATTCAACGCGGTTCGTATAAGTATTTTTTTATTTTCATTACAAGCTTATTCATTTTTAAAGCAGATTAGTTATTATTTTAAAACAGATTGGTTATTTATTTTCTTTGGAAATCATTGTCCTCAACGGGGATATTATCAATAGATTTATTGGTTCTTTTGCTTCTCCATGTGGAAAGCTAAATTTAGTGCTTTGAAGCGCTTTTGAAAACTTTTCTACCTTATAATCCAATGCACACCTCATATGTTTTGCTTCAATATCAAAATGTTTCTGAATGTTATGGCAGGGGATGTATGGATTACCTCATATATTTTGCTTTAATATCAAAACGTTTTTGAATGTTATGGCATGGCAGGGGATGTATGAATTGTAGGGTTTGAATATATGATTAAGCACCCATCTATCAATTACACATCTTAAGATTTATTGTTACTTTTTCAAGGAAATATTGTTTACTGAAACAATCTACAACCTTGATTTGATTTGAAATTACAGCTCAAAAATACACACCCAACATTAATGACCTGATGGAGCAGCACTGGTGCAGAAATACCCTAGATACATCTCTATTTTATAGCTTGTGTATCTGCAATACCCTACATTCATTTCATCCAAAATTTCTCAGAGAATTATTGAATTTCTATTATTTTCTGAAATTTCGTTGAAAGTCTCCACAAGTTTGACAGAAAATTAGTTTCCTTTTCATGATGATGTAAATTTATGATTATATTCAAAATCTTTTCTTGAAGATGAATCCTTGTTGGGATGAGGCCTAGCCAGGCAATTGAGCTAACCCTTTGATCCTGTGATCTCTCAATTTCAATTTGGGAGTATTTAAGCTGGGACTCAACCAATTGACCTAACCTTTGAGATTGATTCATTTTACAGTGAAAATTTTGACGGAATAATGTAATCATTAAATTAACTAAAATGAAGCTGGAGGTAAATAATTAATTTATTTTTAATTTAATATTATAAGTCTATTATTATTTATGTTCTATAATTAATTATTTAATATGGATTTAAATTATTTTATAATAATTTAAATTATTAATAATTAATAATGGTGTAGTTTAATTTATATATAATTAATTATTTAATTTAATTTATAATAATTATAATTATCAATAATTAATAATGGTGTAGTTTAACTTATAAATGAAATCATCTTTTTTTCATGGCATTTTTCTAGTTAATTCTATCTAAATTTTGATAGAAATTTTTGTTTGATCTATAGAATTTTACTAATTCATTAATACATTCAAAAATTGCATTTTAAATAAAAAGAAGTTGACATTCTTGCCTGAAATTGTATGGCTGGATTCCAGTGAAAAAAAAAAAAAAACTATTAGGCTATAGGCTATTTCATCTATAAGTTAGACTATACTATTAATAATTATAATTATCAATAATATATTTTAACTTGACTAAATTAAATAAATTAAAATAAAAAATAAAATAATTAAAGATAAAATTATAATTAATAATTAAATTTGTTTAAATTTGTTTCCAGATCTACCACATATCTAGAGGGATCAAATTTTTCCAAATGCAAACATTTTTTTAAAGTGAAAAGACATTTGATCCTTCTTGGCACTCGAGATTTTTCAAATGCAAACATTATTTTAGAGTAAAAAGACATTTGATCCTTCTTGGCACTTAAGAGATCCGAAATTAAGATGAATCTAGGTTTGGTATTGGAAAATATTCAACTCTTAGAATTACCTAAATGCAACAACTATAATAATTAAATGAGTGAGTTGAATTAAATTATGGTGAAAGTTATCTGTGAAAGTTGTTATATCTTTTGCATTTATAGACTTGACATATATGGTAGAATATTTTTCTCTTTGTTGTAAAGAATTTGTTGAGATGTTATTATAAAATATAAATGTGCATTCTATTGTATATGTTGCAAAAACAATAATTGACAACATTCTCAAGAACAAAACTCATGTAAGTGTTGAGTTATCAACAATTTCTTTGTAATATATAACTTTTAATTTAATGAATTGAACATAGCATGGAATCCTTACTTTATTTTGGATTTCTAGTTTTTATGAACTTTGTTATGTATTGATTTTCTATGAAGCTTTTCATTTACTATTTTTCTTTAGAATTCCCCATGATTCTAAAATATGTACATTAAACTTTCCCTATGTTTAAGAGCCAATTTTCTCTTCATAAATTTTCCCAAAATTTGTCCAAAACCTTTTTTTGTCATCAAGGAAAAACTTGCTTTCCTTGTGTCATTTTATACCTAGTTTATATTCCTTGCAATGTATCACATGAGCCGTTTTCACTTGTGTGATACATCACATATTCCAAACTTTCCATGGACCAAAAATTTCACTTGCATGCCACGTTGCATAGCTCCAAACTTCTCTTTGTTCTTACATATCACATCATATAGCTTCTTCCTATGTGACTCATCATTCTTAACTTTTTTCATTCTAACAAAGGGAAATTTCAAAGTGATAATTTATTTTCATCCCCTTCATCGCATTCTTGGAATGTTTCTTTTCATGTTTTAATGTATTACATGAACAATACATTTCTCATTTCATGTCATGTAATTTAGACAATCACTATTTCTCATTTCATGACATGTAATTTAGACAATCACTTTCGGTGCAACATATTGCATGAGATGAAATTTACTGCATTCATGGGATATATCATACCAAAAATCATTTTCATTCCATATGTCACATTGCATCAAAAATTCTTGTCATGCAATATGTTGCACCTTGGTAAAGTTTCTCTTTATGCAATAGCCTTTTCCCTATCACACCATGATGAAATTTTTTTTTGTATGATGTGTCACAGTTTTTCAAACTTTTCTTCAGTATGATGAATTCCATATTGTATTTCACTAAAAAAAAAATTTCATGTGACACACTCAAAGCAAAATCTTTGATGAAGTTTATGAAGTGCACATAAAATAGATTTTAAGGTGTGCATAAGACCCAGTAGTTTTTTTAGGTGTGTGCATTATTCCAAATGTTTAGTTGCAACATGGTATTTTGTTGTTTTTTTCCAAGCATGTATCGAATGGTTAAAACCCATATTTTTTTGTAAAATATATGAGAAAACGTCTCAAGATGCTAAGTGTTGATGAAACATCACATTTTTTCACTTTAGGGTTAAAATTCCAACTTTTTTCAAACATGACATTAAAAACCAAATATCATGACTATGAAGAATCTAAAAAAACACCCCAAAATGCAACGTGGTGATGCAACATCACACTTTTCTTAGGGGGGTTAAAATTCCAATGCTTTTAAACAATGGCATTAAAGACTGGATATCATGACTACGCAAAACCTTAAATTTCAGTACCTAAATTAGAGAGTGCCTCTAATGAAAGAAATTTATATTTCTAAAGGTTAAAATCGTAAATCATTTGAAATCCTAATTTAGGATAACTTCGATACATTTTCAATATGGCAATAAATTTGCACACTTTTTAAAAAAATGGTATATACAATCATCATTGCTGTAAACAAAATCATAAAAGACAACCCATATATATATATATATATATATATATATTAATAAAAAGAAAGAAAATTTTAATTTTAAGAGAGTGAAGGTTTCCACAATTTTTCATCATGTGGCCAATTTTTGGAATAACATGTGTAATGGATTTATAATCTGCCCAAAGTTTCGGGTGGACTTTCCACCTGTTTCGGGGAAAATCACCCTAGAGGTTCGTTGGGTTACAACCTCCACAGAGCAGGGGCATGCTACTTAAGAAGGACTCACACGACCATACATGTTCATGAAAAATTAAATAGAGTAGATTGAGGAAGTTACCCGTAGGTCCTACGGTTGAAGCAGATCCCGCGGGGTCCAAAGCCCCAGCAACCGTTCTTCCTTCTTAACCTGAAAGACAAGAAGAAACAAGCACGAAGAACTGGTTGTACAACATATATCTACTCTAAATGTTAGTGAAATCCATATAAAACATTAAATAAACCATAATGAATGCTTAAATAACAATATTCTCATATATGTAAGCAGACACTAACACGTATATTTCGGGAACAAGATGGTACTTCTGTATTATAAATAGCATGTATAGAAATAACGAGTGGAGAGATCACCTGAATCCTTCCACGATCTTCGAGCAGACCGTCGTCCGGATCCGTCCCGCCCTTGCCTCACTAAGATTCCTTCCAAACTGGTGCATACGAGATGACATATAGGGAGATGAGCATCTCAAGGAAACAAGGGTTTCCTGTAATAAACTGGGAAAGTGCAGGAGGCACGGGGAATCAGACTTGGATAGGGAATACCAACAGATTATAATATCAATAAATTCTCTCTCTCCCTTAGGCCATACACATGAGGTGCTTTTATACTCCCTCAAAGTAGTTTCAACAGTTGGAAACAGTTGGCCACGTGCTGGGGTGGTTGAAATACCAGAGTAACCATCAACCCAGCCCGAAAATAGGGAATTTTTATATATTTTTTAATGATTTTAATGGCATACGCGGAAAAGTGCATGTGGACTCGCGTATACACGCGGAAAAGTCTGGGCATAGTCGCGTATGGGGATTTTTACACTGTTTTTTAGTGAATTTGTCCAAGTCTGTAGGAATGGGTGCCCAAAGCCATAAAAGCAATCATGAATCATATGAAGGTGAGAAATGATGCTATAACACCACCTATCCCTAATTATGGGTGGAATGTAAATACACCATATATATAACAAAATATTTTATTTTTTTTAATAAAAAGAAAGAAAATTTGAATTTTAAGAGTGAAGGTTTTCGTAGTTGTTCATCATGTGGAGCATGGAAAATTTTAGGGGCTAATATTCACAAGTGGGCTAATTTTCCATGATTTTTCCAAAAAAAATATTTGTCAATTTCCATTTTTATGTCGATAGGCATTTTATTGTGAGGTTTTAGTTAGTGACATTGTTGAGATTCGTCGTCCTGCACAACTGACACGAATCTCAATAGTGCCCCAATGAGGTTGGATTATTATTTAATTATGGGGCGAATCTCAACGGTGCCCCAGTGAGGTTGGATTATTATTTAATTACGGTAAAGTAAATCCCATGAACACTGTGAACGATTGATGTAACCATTCACATTTATTCATCAATAACAACACTCGATTCTTATTTACACACAAATTAGCAAAGATTAAATAATTGATTCTTGAACATGGAGGATGAGCAGTTCTGACGTCTACTAAATCTCTTCCCCGTGGTTCGATCTCACGACTACTGCCTAATCATCTGACCCTTCAAAATTTTCTTGTTTTACATTAATTTCAATTCAAGCATTGATGGAGTTTATGCATTATGTTGCAAAACACTTTTTGGAACAAAGACTATCGTCAGAAGAACAACAAAAATGGGTCACAAAGATGTTGGGTTATGACTTTGAAATAATCTACAAAAAAGGAAAGCTGAATGTTGTTGCAGATGCACTCTCAAGAAAGAATGAAGAGGTGGAAGCATTGCTTTGTGCCATTTCTATTATCCAACCCGATTGGATAACTGAAGCAAGAGATGAATGGAAGAAGGTTATAGGTGAAAATCTTCAGTTCAAAACGATGTTGCGAACTTGATGGGGAAGGGAAAATCATGTGGAACAGAGGCGGTCATGGAAAAAAGAGCTCGACAACCCCTACGAGTCATTCAGTTGAGTATCTCATCCAGTGGAAGAACTTACCCCGAAGATTCTACATGGGAGGATGAGAATTTTATACGAAGCACCCAAGAGGCTGCTCGAGTGTTGAGGACAACACTTTTTTGAAGGAGAGGGCATGTTAGGTCCCTATATCACTAGTATAGTCCCTTATTATTGTTAGTGTAACCCCCTTATTGTTATTATTGAACCCTTGTAACCCCATTTTGTTATTATTGTGCCCTTAAATTATTATTGTTAGGTCAGCTAGGATTACATTGTGGCCCACTAGGATTACATTATGGCCCCATGGACTCCTATATATAGAAAGGAGGTTTGTAAATTGTATCATCAAGGTATTCGTTCATGTAATGTATTGGAGGTTGCCCCTCGAGTGAGAAACTTATTCTAAGGCGTTGATATCTCTTTTCTTCTCTTTTTGGAGTTGGTTACACAACAATGTTATATCCCTTGAATTGAATATCTCGCATGTCCACAACTTGGCAGAGAGAATAATGTTGTGTAAACTTTTTGAGAAATGAGAATAAAACCTAGAATTTAGGAAGCTATTTTGCGTTCTCAGTTGATTAAATCTGATTAGAAGTGTTGGTCCTTTTTTGGAAAAGAAGAGTTTTGAGTTGTGGAAGCTAGAGGACGGGTGGCGAGCACGATCAAAGTAGACGAGGGAGTTGTCACGGTTGCGGAAATACGAAAGATAGGGCGATGGGTGGCGTGGCATTAGGGTGCGGTAATATCGAAATCGAGATATGGGAGACAAGAAAAAACAATAGAACTCTCATTAATAAAGAAGAAGCGAAAAGAAGCAGGGCAGGAAAAAAGGAAGGACTGACAGTCACACTCGAGGAGGAACAAATAGGAAGTCAGTCAGCGGAGGAGGAGTTAGTTAGTCAGTTCGGCGAGAGGCCGATAGGAAAAAGGCAGAGCCTCAGGAGAGCTCTGTGAGAAATTTGTTGCACTGGAATAAACTATAATAGACTCTGTGGAGTTCATGTGTGCCATTATGTTATTGATAATGAAAGCTGGATTTTTTTGTGTGTAATGTTGCGAGTTGATTGATGGTTATTTTCTTACGATGAATGTATGCTTAAATTAAATTTTAACTCAGCATTCTGAACATGTGTTGATGAATGATAGTTTCTTCTTAGAGTTGAGATATGCTTGTTGCTCCTAAGTCTCCATAGTTATTCTTTATGGTTGCACTTGTCTTCTACCTGATCTAGCTAAGGTCGCGACATGCCTTGGGTGAGACTCCCTAATCTCTAGAGAAGGGTGAAAATGCCAGCGTTGTGCTAGACTACTGCGGAAACCTTGTTGGCCCTTAAACCTGAACCTGGGTCTTACCTAAAGACCTCCTTTTTCGCCAACAAATGGTTCCGTTGCCGGTACCTGAAAACTCATTTAGGAGTTAGATCATGGTATCTTGGATCTCCGAAAGGGAACTACGAAGCTGGTGGTATAATCACTTAGATCAGTTCATATCACAACAAGTGGAACTTCGAAAATAGATGGAAAAGATTGTCAAAGATCGGGTCTTGTTTTCTGACTCTGCGAGTGACCTGTATGAAATTTTCTGGGGAAAGTTTCCCAAATAACTTTATAATTGGTTGTAGACTTCAAATCAAGTCACTCCTAGGAGGATCACGTAAAGTCTGTCACAGGTTGACGCACACGGATCTAGTATCACTCCATCGGTTAGATACCGATCTAACCCAAGTAGTAGATTTTTGGGTACAATCTACCTTGGAAGGATACATTGTGGAATTTTCAGCTGAGTGTTACCAATCTTTTACAAAATCCGAAGACATATTTAGATCCGGATTGCGGGGAGAAATTTTCAAGGAAATCTCGTTGTGGATCAAAGCTTTAATGGTGGATGAGGGTTTGATGTCATTTCAAAGCTCTAAGATGGAGACTTAAACCTCTAGTACTGGGGGAAGGAACTGCGGGAAAGATCCTACGAGTAAGTAAGAAGGGTGAATAGGGATATGGATGCTAGAACCTCTAGTAGATTGAAAGAGCGACGAGCACATCAGAGGGCACATATTTCTGAGAAGTGGCGGGAAAGGGCGATGAGAGAGTGTTACACAGCAATTTGTCACCATCCCTACAATCCCCATCCCGCACATTGGAGGGCTCATTCCGCGACCTGTG